>SJYA01001210.1:146953-159522 GCA_006410615.1 Neotragus moschatus | reverse complement strand
TGGTAGCTTGATAGGGATTGCATTGAATCTGTAGATTGCTTTGGGTAGTATACTCATTTTCACTATATTGATTCTTCCGATCCATGAACGTGGTATATTTCTCCATCTATTAGTGTCCTCTTTGATTTCTTTCACCAGTGTTTTATAGTTTTCTATATATAGGTCTTATTTTCTTTAGGTAGATTTATTCCTAAGTATTCTATTCTTTTCATTGCAATGGTGAATGGAATTGTTTCCTTAATTTCTCTTTCTATTTTCTCATTATTTGTGTATAAGAATGCAAGGGATTTCTGTGTGTTGATTTTATATCCTGTAATTAGCTCTAGTAATTTTCCGGAGGAAGTCTTTAGGGTTTTCTATGTAGAAGATCATGTCATCTGCAAACAGTGAGAGTTTTACTTCTTTTCCAATTTGGATTCCTTCTTCTTCTTTTTTTTTTTTCTTTTTTTCTTTTTCTGCTCTAATTGCTGTGGCCAAAACTTCCAGAACTATGTTGAATAGTAACGGTGAAAGTGGGCACGCTTGTCTTGTTCCTGACTTTAGGGGAAATGCTTTCAATTTTTCACTATTGAGGATAATGTTTACTGTGGATTCATCATTGCTTTTATAATGCTGAGGTATGTTCCTTCTATTTCTGCTTTCTGGAGAGTATTTTTTATCATAAATGGGTGTTGAATTTTGTCAAAAGCTTTCTCTGCATCTATTGAGATAATCATATGGGTTTTATTTTTCAATTTGTTAATATGNCTTTCAATTTTTCACTATTGAGGATAATGTTTACTGTGGATTCATCATTGCTTTTATAATGCTGAGGTATGTTCCTTCTATTTCTGCTTTCTGGAGAGTATTTTTTATCATAAATGGGTGTTGAATTTTGTCAAAAGCTTTCTCTGCATCTATTGAGATAATCATATGGGTTTTATTTTTCAATTTGTTAATATGGTGAATTACATTGACTGATTTGTGGATATTGAAGAATCCCTGCATCCCTGGGATAAAGCCCACTTGGTCACGGTGTATGATCTTTTTAATGTGTTGTTGGATCCTGATTGCTAGAATTTTGTTAAGGATTTTCACATCTATGTTCATCAGTGATATTGGCTGGTAGTTTTCTTTTTTTGTGTGACATCTTTGTCAGGTTTTGGTACTAGAGTGATGGTGGCCTCATAGAATGAGTTTGGAAGTTTACCTTCCTCTGCAATTTTCTGGAAGAGTTTGAGTAGGTTAGGTGTTAGCTCTTCTCTAAATTTTTGGTAGAATTCAGCTGTGAAGCTGTCTGGACCTGGGCTTTTGTTTGCTGGAAGATTTCTGATTACAGTTGAGATATGTCTTTTTTTTTTTTTGAAAAATTTCTTTTGCTTTCACATAATGAGAAGAGACAGAGAATGACTTTTTTTTTTAATTTGCCATTGCAACTTCCAGGCAATACAAATACAACTTCTCTCTCCTATACTCAAATTTTTTAGAGCCTCTGGGAAAAGTCCAAGGCATTTAAAATGGATTTTATTCTTCTCTGTCTAATTTTTCCATCTTATTTCTGCATACTCTGTGGTAAAACAAGCAAGCAAATTAAAGAATAAAACAAAACTGGTTGAATTTGGGAAAACAGCACATTATTTTGTAAACAAGTTAACAAATGGATAAAAAATCATGTATTAATTGCTTAAATTCAATCCTTTGGGCAGATTTTAGAGTCATTTTTGTGTAAAAAACAATTATGCATATTGGGTCACTCATTGAGCAAGAAAAATGTTAGAAAATTCCAAGAAATATCTAAAAACCAATTTCCCATGATCCAAGTTTGTTTTTACTTGAAAAAATAAAAAAAGAGAAAGTCAAGGAATTGCACTGCATCTCAGAGCAATGAACATTTTGAGTATATTCCTGATATTTTTTTTATCTTTCCATCCATTTTGAATTGGAAGACACGAAAGTGGAGGTAAATCTGCAGCACAGTCATGGCCATGATACTGAACCTTAAGGCTGTGTTTCTTCAAAGTCAGGAGTGTTGTCCAGGCTGAAGCTGACCCTGATACATATCCTTGAGATTTTCTGTTCACCTCTTTGATTTGGGGTCTGCGTTATGGACTGAATGTGTTCCCTCCAGATTCATATGTTGAAGCCTTAAAGCCCAGTGCAGCTATATTTGGAGACAGAGTTTGTGAGGAGGTGATAAATTAATATGAGGTCATAGGATATGCCCTAACACATTTGGACTAATGCCCTTATAAGAAAGGGGAGAGACACCAGAGCTCGCTCTCTCTGCTATATGAGTACACATTAAGGTGGTGTCTGTCTTCAAGCTACAAAGGGAACTCTCGCTAGGAACTGCACTGGGTCAACACCTTGACCCTGAATTTACCAAGTATCCAGAACTTTGAGAAAACAAATTTCTGTTGTTTAAGCTACCTAGTCTATGACAGCTTGTTGTAACTGTCTTGAGCAGAACCTGGAAATTAAAATACCCAACCCTATTCAAAACTCAGAATCCATACACATACATTGTCAAATGTGGTAGGTTGCCTTAGGAAGGGGAGTTCAGGGCCCCCATTAGGAGAGCCACTGGAGGAAGTTTATAAAGCTCAGACTCAGGCACTGACTTAAGTCACATATGAGAATTCTTGCTAGCTAGCAGAGATGTTTTTTAAACAGAGATTTAGCAGCAAAGTTGCTTACTAGAGCAACTAGAGTCTAGAAACTGCTGAGTTTCAGATATTAATGTAGAAGTGACTTATGAAAAAGAAATATGCAAGAGGCCTGCAAAGCTGGCCCAAACTGTGGCTCTTTCAAGTATTCGCTATAAGAAATTGATGAAAAAATTAGAATTTTCTAGACCTCATTTTCCACATCTATAAAATGGGGATGCTACCTATGATTGTTGTGATAATTATATGAATTAATGCATATAATATACTTAGTACCATGTCTGAATGTGAAAGTTGCTCAGTCGTATCCGACTCTTTGCAACCCCATGGACTACACAGTCCATGGAATTCTCCAGGCCAGAATACTGAAGTGGGTATTCTTTACCTTCTCCAGTGGATCTTCCCAACCTAGGAATCAAATCAGGGTCTCCTGCATTGCAGGTGGATTCTTTACCAACTGACCTACCAGAGAAGCCCAGTACCATGTCTGGCACTTAGAAATTCTATATGTAAATTTAAACTAAAGAGTAGTAGTAGTAATTATGATATTATGTCCTTGTTTACTTGTTGAAGTATCCCTCTTATTTTTACTTGCAACTTTTTGGAAAAGTTTTTTTTTCATATTTTTTACCTCTCAGCTTTTATTCAGCATCCATCGTCTTACTGATTTGAGGTGTTGGAAAAGAGCTAAGGCTTTCTTTAGGGCATGCAGGAGTCTTCTCATTTCTTATTGTCATCATAGGTTTTCTGGTATTTTGGCAAGCTTTCCACAAAGCTTTCCAACTTCTTAGTCTTCTGCAGCAGAGAACCCACTGGTGAGAGGTTTTTTTTCCTCTGATTTTAATTGAAGGACAGAACTAGTCTTCTCTTGGGGGTGAGAGTGTGGCTTTGGGCAATTGGAGTGCCGCTGATGATTGTATTTGCCTACTGGACTACCCTTGACCTACTTCCTTTTCACCTCTAATTGCTCCATTTCCTTGCAGTATTGTTGTAACTGCACCGCAGCTTTCTAGGTCTTCCAATATTGATTCGGACTTAGTTTTATTTTTATAAAGACCCATGTCATTTCAATGAATTTTTTGAAGGAGTTATTATTCAAAGCTGTTTGTAGGTTAACCATATTTAACTGAAAAATAATTACTTTTAAAGATAAAATAAAAGCAATGATAAATAACATCAAAAAATGTAGTCCTGCAATCCTTCAAGGTCATGGTTTAAGGTGTTGGCAAGTAGAGCAATAAGTGCTTTAGGAGGAGGGGAAATGAGGCAGATGAAGTTGTAGCACAGAGAGGGAACCAAGACTCAGAGTATTCATAGCCTGGGCTGTGGTTTGTGAGCCTGAGGTGAGGATTATGTGTTGAATAACTGGAAAAGGTCTGTGGGATGGATGTTTTTGGATACCTGGAGAAGTGAGCCAGGTGTGAGAAAGTGGCAAAGCAGCAGGTCTGAAGCTTTACTCTTCTTTCTCCTCCTCCTGTCCCGCCCCACATAGTCTGGATGGCTTCTGAGTGAAAGCAGATACAGCCTTGGAACAAGGAACATTATAATGGCAGCAGCTAATGGAAGAAAAATATGACGAGGTCAAGAAGAGCAAAGAGAAATGGTGTTTCTGAGGCCTGCTGCTTGAATGAGCCAGGTTTGGGAGAATTTGAAGATACTTAATTAAAAAAGAAACATGGTAATATATCCCTACATAATTACTGCTGGTGTTTCCCTCTATTTGAGAAAGACGTAGATCATCAAAGGTGTAAGATATAATTTATGGAGATGTAATTATTCAGTACACAACATCAGTCATTTGAGCAACACATTTATACTTCTGTTTTTATGAATCACTCACATAGAAATCACTCACATACAAATATGTGTATGTTACCTTTAATATTTTCTAAGTTGGAAAATGCCTGATTTAAGATGCATCTAAATTTTTTGAAGTATCCAAAAAACACATAGAGTCAAGTTAGAGGATAAGATCTTGATCAAACTGAAGTTATCAATGTCATTCCTTGTAAGGCTCATAAAGTATCCTTGGGGACAAGTCCAGAAGAAGACTTGCAGTAGGAGAAAATATGTATAGTGGCCAAATAAATCTCTAAAGACAAAACGCACAGCTGGTCACCTGTTCTCTGCCTGGAGGTAGGTATTCAACAAGTGCCGAATGAATAAGAAAAGGGAGAGAGAGAAAGAAAAACAGAGAAGAAAATTAAGGTGTATAAAAAAGAAAGAACATATAGCCTAGGTGATGGTTAATATCATTACATTGCTTTTTATGTTACAGGCCACTTCTGTGTACCTTATCTCTAGGGCACATACAAATACAATGAAGTAAGGACTTTGTAAAAACAGTATCATTCTGATATATTTTATTGGGTCATTTGATTTTTATTCTCATGTAGTTGTAGACTCAGGTTTTAATACTCTAGAAAGATATGTAATACCTTAAAGCTTAAAGCAACGTGTGCCTTGGGTTAGCATATGACATTTCTAAATTTTGTGACAGAATTTGTTTAAGGATGAACAAGAAATGTGGTTGATTTAATTTCATTAGAAAATTTCATCTATTCAATTCATGGATTTCTGAACCCAGATAAAAAGCAGCAAACCTACAGCATTGCTATTTCCATTTAATGTTAATTTCTTTGTTTGAAATTATGACTTGTTTTATTTATTTATTTTTGATTGCCTGGGTAGAGTGAATGGAGATTTTATATATATATATATATATATATATATATATGCACCTGATATATAGCAAAATTTCACACATATCTACTCTTTTATTATAGAGAAAAATGTGAAATATTTATTGATTTCTCATAAGGAGGTAAGAATAAGAATTAAAAGTTTTTTGTTACCATACTAGCCTAGAACTGCATTGGGTGTCTGAAGACGCTTACTCTTTGGAAGAAAAGTTATGATCAACCTAGATAGCATATTCAAAAGCAGAGACATTACTTTGCCGACTAAGGTCCGTCTTGTCAAGGCTACGGTTTTTCCTGTGGTCATGTATGGGTTTGAGAGTTGGACTGTTAAGAGGCTGGGCACCGAAGAATTGTTGCTTTTGAACTGTGGTGTTGGAGAAGACTCTTGAGAGTCCCTTGGACTGCAAGGAGATCCAACCAGTCCATTCTGAAGGAGATCAGCCCTGGGATTTCTTTGGAAGGAATGATGCTAAAGCTGAAACTCCAGTATTTTGGCCACCTCATGGGGAGAGTTGACTCATTGGAAAAGACTCTGATGCTGGGAGGGATTAGGGGCAGAAGGAAAAGGGGATGACAGAGGATGAGATGGCTGGATGGCATCACGGACTCGATGGACATGAGTCTGAGTGAACTCTGGGAGTTGGTGATGGACAGGGAGGCCTGGTGTGCTGCGATTCATGGGGTCGCAAAGAGTCGGACACGACTGAGCGACTGAACTGAACTGAACTGAACCCCCTGTGTGAGAGGTTTATTATTTCTATTTTGCAGACATTGAGTAGAATACTCAGCAAAATTAATTAACTAGTCTCAATTTACAAAAATTGAACGTTGGTGAATGGGAATATGCATTCAGACTTATCTGCAACTAATGCCTCTGCTATCACTGCTATATTATGTTATACTCTCTTCTCTCTTCTTTTTTGGCATTTGGATGCATTTATCTTGATGGTAACATCATCCTAAATATGTAATTCTCGTTGTTTCATAATATCCCTGAATTATGAGAAAAGGAAAAAAAAAATGAAAGGGAATTTGAAGGAACAGAGGAGAAACTAGAGAGTGAGATCAAGAGAGAGACTGCAAGCTCCTTTGCTTTCCAAAGGGAAAACCAGGACAGCTGGTTTTATTTTTCTTTTGCTTTGGGCAATGTCTTAATCATTTTGAGAAAAAAACAAACAACAACAACAACAACAAAAAAAACTTAATTCCCACCTATTTCTGAAGCCACCATAATCTCCTTTCTCCTAATGTACAAAAGAATTTCTCTGTCACTTGCTTAATCAGATCAAGGGAATAGAAAGGGCCTCTTCTCTAGACATCCTTTCTGAAGTTGATATGAGTACCCAGTGTCACTGTCTAGAGCTTTTCAGTATATTTGCATAAAAGCTTCTCTTTTTCTCTGAGGCAGCGTTCTATGAAATTCTGATTTTTTCCAGTCTAAAAATATCCTCTGCACTCTTTTTTTAAAAATAATATGCTTCTTATTTATTTTTAATTTTAATTTAATTTTATTTTTGGCTTCTCTATGTCTTTGTTGTACCTCGTGGGCTTTCCTCTAGAGTGTGTGGATTCAGTACTTGCAGTGTGCTGGCTTTCTAGCTGAGGTACATGGGCTCAGTTGCCCCGTAGAATGTGGAATCTTAATTCCCCAACCAGGGATCAAACCTGTGTCACCTGCATTGGAAAGCGAATCCCTAACCACTGGGTCACCAGGGAAGCCCATATTTGTATTTCATATAGATAAGAACTACAAAATTTAAGAAGTTTCACTTCTACATTGTCGTTTGACATTCATGGCCAAATCCACTAGTGCCAGTGTTTTAGAAAGCTTAATAAGAGTCTCTGCATGCATCATTCTTACTCATACAGCCATGTTTACCACTGTTTAATCAAATCTTCTCCACTCTTCCAGACTACAGAGATCTCAACCTGTCCATGAAGTCTTTCAAGACAATTCCAACCACAGTGATTTCTGTGCTCTCTGAACTTCAGTTGAGGAGACTATAGAAAATGATCTAGTGATTTTAATGCTCTTCCCACCCACCCCTCCTCCAAAAGTCTAATCCAGCATCTAGCAACTAGTAGGAAATTAACAAATAACTTTCTTTAATATTTTTCTCAACCCATATTTAACACAATAATGATGAAGATAATATTAATGGAAGACAACAGTCTCTTCTGCAGTTCCTTCATGATAATGTATAAAAAATCATTAGGTTTGGAGAAGTGTGATACAATGGAAAGTGTATTAACTTGAGAATCACAGGAAGACTTCACTGTTCTGGTCTCAACTTGTCAACTGATCTTGTGTGTTTAATCTCCCTGAAACTTTTCCTTATCTTTAAAAAGAGAACATGGAAACACATGTTCTTTAGTTTTTTTTCTTGCACTAACCTTTTGGGAAAAAAACTGACTTTTCCTCATTGAACTTTGTAAGCTGCAACTTTGATTTCTGTCAATCTGCAGTCAACATATATTGCTCTTTCTATGTGTTATGGATTCTCCCAAAGGTCAAACAAGCTCTGATGATGAAACTCTGCATTGTTGGCTATGGTGCACAAGGGACTGTGAGCTTGAAACTTAATGTTATGCTAGGATTTCTTTGAAGAATGTTAAGAGAAGCTGGTGTGCTTAGAAATTCTTAATTAGTCTGAGCCGCCTAGTAGTTTTTTATAGCTCTAGAAGAGAACTGACATGGGGGAAACATAAAAACGACCATTTCAACATACACTGTGGGGCAGGATTTTTCTATTTGGTTTTCTTTACAAAGGTTAGCTTTCCCCTGATCACTATGTTCTGTTTCTTTAACTAGCTGTAAGGGACTCAGATATAACGATAGCTTCCTGTAATTTCTGTTTTCCTCCTCTCTTCTTGGTTGAGGGAGTAGGGATAGTGAATTATTAGGAAGGAGCGAGACAAGAAAACCACATGTAGATGGAGTTCCTTACCTGGAGTTTACAGAGCACCAGCACCAGTGGTTCAGTTCAGTTCAGTCGCTCAGTCGTGTCTGATGCTTTGTGACTGCACAGACTGCAGCATGCCAGGCCTCCCTATCCATCATCAACTCCTGGAGTTTACTCAAATTCTTGTCCGTTGAGTCAGTGATGCCATCCAACTATCTCATCCTCTGTCATCTCCTTCTCCTGCCTTCAGTCTTTCCCAGCATCAGGGTCTTTTCCAGTGAGTCAGTTCTTCGCATCAGGTGGCCAAAGTATTACAGTTTCAGCTTCAGCATTAGTCTTTCCAATGAATATTAAGGACTGATTTCCTTTAAGAGTGACTGGTTTGGTCTCTTTGCAGTCCAAGAGACTCTTAAGAGTCTTCTCCAACACCACAGTTCAAAAGCTTCAATTCTTTGGTGCTCAGCTTTTTTTATGTTCCAACTCTCACATCCGTTTATGACTACTAGCTTTGACTAGATGGACCTTTGCTGGCAAAGTAATGTCTCTGGTTTTTAATGTGCTGTCTAGGTTGGTCACAACTTTTCTTCCAAGGAGCAAGCATCTTTTGATTTCATGGCTGCAGTCACCATCTGCAATGATTTTGCGCCCCCCTCCCCAATAAAGTCTGTCACTGTTTCCACTGTTCCCCCATCTATTTGCCATGAAATGATGGGACCGGATGCCATGATCTTACTTTTCTGAATGTTGAGTTTTAAGCTTTCTCTGTGAGAGGTGGGTGGGGTCCAGAGGCACAGCTTCCTTCCGTCTCTCCTTTCCTTCCTCTGCCCTTCTCTCCCTTCCTCCTCCCCTTCCTCTTCCAATCCTTCTTCTATTCCTTCCTTCTTTCCTTTCTACCTTTTCTGTTTTCTTCCAACTTTCTTTCTTTTCTAAAAATATTTCCTTTCTTCCTTCACTATTTGTTCTTGGAATTCCTGTGAGGTAGAAAATTCTATGTTTCTGACTTGTGTATTTTTACCTTATTCTTTGAGACTCTAAATAATAAATTGAATTAAGAGGGAGCTGTTCTAGGAGCCTGAATACCCCCATAACTTGATTATTGTCTCAGTGTCTTGAGAGATACACTTCTTTGTTCAATGATTTTAAAACTCAAATAGGAAATACATAACCTAAAACAGTGTGTATGGTGGTGTTTTAATGTGTGCTTTTAGAGATTTTCTTTTTTCTATCTAGAGATAAAGAAAGGCTTTTCCATTTCTTTTATTGAAAAGTATAATTCTTTAGCAATTGTTGATGGCACATGTCATGAATTAAGTTAAAAAAAATAAATGTATTTAATCAACAAAATGTTTCTCCCTTTTTTTGTAGAGATAGTTCTTTCTGATTTTTTAAGTTATAGTTACAGTTTCAAGTTAAAGAAGTAAAATTTTCCCTTGGAATCTCTAATTTTCTTGAAGAGATCTCTAGTCTTTCCCATTCTATTGTTTTCCTCTATTTCTTTGCACTGATCACTGAGGAAGGCTTTCTGATCTCTCCTTGTTATTCTTTGGAATTCTGCATTTGGATGGGTATGTCTTTCCTTTTCTCCTTTGCTTTTCACTTCTCTTATATTCACAGCTATTTGCAAGGCCTCCTCAGACCGTTTTTTTGCATTTCTTTTTCTTGGGGATGGTCTTTTATCTCTTTCTCCTGTACAATGTTATGACCTCCGTCCATAGTTCTTCAGGCACTCTGTCCATCAGATCTAGTCCCTTAAATCTATTTCTCACTTCCACTGTATAATCATAAGGGATTTGATGTAAGTTATACCTGAACGGTCTAGTGGTTTTCCTTACTTTCTTCAATTTAAGTCTGAATTTGGCAATAAGGAGTTCATGATCTGAGCCACAGTCAGCTCCCTTTCTTGTTTCTGCTGACTGGATAGAGCTTCTCCCTCTTTGGCTGCAAAGAATATAATCAATCTGATTTCAGTATTGACCATCTGGTGATGTCCATGTGTAGAATCTTCTCTTGTGTTATTGGAAGAGGGTGTTTGCTCTATTCACATTTGCCCTGCTTCATTGTGAACTCCAAGGCCAAATTTGCCTGTTGCTCCAGGTGTTTCTTGATTTCCTACTTTTGCATTCCAGTCCTCTATAATGAAAAAGCATCTTTTTTGGGTGTTAGTTCTAGAATGGCTTGTAGGTCTTCATAGAACCGTTCAACTTCAGCTTCTTCAGCTTCTTCTAGCTGATTTTGAATGATTTGGATGTTAATTCATATCATTGTCATGTCCATTATTTATAGCTGAAAATTTCTGCAGCTGTCCTTTCTAATGCTTCCCTGTTTCCTAAACAAATAAGTCTAATGTAATAGGTATTTGTCAGGGAGGCAATGTTTTTGCCTGTGACACCATAGGAATGAATCACTTTCTTTTTCAGAGAGTGATTCTCATTGTGCTATTTCTTCTTCTCAGGTGGTCTCACACGCACCCACAGCTTCAGTCGCTGTTTTCCTGTTTATATATTTATCTGTCTCCACTGTAGGGCCCATTTAACATCTTTCTGTTGGTGTCTCATTCAAGCTTTTACAACACACTTGATCCTCCCCTCTTCCCCTGACATCCCCAGAGCCAGTTTCTCTTCCAGCATTCCCTGTGTCTGTGACGGGTTCCATCTTCCATACACATAGATAAGCCAAAACTGGATTTGTTGAGCAGACCTTGACATTTCCCTTTTACCCTCTTCCCTTTTTTTTTATCATATGCATCATTAAATGCTGGTCATTTTTCTTTCTACACTTTCCTCAAACCTACATTCTTTCCATTTACAATATCATCACCTAGTTCTAATTTCCAAGACAATTACAGCTATTAGTTGGACCCTCCATTCGGTTTTCTTCATGAAGACCAATCTCTGCAGCCAGTTATTTTTTTCTTCAAAACATGTATCTGCTAATATCAATTATGTCTGAAGCTTTTTACGTCTGCCCTTGATCCTAAAGAAAAAGTCCCAGATTCTTTTTATAGCTTCTAAGACACAGCATGATTTGGTCCTTGCATGTTTCTCCAACTTCATTTTGGGTCACTTTTTTCCATGCTTTAGGCTTACGGACTTTTAGTTTTTCATTTTTTTGAGTATAGGGATTTCACATAGAACTGTGCAGGAGTTTTTTTTTTTTTTTTTTAACCTCTTGTTTTTTCAAGATGAAAACAATGCAACAGGTACATCAGAATTATAAGAAATATTTTAAGAATAGATATTTCTGAGTTCCATTCCTGAACTACTGAACCAAAGTTTCTGTGAGTGGGACTGGGACTGTATTTTATCAAATACCTCAGGGAAATTTTATAACACAAAAAAACTGAGAACCTTTATTCTATATGTTAAGTTCCCTTACAGCTGATATTGGGTCTTCTCTTGCAGTCAGTACTGTTAGCTTTGGCAGTTTTATCCATTCCCTGGCTTAAAACATCATCAGTATGCCACAGGAACCCACAAGCCTCAGTTCTGAACTTTTGACTTAGATATTTAGTTCTCCCTCGACAGCTCTACTGGATGGCTCACAGGAATCTCAGATTAATAAACGGAGATGCACTCAAGTCATCATGATGCCCCTGAAAATCTTTGCCTTCTCCAATGTCCTTCCTCAGATATGTACCCATCCACTTGCTCTTGCCAGAAACTTTTCTTCCATCTCCCACCAATCCACAGCTGTTTCCTGTCTTCACCTCAAAAAGTTCTGGCTTCTACTCACATTTTCTGTATAAAAAACTTGGCCATCTCCCAGGAGATTTCATTTTTAATATTTTCTACTTGATTTCTCCTACTTGCACAATTACCTCCCAGACCCACCTTAACAATTTGATACATTACTGCCACAGGGAACCTGCTACTCCACTATTTTAAGACCCTTCAGAGCCTTCCCATTACACTAGTATAAAATTTAAAACCACCAATACAGCCAATAGGGTTCTGCATAATCTGGCCTTGTATTCCATCCTGGGCTTACCTCCTTTGGCCTCTTTCTGTGCTGCAGCCACATCGGTCTCTGTCAATTCTTTCTGACCTGAGGCCTCTTTCATATCCTGTATCTTTCTTCCCCTCTATTCTCTCCACCTTTGCTCATCCAACTCCTACTTATTTTAAAGTATTGATGTGTGTGTTCAGTTCAGTTCAGTTCAGTCACTCAGTCGTGTCCAACTCTTTGCGACCCCATGAATCGCTGCACGCCAGCCCTCTGTGTCCATCACCAACTCCCAGAGTTCACTCAGACTCACGCCCATTGAGTCAGTGATGCCATCCCGCCATCTCATCCTCTGTCGTCCCCTTCTCCTGCCCCCA
>SJYA01001210.1:117750-146468 GCA_006410615.1 Neotragus moschatus | reverse complement strand
CTGTTTCCCCTGCTTCCCCATCTATTTCCCATGAAGTGATGGGACCAGATGCCATGATCTTTGTTATCTGAATGTTGAGCTTTAAGCCAACTGTTTCACTCTCCTCTTTCACTTTCATCAAGAGGCTTTTAGTTCCTCTTCACTTTCTGCCATAAGGGTGGTGTCATCTGCATATCTGAGGTTATTGATATTTCTCCTGTCAATCTTGATTCCAGCTTGTGCTTCTTCCAGCCTAGCGTTTCTCATGATGTGTTCTGCATAGAAGTTAAATAAGCAGGGTGACAATATACAGCCTTGATGTACTTCTTTTCCTATTTAGAACCAGTCTGTTGTTCTATGTCCAGTTCTAACTGTTGCTTCCTGGCCTGCATACAGATTTCTCAAGAGGCAAGTCAGGTGGTCTGGTATTCCCATCTTTTTCAGAATTTTCCACAGTTTATTGTGATCCACACAGTCAAAGGCTTTGGCGTAGTCAATAAAGCAGAAATAGATGTTTTTCTGGAACTCTCTTCCTTATATAAATATATATACTTATATATATATGATCTCTATGTATCTTTATATATATACACACAAATATGTACATAAAGACCTGCAACAGGGGTAGGAATTATCTGTTTGTGTGAAGCTTTCCCTGAACCCTAAATTTAAACTGTACCATTGTATTTTATTGTAATTTATTTTTCTTCTTAGAATATATCCACCATTTAAAATTATATACTTGGTTTGAAGAGTTAGTGATTTACTGCATGTGTTTAATTAGATGGCAACTTCATCTGCATTTAGTTCAGCACCAGATCCCTGATACCTACTCCAGTGTTTGGTGTGTAGCAGGCACTCAATAAATATTCACTAAATAAAAATTGATGCTTTTGAACTATGGTGCTGGAGAAGACTCTTGAGAGTCCCTTGGACTGCAAGGAGATCCAACCAGTCCATTCTGAAGGAGATCAACCCTGGGATTTCTTTGGAGGGAATGATGCTGAAGCTGAAATTCCAGTACTTTGGCCACCTGATGGGAAGAGTTGACTCATTGGAAAAGACTCTGATGCTGGGAGAGATTGGGGGTAGGAGGAAAAGGGGACGGCAGAGGATGAGATGGCTGGATGCCATCACTGACTCAATGGACACATTCTGAGTGAACTCTGGGAGATGGTGATGGACAGGGAGGCCTGGTGTGCTGTGATTCATGGGGTCACAAAGAGTCGGACATGACTGAGTGACTGAACTGAACTGAAATAAGTGAACAAACATGCAAATAGAATAAAAAATGGATCAACTCTCATCTGATTTTTTTCCTCTTGGGATTTAATTTTTTAAGTTTTAGGGGATGGAGTGGGAAAGTTTTTGTGTCAAAAATTCAATGCACATTTTTGACATTTAGAAAGCTGTGGATCAAGACGTTTTCAGGTTTCTTGGCACAAATGTATTCATTCTGAACAAAGCTCTATGCTGTGGAAAAATATCAGGAAACAATAGCAACAACAGTGTTGATGATCAACACTGCCAAATGCCAAAGTTATAAGCAAGGAATAAACAACTGGTAAGATATTTAGTACAGTAGAATCTATGATGCTGTAAGATCAGAAGTGTTTGCTTCATAGTTAAACATATTATTTAACTATCTAGCAAGAATATATAGTTGATGAGCACACAATTTCTCTCATCTAAAAAGGTTTACTGGTCAATAATATGAGTATTGAGGAAGGCACAACTACATAAAATTTTATAGTATTTATGTGGGAAAGTAAGCCATCAATTATGGTGTCATTAGCTGATATAAAATATCCGAAGTAGACAGATAACTACATGTGGTTTTGTATCATATCAGATAATTATAATTACATGGCTCAGTAACCTCAGAATCAACTCTGCTAAAGATGGTCAGATACTGGTTTTACCTTTCTCTCCATCTTTATTGGTATAATAAATAGGGGACAACTGTAAGATTTAATGCCAGCCTAAAAATGGTCCACAGCTATTGTTAATACATCTTAAAACAATAGAAAGACAATCTAAACCTTTATTTTGCTAAGTATCAGATTAGGAGAATTGGATTGGGGACATCTACTGACTTAAAATATAAAACCATAATATGATCTTTGCTACTTTCTCACTATTAAAGCTGATGCATTATGGTTCTAGCCTTAAAAGTATTACCCTTGGACTATGTTAAAAAAACAGATAGCATAGAGATAATATTCAAATATTGCATATCTGTCAAAATAGAAAATGTTTTCTCAACATTTTTGTTAATTCTTTTGTATGTAATTTATGAAAGCTTTCTTTCATGGCATTTTCATTTCTTTAAATAGTATAAATTCTATTCCTCAAGCTGAGATAAGGCTGTCCAGAAAGTAATGGAGTAAATAGAATGTAGGGGGAAACTTGATTTACAGATGAACAAAATGTATATTTTTTAGTTAATCTCATTATTTCATCTGAAAGAAGAGAAGTTGCTACCTAAAACGATTTTCAGTTTAACATGATATTTTATATAATTTGTTTGTAACTTTACTTCCCAAATCCTGAAGAGATACAGTGATTACATTTTAAATTAAAATTATTTCTATGACATTGTCTTCAGTCTTATCTATTATCAAATCTACATTTTTATAGTTTTATATGACTTGGGTGTTAGTTCAGTCACTCAGTCATGTCCGACTCTTTGCGACCCCATAAATTGCAGCATGCCAGGCCTCCCTGTCCATCATCAACTCCTGGAATTCACTCAAATTCACATCCATTGAGTCAGTGATGCCATCCAGCCATCTCTAAGTTTGTGCAGATAGAGTGAAGTTGAAATCAGCATTTGTGTAGTTATTATTCCCTTCAGTTTTTAAAAGAGTAATGTGCAATAGTCTCATAGTGTTGTGATAAGAAAAAATGCTTTATATGATTTCAGTTTTCCTAATTTTATTGACAGTTTTTGTAATTCTACAGAGGTTTGCTTTGTGGCCTAGCAAGTGATCTGTCCTGGAGAATGATCCATGTGTACTTGAAAAGAATGTGTATTCTGTTGCTTTTGGGTGGAATGCATAAAAATCAAGTATGTCCATTTGGTATTATTTAAGACCAATGTTTCTTGATTTTTTTTCAAAAATAGTCCCCTACAATTATTGTGTTAGTGTCAGTTTCTCATTTTATGTGTGTTTCAAATCACGACTAACATCCTAAAACATAAATTCTGTTTATATGGAGGCATTATTGTCACTGCTAGTTATGCTATCATGATAAGCTTTGAAATCTAAGTTTCAGTATTTATCTGGCTCTGTCTGTCCATTATGACAGCCATTAACCACTCATGTCTGTTTAAAGTGAAACAGAAATTAATCAAAATTAAATAATATTAAAAAATCACTTTCTTAGTTGTACCACCAACTGCATTTCAAGTGCTAAACAGCAAGAAAATAGAGCTCTCTATAGGCTGCTGCTGCTGCTAAGTCGATTCAGTTNACAACTACATAAAATTTTATAGTATTTATGTGGGAAAGTAAGCCATCAATTATGGTGTCATTAGCTGATATAAAATATCCGAAGTAGACAGATAACTACATGTGGTTTTGTATCATATCAGATAATTATAATTACATGGCTCAGTAACCTCAGAATCAACTCTGCTAAAGATGGTCAGATACTGGTTTTACCTTTCTCTCCATCTTTATTGGTATAATAAATAGGGGACAACTGTAAGATTTAATGCCAGCCTAAAAATGGTCCACAGCTATTGTTAATACATCTTAAAACAATAGAAAGACAATCTAAACCTTTATTTTGCTAAGTATCAGATTAGGAGAATTGGATTGGGGACATCTACTGACTTAAAATATAAAACCATAATATGATCTTTGCTACTTTCTCACTATTAAAGCTGATGCATTATGGTTCTAGCCTTAAAAGTATTACCCTTGGACTATGTTAAAAAAACAGATAGCATAGAGATAATATTCAAATATTGCATATCTGTCAAAATAGAAAATGTTTTCTCAACATTTTTGTTAATTCTTTTGTATGTAATTTATGAAAGCTTTCTTTCATGGCATTTTCATTTCTTTAAATAGTATAAATTCTATTCCTCAAGCTGAGATAAGGCTGTCCAGAAAGTAATGGAGTAAATAGAATGTAGGGGGAAACTTGATTTACAGATGAACAAAATGTATATTTTTTAGTTAATCTCATTATTTCATCTGAAAGAAGAGAAGTTGCTACCTAAAACGATTTTCAGTTTAACATGATATTTTATATAATTTGTTTGTAACTTTACTTCCCAAATCCTGAAGAGATACAGTGATTACATTTTAAATTAAAATTATTTCTATGACATTGTCTTCAGTCTTATCTATTATCAAATCTACATTTTTATAGTTTTATATGACTTGGGTGTTAGTTCAGTCACTCAGTCATGTCCGACTCTTTGCGACCCCATAAATTGCAGCATGCCAGGCCTCCCTGTCCATCATCAACTCCTGGAATTCACTCAAATTCACATCCATTGAGTCAGTGATGCCATCCAGCCATCTCTAAGTTTGTGCAGATAGAGTGAAGTTGAAATCAGCATTTGTGTAGTTATTATTCCCTTCAGTTTTTAAAAGAGTAATGTGCAATAGTCTCATAGTGTTGTGATAAGAAAAAATGCTTTATATGATTTCAGTTTTCCTAATTTTATTGACAGTTTTTGTAATTCTACAGAGGTTTGCTTTGTGGCCTAGCAAGTGATCTGTCCTGGAGAATGATCCATGTGTACTTGAAAAGAATGTGTATTCTGTTGCTTTTGGGTGGAATGCATAAAAATCAAGTATGTCCATTTGGTATTATTTAAGACCAATGTTTCTTGATTTTTTTTCAAAAATAGTCCCCTACAATTATTGTGTTAGTGTCAGTTTCTCATTTTATGTGTGTTTCAAATCACGACTAACATCCTAAAACATAAATTCTGTTTATATGGAGGCATTATTGTCACTGCTAGTTATGCTATCATGATAAGCTTTGAAATCTAAGTTTCAGTATTTATCTGGCTCTGTCTGTCCATTATGACAGCCATTAACCACTCATGTCTGTTTAAAGTGAAACAGAAATTAATCAAAATTAAATAATATTAAAAAATCACTTTCTTAGTTGTACCACCAACTGCATTTCAAGTGCTAAACAGCAAGAAAATAGAGCTCTCTATAGGCTGCTGCTGCTGCTAAGTCGATTCAGTTGTGTCCGACTCTGTGCGACCCCAGAGATGGCAGCCTACCAGGCTTTTCTGTCCCTGGGATTCTCCAGGCAAGAACACCAGAGTGGGTTGCCATTTCCTTCTCCAATGCATGAGAGTGAAAAGCGAAAGTGAAGTTGCTCAGTCGTGTCCGACTTCGCGATCCCATGGACTGCCGCCCACCAGGCTCCTCTGTCCATGGGATTTACCAAGCAAGAGTACTGGAGTGGGGTGCCATTGCCTTATCCACTCTATAGGCTAGAATGGCTAGAATTTCCAAATAATTGAAAAATATCACTTCTAGCTAGGGGAAGATGTGGGGCTGCTTATTTTTTACTTTTCTTTTTAAAGTAGGAGGAAATTTGAGGATTTTAAATGTTAATGTGAAGCAATTTGTAGAGTGCAAGAGGTTATTTAACACAGGAAAGAGGGAGAAAAATCAACATAACAAAATTTTTGAGAAGGTGAAAAATAATACAGCACAGATAAAGTTTTAGGTGTCAAAAATAGAAGGGGGACTTCATTATAAACAAGGAAAGGTGGAAAGATGGATTTTAAGATCAGTGAGAGGAAGTTGAGGGAGTTTTTGTCCTTTGGTTCCTATTTTCATTGTCAGCTTTGAATCAGAATCTTCTGGGCCCCACGGGGGAAGCAGGGAGGTCAGAAGTTGGATATGGAGGAAAATATAAACCAGGTGATGATGGCTGAAATAGCAGGACTAAGGAGGAAGTAGCAGGGTTGCTGGCCATGCTGATGGCCTGGCTGAGGCTGATGATAATCAAGTTATAGTCGCAAAGGTCTGGATGGTGGTGTGCTTTTTCTGCAACTGCCAGCAGCCCTGTACAGGCTCTGAGGAGGAAAACAGTTAGATTTCAGGATTAATTCTTTTTTAAAGTTTTGCTTTTCCCAGATGTTCTCTAATACTTAAATAACAGATTTGGGAAGGATTACGAAAGAGTTGGAGCCTAATGTTATCAGGAGCTCTGCTGAGCTGGAGAGGTGAGCTGCCAGGTGCCAGAGTAGCCAATTAAAAGTAAGCCAACAAATGAAGGTAACAGTCAAGACTTTAGTCATTTACTGTGACAGTGTAAGCAAGAAGCTAACCTGGAGAAAGCTTCAACTCCCACTCTGCTCCCTTTTCCCCGTATTTGAGGGTCCCTTGTTTAGGGCAGGTATGTGTGTGCATGCTCAGTCTCTTAAGTCATGTCTGACTTTGTGCAACCCTATCTACCTTTGAACCTATGTACCTTTGACCCTATAAACCTTTGTAGCCTTCCAGGCTCCTCAGTCCATGGGGTTCTCTAGGCAAGAATAGTGGAGTGAGTTGCCATGCCCTCCTCCAGGGGATTTTTCCAATCCAGGGATTGAATCTGGCTGTCCTGCATTACAGGCAGCTTCTTTACCACTGAGCCACTGGGGAAGAACCTTAGGGCAGGTAGGTGAGCACAAAAGTAAGGATCATCACACTGACGAGGGAGCCTCAGACAAAAGATTCCAAAGGTTTTCTTACTGTGAGGGCCCAAGGGAGAGAGGGGATAGTGTTAGCAGTGCTGAGACCTGAGGTAGAATAGAGAGGTGTCTTCAAGTTTTCCCCCTCCTCCTGTAAGGAGATTTTC
This sequence comes from Neotragus moschatus, assembly GCA_006410615.1. Classification (NCBI taxonomy): domain Eukaryota; kingdom Metazoa; phylum Chordata; class Mammalia; order Artiodactyla; family Bovidae; genus Neotragus; species Neotragus moschatus. The sequence continues at coordinate 139,655 of SJYA01001210.1, read as the reverse complement.
ATGACAGTGTCTAAGCAAGTCCTCTGTGGATGACCCCAAATAAAGAGGCTTTCAAACAAAGACACTGGGCTAGGAATACAGATTTGCAGAAGCACAAGACCAGCCAAGGAGGCCTGCCACTCCCCTGCCAGACCCCCAGTGGGGGCCTGCCCCCTGCTTGGTGGAGGGCATCTCTCCTCTGTGAGGCCTGTCAGGAAATCTTCTGCAACTGCCTGTTTTCAGGCCTGAAAAGTCACACAGCTATTCTGGCCTGGAGTTGGATTCCTTGTGAGCTGACTACAAACAGAGTGAAGAGCAGTCTATGTGCTGGAATTTCCAACAAAAGGTAAAAAAGACTATTATGAATAGTTATTCAAAGTGAAGAAAGAATAGGTGATGAGGCCATATGAGATCAGGTAGGTCAAATGACAGGTCGGAGAGTGAAGTTTGGTTCCTAAGCTACAGTAAAAATAATCTCAGGATTTGTTTATGAAGCGTGTTTCTCAGTCCCACTCTTAGAGAGTTAGATTTAGTCATTTGGAGATGAACACATAAATACCCACTGAAAGCAAACATCTGGGTGATTCTGCTGCCTAAAGTCATGATTACAGCTTTAGAAAGACTTAAAAGAAAGTTTTAAGTATGGTGGCTAAAATGGAGAGAAAGTGAGTATTGTTAACATGAGAACATCACATATATGGGAGGTGTAAACTGATAAACAGAAACCAAAGGAAATGAAAGAAGCTTCTCACCAACAAAGAGGGAAAAGAGAGAAGAGGAGTTTAGCTGTTGATGGTATTAAAAAGAGTAAGTAATACTCTCTAGCTCTTTTCCTGCTTTCTAATTCAAATCTAGTAAAGATGCTATTGGCATCCTCTAATAACCACGTTTTATACCCACAAAACCCCTCCCCTCTCTCTTTTTTTTTTTTTTTTACAAATTAGGCCATTGAGACTCAGAGAGTTTGAGCAGCTTGTCCGAAATTGCTGTCGTCAGTAGGGAAAAATCAGGTTACAACAGAAGCCCTCATCTTTGCCTGCTGTGTTTCTTAATACAACCAACCTTGTCTCTGTGTCACCAGTAAGTACATTTGGCTTCCTTCTCTCTGTCTTTCTGCTGGAACAATTCTCATAGAGTAGAAACCTAGAGGTGTAATTTGAACCATCCTCAGTAATTTGGCTTTGCTTTCCTTCTTTTTCTTCTTGCCTTCCTTTTCTATTTTCCTGTGAGCTCTGGTGCTGAAGTAGCACTCAGTTCAGTTCAGTCCAGTCGCTCAGTCGTGTCCAACTCTTTGCAACTCCATGAACTGCAGCATGCCAGGCCTCCCTGTCCATCACCAACTCCCAGAGTTTACCCAAACTCACATCCATTGAGTCAGTGATGCCATCCAACCATCTTATGATCTGTCATCCTCTTCTCCTCCTGCCTTCAATCTTTCCCATCAGGGTCTTTTCAAATGAGTCAGCTCTTTGCATCAGGTGGCCAAAAACTGGAGTTTCAGCTTCAACATTAGTCCATCCAATGAACACCCAGGACCGATTTCCTTTAGAACGGACTGACTGTATCTCCTTGCAGTCCAAGGAACTCTCAAGAGTCTTTTCCAACACCACAGTTTCAAAGCATCAATTCTTCTCTGTTCAGCTTTCTTCACAGTCCAACTCTCACATCCATACCTGACTACTGGAAAAACCATAGCCTTGACTAGACGGACCTTTGTTGACAAAATAATGTGTCTGCTTTTTTAATATGCTCTCTAGGTTGGTTATAACTTTTCTTCCAAGGAGAAAATGTCTTTTAATTTCACAGATACAGTCACCATCTGCAGTGATTTTCAGTTCAAGTCAGTTCAGTCGCTCAGTCGTGTCCGACTTTTTGCGACCCCATGAATCAAAGCGCACCAGGCCTCCCTGTCCATCATCAACTCCCGGAGTTCACTCAGACTCATGTTCATCGAGTCGGGGATGCCATCCAGCCATCTCATCCTCTGTCGTCCCCTTTTCCTCCTGCCCCCAGCCCTCCCAGCATCAGAGTCTTTTCCAAAGAGTCAACTCTTCGCATGAGGTGGCCAAAGTACTGGAGTTTCAGCCTCAGCATCATTTTTTCCAAAGAAATCCCAGGGCTGATCTCCTTCAGAATGTACTGGTTGGATCTCTTTGCAGTCCAAGGAACTCTCAAGAGTCTTCTCCAACACCACAGTTCAAAAGCATTGATTCTTCAGCACTCAGCCTTCTTCACTGTCAAACTCTCACATCCATACATGACCACTGGAAAAACCATAGCCTTGACTAGATGGACCTTTGTTGGCAAAGTAATGTCTCTGCTTTTTAATATGCTGTCTGGATTGGTCATAACTTTCCTTCCAAGGAGTAAGCGTCTTTTAATTCCTTGGCTGCAGTCACCATCTGCAGTGATTTTGGAGCCCCCAAAGATAAAGTCTGACACTGTTTCCAATGTTTCCCCATCTATTTTCCATGAAGTGATGGGACCAGATGCCATGATCTTCATTTTCTGAATGTTGAGCTTTAAGCCAGCTTTTTCACTCTCCTCTTTCACTTTCATCAAGATTATAGGGGACCAGACTAATGTTTCTGTAGATGCTACTAAATCAGATCCATAGTCTACACATTGAAATACAGGTTGCAGTAACTTCAACAAGCAGAGATTTAATTTTATTCCTCAATAAACGGAAAATATTTGCAAAATAATATTTATTTATAGGCGTTCACAATCAAAATTAGCATAACTGGCTCACTTACCATTGATGTTATTTGCTTTCAGCTATTTTTTGAATTATGGAAAGGATTTGTACCAATTCAGACATTGTCTCTCTAATTACCTACTTATCAACAAAAAATTCCTCTATGATCATTGTGAAGATTCGGAGATTTGGCAGGCTTATACCAAGCTTAAGTAACTTGGAATTTGGAAATTGAATTTGGCTTTCTCTAGTCAGAGCATTGAGAGACCCTACTTGGCTTTCAGGATGCAATGCACACTAGGTTTTTTCCTGGAAGGCATTCTAAGATATGCTGGGGTTATTAAATTCATGATTCTGAAGCAGGGACTTCATTTCATACCTTGCAGTTGGTAAATAATAACTGAAGTTCAGAATATTTAAACAGTCTTGTTGGGCTTATTTATCTGTCAGCAGTTGATAGAAAAGTGTGGAAAATAAAATGACAACAGTGATTTCAAGGGATTCTCAGATGGAAAATGTACAATGAAATATTGAGAGCTTTGATTATTTTTGTACATAAATTTGGCCTCTTCCTTGGTTGTAATTATCCTTTGCATTCCTGTACCCTTAGAAAAAAAGGCACAAAGGAAAATGGCAAAACACAGGACTAGTGAATGCCAAAATATCAATATTACCACAATAATATCAATAATACCAATATTACCACAGAAATGCACTGTGATAGAGAATCTAAAAGCATTTACTCATGACGTAAAAAAAGTAAAAATTATCAGTCACATTAAGCCTTTAAATAATTGCAAAATCAAACTAATAAACAAAGCCACTTTCTTCATAGTAAGGACTTGAGTACTAAGCCCAAGTGATTACCTCTGCATTCAGTCATGACATCTTCCTTACAAATGCTCCACACTCCATGAGCTGCTTAGATAGTACAGAGTAACCAAGAATCTAACCATGTCACCTCCTTTCTGTTTGGGTGCTCTTGACAATATATGATAGGCTCTGGAAGGGAAGCGTATTTCAAACTGGATTTTGATTTACATAAAATGGATTTAGTTATTTATATGTGATAACCAAGAAACTTGATGAGATTTAATCCCTTCTAAATAACATATTTCCTTCATTGTTCCTGTTCTGCTTTCCTCAAAAGCTATTAAAATATATTTTGTCCTCTGAGAGCTAATGCTCTTCACTCATCAGAGTACCATTCATTCCTCATCCGTGAATGCTCATAAACTATGAAGAAAGCAAGGGTGCAGGTATCAGCATTGTTGAGAGGTTATGAATTTGGATGTGGTTTCTGTACTTATATTTTCCAGTAGATAAATGGGGTGTGTTTTCTTGACTAAGTCATTTGAAAAGATCACTTCTTTTTCCTGCTTTTGTTTTATTAATATGAAATAACATGAAAAATTTAATTACAAAAGTACATTTTATCAAATGTACTTCAAATGAGACATAAGGCATAATTTGATGGGATAGTGGTGATCTTTTTGGGAAGCAGGAATGTCGAAGCATGTGTACAGAAGAGAGGAAGCATTTGGAACTTGAGGGAAAAGAGAGAAAGAGAGTTTTGGAAGCTCAAATAATGATTTTACATAAACTACCGCACAATTGCACTCATCTCACACGCTGGTAAAGTAATGCTCAAAATTCTCCAAGCCAGGCTNAGCCCTTGGATTTCTTTGGAGGGAATGATGCTAAAGTTGAAACTCCAATACTTTGGCCACCTCATGCAAAGAGTTGAGTCTTTGGAAAAGACTCTGATGCTGGGAGGGATTGGGGGCAGGAGGAGAAGGGGACGACAGAGGATGAGATGGCTGGATGGCATTACTGATTGATGGGCGTGAGTATGAGTGAAGTCCGGGAGTTGGTGATGGACAGGGAGGCCTGGCGTGCTACGATTCATGGGGTTGCAAAGAGTTGAACATGACTGAGCGGCTGAACTGAACTGATACAGAGTTTTCAGAGAGACAGAAATGGGAAAAGAAAAACAGTTAAGAGTGCATAAGAGAACATGTGAAGCAATGATGAAGGGAACCACAATTGCTGTGATCAAATATAAAAGCTGGCACTAAGATTTCTGGCAGCCAAAGCAAGAGGTTAAGTGCTTTGCTCTGATTATCAAAAGGGAAAAAATGTCAGTTTTCAGAGGAAAGCAGGATGTTCTTGGACTGTATGCACACTAAAACCTGGCTATAGCTGGTATCAGTAACAGATACAGTAGAGGTGGGGAAAAAAACAAACTTCTTTTATAATTTTGAAAATAACTTTCCCGCAATTTATTTTTGTGCTTTTGGGTAAAATGTTAATGATAACGGACAGCTGTGCTTTCCATCTGAAAGGAGCATCTGATGTAACTGAATGGAATAATTTTAAGTTATTTTAAGGGATTTTTGTTGTTGATTTTGCCATTGTAATAACTGGTTAAGTTCCCTGAAGAAGTCTCTTAACTAAGCTCACGTGCGTGCTCAGTTGTGTCTGATTCTTTGCAACCCCGTGGACTGAAGCTCTCAGGTTTCTCTGTCCATGGGATTTCCCAGGCAGGAATACTGGGGTGAGTTTCCATGCCCTCCTCCAGGGGCTCTTCCCAACCCAGGGGTCAAAGCTGTGTCTCCTGCAACTCCTACTCTGTCAGGCAGATTCTTTACCACCTAGGAAGCCCCTCTTAATGATATATACACTCAAATTTAGACAAACATTTTCTGCAGTGCTTAACTGTATAATACTTATATCTTTTTTTGAGATGTGAGAATAAATTAAAAATTAAATGCACATTTTGATAAACACTGATTTTCCTGCCCACTCCTAACCAGAAATTTTTCTAGAGATACTGTAGGATTGCTTCAGCAAGAACTGCTCCAATGGGAATACCTCCCACCACACTATGAAAATCAGGGAAGTCATTAAGCTGAAAAGAGGGAGAAAATGGCTGCCTGAAGGGTAGACTTAGCAGAAATGGAACATGAATTTTTCAGTTATTTTTATTTCTGTCCAAGGTGTTATCCCTGTACAGAGCCATCATGACTCAACTGAACATAACAAATTAAGCAGTGGCGACAGCCATAGGTATAATATTGAATAAATACATTTCAACAGGGGGATAGGGCTGGTATTTTTATATTCTTTAATTAATGTTATATAAGGAAAATCTCTATAAGATAACTTATGTACAAAATAAAAATAACTATCAATTGGGGTTTCTTTAAATAAGAAAAGNCCATCATGACTCAACTGAACATAACAAATTAAGCAGTGGCGACAGCCATAGGTATAATATTGAATAAATACATTTCAACAGGGGGATAGGGCTGGTATTTTTATATTCTTTAATTAATGTTATATAAGGAAAATCTCTATAAGATAACTTATGTACAAAATAAAAATAACTATCAATTGGGGTTTCTTTAAATAAGAAAAGTGTATCCTCAAGTGTCTTTGCCTATGTTTGAATCAAGGAAGTCTTAAGTGCTGTTAAAAAAAAAAAAAAGGCCCAGCACTCTGCGTGTCCTTGGCTTAACACAGTAGTTCTTAATTTCTCATATGATAGTCCTCTGGGATGTGTTAGGTCTGCCTTTCACATGGTAGTTCAGAAAGTCAGCTTCTTTCTCTCCCATGATTTTGCCATCTCCTGGAACATTGCAGTCCTTTGCTCTTAGCTAGCAAGAAGAAAAACAAAGAATGGATAAGGCAAATTCTCTTCTTAACCATGTCAAAAGTGTAACATGTAACTGGATTCATAGTTCACTGGCCAGATTTAGTTATGTGGCCACAATACAATTCCCCCAGAAGAGGAGCTGGGAAATGCAGATGGGCTGAGCAGTCACTTTGTAGACATAGCCCTACTCTGCTGAAGGAGAGTAGGGATTTGTAGTGGACAGCTAACTGACTGAAAGCTCAGAATTACCTGTTTCAGATTGACGTTCTAAAGTCTTGGAGGAAGATCAGAGTGTATGAGAGGGAGGGCTCTGTCTCAGGATGCTACCATTGAAAAACACAAACCTTTTCTCTGAGATCAGGAAGTCAGTGGAAAGACAGTAGTTAGACATGTATTTCTATAGCTCAGACACCTAAGTTACCTGTCCAGACATTGCTAAACATATACTTCATAAATTGATTTTAGTTTGAAAGTGAAAGTGAAGTCGCTCAGTCGTGTCTGACTCTTTGTGACCCCATGGACTGTAGCCTATCAGGCTCCTCAGTTCATGGAATTTTCCAGGCAAGAGTACTGGAGTGGGTTGCCATTTCCTTCTCCACGGGATCTTCCCGACCCAGAGATTGAACCTAGGTCTCCCACATTGCGGGCAGACACTTTACCGTCTGAGCCACCAGGGAAGTCTAGCTATGTATAAAACCACATGTTGAATCAAGAAAGATTTACAGAATTTTCTTACAGAATTTCATAACCAATCATCTCTTTCCATTTCTTCAAAGGGCAGCAGGAAATCCTTGATCTCCATGTAAATAAACAATGTGTGACTAAGCCTCCAGAGTTACTTTCCCTGCCTCATTATGTAAATTGAATCATTTGCAGTGGATCGGGGTGTTCAGGGTTATTTTATATGATGTGTTTTCAGAGTGTTCAAATTGGGTTTATGCTCTTCAGTTTTCTGACTTAAAATACATGGTATTAAACTAGGAAGTTTTTCTTTCTTTCTTTTTTTTTGAAAAGATACAGTCCAGTGTAACTTTCTTTACCGATAAAGTTTAGAAGAAGTGTATATTTGCCAGATATTAAACAACTAAGTAGTGCAGAGCTGACATTATGTATACAGAATCATGCTTTCTCGTCTGGGGCTGCTTTATAATTGTCTTTCTTCCTCATTGATGAAAATATATGAATATGGACTGTTTTTTTGCTTAATTAACTATCAGTTAAAAGAATAAATCTAGACACTGGCATGGTTTTTCTTCATTATGAGCACATTCTTTTGAAATGTAATTCATACATGGATACCAGAATGAAACATTGAGATCAGCATGCAGTTGATTTTTCTCAGCCAACTGTTGAAAGGATTTTTAACTACCAGAGAAGAAATAATTAGAGTTATTCTTGTAGCATGGAAAGGCTACAAGTAAATGCAATTTATTTCTGAAATATTTTGTATACATTTATGCAGAGTACATCATGAGAAATGCTGGGCTGGAAGAAGCACAAGCTGGAATCAAGATTGCCGGGAGAAATATCAATAACCTCAGATATGCAGATGACATCACCCTTATGGCAGAAAGTGAAGAGGAACTAAAAAGCCTCTTGATGAAAGTGAAAGTCGAGAGTGAAAAAGTTAGTTTAAAGCTCAACATTCAGATAACGAAGATCATGGCATCTGGTCTCATCACTTCATGGCAAATAGATGGGGAAACAGTGTCAGACTTTTTTTGGGGGGGCTCCAAAATCACTGCAAATGGTGACTGCAGCCATAGAATTAAAAGACACTTACTCCTTGGAAGAAAAGTTATGACCAACCTAGATAGCATATTGAAAAGTAGAGACATTACGTTTCCAACAAAGGTCCGTCTAGTCAAGGCTATGGTTTTTCCTGTGGTCATTTATGGATGTGAGAGTTGGACTGTGAAGAAAGTTGAGTGCAGAAGAATTGAATGCTTTTGAACTGTGGTGTTGAAGAAGACTCTTGAGAGTCCCTTGGGTTGCAAGGAAATCCAATGAGTCTATTCTGAAGGAGATCAGCCCTGTGATTTCTTTGGAAGGAATGATGCTAAAGCTGAAACTCCAGTACTTTGGCCACCTCATGCGAAGAGCTGACTCACTGGAAAAGACTCTGATGCTGGGAGGGATTGGGGGCAGGAAGAGAAGGGGCTGACAAAGGATGAGTTGGCTGGATGGCATCACTGACTCGATGGACTTGAATTTGAGTGGACTCCAGGTGTTGGTGATGGACAGAGAGGCCTGGCATGCTGCAATTCATGGGGTTGCAAACAGTCAGACATGACTGAGTGACTGAACTGAACCGAGAAAGTAAAAATTGTGTTTAAACAAGAAGGGCAAAGAACTTACCTCCAAAAGTGAAAACAGCGAAATTCAAACTCAGAGAATTTTGGGGTGAATGTTCTAGAACATCACATAGCAAATGGCAGTGGGAAAATAGTATTCATCTAGTTTATTCATATTTTCATTGAATACTCACTGCTAGAAGGATATAAATGTATATATGAACACACAATGACAACATAAGCTCCATGGTAGACTGTTTAATTTGTGAGTTACAAGGAAACCTCAACAGGCCTAAGGTCAGCACAAAAATGAAAATCTTATTAGAAATGGAGATTTTGAAGTTAGTGCTTACAATTTCTGTTCTAGGAGATGTGTAAGAATTGTATAACTTCCTGAGCTTAACAGTTAGTTATATAAACAAGAGATCCACCCAGCTTGAGGGGAACATTAGTTTCTTTAAGTAAATAAATAAAATGTTAAAATTCTGGCAAAAATTATAAAGTGGGAAAGGAATCACAAAATGCAAATCTGTAGTAAAAATATGAAAAACAAAAAACTTGGTTATATTAAAATTTTGTGCTCTGATTTGATTAAAAGGGAAATTCTACCTTGGATCTATACACTAGTTGGACAGGGGCATTTTATAGCTGTTGATCATCTTTCTACCTTTTGTAAATATTGAGAAAGATAAAGATGAGATGCTATCAGGGATTAAGCTATGCTATTGTATTATAGAACTCATGCTTTATTCAAAAGTATATGCTGTGGCAAGAGACTTTCCATATTTCTGTATTTTATAAATGTTGTTACCTATGTACTTACATATTATGAATTGAAAATAAGAACAGAAAAATATGATACTTGAGAATTCCTAGATATACCGAGACGCATGGCAGTAATATTTGATCTGGGGACTTATCTTTGTTGTCACAAACCAGAGGATTTATAAGTTTGAGTTTATGTGAATAATTGTACTTTAAAAATGAATATTACAATAATTTCTTCCTAATTGTGATCTTTGGTGATGTATTATATTCAGTCATGTCTTTTGCTCTGTGTATCTCTTTATTAGGTGGAATTATCCATTTGCAACAGAAACCCAGGTATTTTGATTAGAATGTGAATTCTTGCATTGAAAGTCAATGCTTGTGGACAGATTGTAGGAAGGAGAAGACTTAAAGACTGAGAAATGTCTGTGCTGTTCCAGTAAAAGCATGTTAAGATAGTTTCATATTTATGCAATGGAGGTACTTAAACACCACCAATTGTTTGTAAACAAGAAGAACTTCAGTGGATGCTGATGTCCTTGACGATAGCTTTCGTCAAAAGCAGAGTGCTACAGCATGTAATTATTTCTTAAGAGTTAGCCCTAGGAAAGACACTAATTTAAAATTACAAGCACACCATGGACCTGTATTCTTATATTATTTTTCTATTGTCAAGAGAAGTGTGGAATCTGTTTTATTAACGTACAAGTTCTTAAAATTAAATTTTTGAGAAACATGTCCTCATTTAGTATTCCAGGTCAATAGATAAGGTCTCCCAATGCATGGGTTCTCCATGTTTGCAGGGATGGAAATCACTGGGGGCAGAAGTAATTTCAATTAAATCATTAATTTGAAACTATACTGTTCCATTTTGCTGAAAATGCATGATTTGAGTATACTTGCAAATTGTGAGTTCAGCACTAAAGAACTGTAATAGAAAAAGAATTAATATTGGCTACTCTGAGAGACTGTTGTGACTAAAGATGAAAGCTCTAATCTCTGAGTGAGTGCACTGGCAGTCAAAAAATTTCTTTTGAAATGAACCCATCTTATTTCACCTAGTTGCTCTTTTGAATCCTAAGTCTCTCATATCCTTTCTTTCTTATAAGAATAATGGTGGGATAGAAACAAATGTTATTTAGCAGATATGAAAATTTGAATGGAAACCCAGCCTAGCCTCTGATATCATAGAGTTTATCTTATTTTTCCTACTTACTCTTTCTGGAATGTTGCCAGTTTCTGTTTACTATTTTCTGTTTACTATTTTCTGTTTCCTATTGTCTACAAAAATCTCCATGTGTTTCACATTTAGAGGATTCACTTTTATATTGAGTTTACCCTGGACTTTGATCCAGTTACACATGGCCAGACAGCAGGACCATGTGGGGCAAAGTGTGGCCTCTTGATGAGGCAAGAGTCTTGATCGAACCTCATAGTATATTCACAACAATTTGGAGACCATAGTTAAAAACGTTAAAGATTATTTTTTACTGAAGTTATCCCTTTTCAACCATTTTACAATAATCAGGCACATCTACTTATCATATCCCATTACATGTCATGTCATTCTGGAAAGGAACAAAGGGTAATAAAGACCATTAATTCTTTTTTATTGTAGAAAGCATGAAAGATCAGAGCAATAGAAGGCTTGTCCTGTGCTGCACTGTGAGATACTGTGTAGAGCTGGGGATGTAGACCGGATCTTCTTACTTCTGGCCAGCAACATGTCTAATTGCATATGGGCATTTAAACTTCTAGATTTAAAGACTTATAAAAAAATTAATGAACAGAAACCTCAATTAAATAGAGTTGGGAGACCAGAAGGTGGCTGTCTCCTGTCTTGCTACATAGCAGAGCCAAACAGGAAGAGAGATGTCTCTTTGGTGGCAAAGGCTCACTGAGAAGTCAAGGGCTCTTTGTTAACTATAGCTCTCACCACTTCCTTTTCCTCTCTGTAAAGGTCTTGTCCTTCCCTTGCTGTGCGGGGACTTGAATGTAGTTCACCATGGTTACAGACCCCAAACTTCAATTCTCTGTTAATCCCTGATATACTCATCTTTCCTAGGGAAATATCTGGCAGTCTGTTTGTTTCAGGTAAATATTTTGGTGGCCCTTATGGTGTTGTGATCCACATAGTAAAGGCTTTGGCATAGTCAATAAAGCAGAAATAGATGTTTTTCTGGAACTCTCNTTATCAAGCTCATCTTTGCATGAAATGTTCCCTTGGTGTCTCTCATTTTCTGGAAGAGATCTCTAGTCTTTCCCATTGTGTTGTTTTCCTCTATTTCTTTGCATTGATCGCTGAAGAAGGCTTTCTTATCTCTCCTTGCTGTTCTTTGGAACTCTGCATTCAGATGCTTGCATCTTCCCGTTTCTCCTTTGCTTTTCACTTCTCTTCTTTTCACAGCTATTTGTAAGGCCTCCCCAGAGGCCAGAGCCCCAGAGCCATTTTGCTCTTTTGCATTTCTTTTCCATGGGGCTGGTCTTGATCCCTGTCTCCTGTAGAATGTCATGAACCTCCATCCATAGTTCATCAGTCACTCTATCAGATTTAGTCCCTTGAATCTATTTCTCACTTTCACTATTTAATAAGGAATTTGATTTAGAGCATACCTGAATGGTCTAGTGGTTTTTCCTAANTTTTCCATGGGGCTGGTCTTGATCCCTGTCTCCTGTAGAATGTCATGAACCTCCATCCATAGTTCATCAGTCACTCTATCAGATTTAGTCCCTTGAATCTATTTCTCACTTTCACTATTTAATAAGGAATTTGATTTAGAGCATACCTGAATGGTCTAGTGGTTTTTCCTAATTTCTTCAATTTAAGTCTGAATTTGGCAACAAGGAGTTCATGATCTGAGCCACAGTCAGCTCCTGGTCTTGTTTTTGCTGACTGTAAAGAGCTTCTCCATCTTTGGCTGCAAAGAATATAATCAGTCTGATTTCGGTGTTGATCATTTGGTGAGGTCCGTGAGTAGAGTCTTCTCTTGTGTTGCTAGAAGAGTGTGTTTGCTATGACCTGTGCATTCTCTTGGCAAAACTCTATTAGCCTTTACCCTGCTTCATTCCGTACTCCAGGGCCAAATTTGCCTGTTAGTTCAGGCGTTTCTTGACTTTCTACTTTTGTCTTCCAACCCCCTATAATGAAAAGGACATCTTTTTTGGGTGCTAGTTCTCAAAGGTCTTGTAGGTGTTCATAGAAACGTTCAACTCAGTAGGAATAATTCCTTTAAAAATGATGAAATTAGTTCAGCTTATCAGAAAATGTATACATCTCCTATATTTCCATTAAATGTTTACGTTTTACCACATTGTTCATTTCTCTACTCACTGATTTTTAATATATATGACAACTGTTACTTGTATCGGCCTGTAAGAATCCTTTACTTATTGTTTAAAATATTTTGTATTTTCTAAACTTTCTTCTTAGCTTTTAGAACTTTTATAGTAGAATTTTATATGTAGAAATTCATGTAAGCTGCATTTAATGGCAGTTTTTATGTTTATTTTTCAGTTCCATAGTTGTTAATTCTCAATGTAATTTTTCTGGGTCCTGAAATAAAAAGTTAATATGAATAGTGGCATTCGCTTTGCTGTACAGCCGGAACTAATAGACTGTAAATCAACTATACCTCAATAACAATTTAAAAGTTAATGTAAGTGGTGGCAAAGAACAACGTTCAGGTATTCCTTTTCACTGTGAACTTCATCTTAAAGAATGTTCAATGATTAATTTTCAATGATATTTATTATTAGGTCAAGAAAGCTTGCTTTTATTCCTACTTGGCTATGAAATACTTTTCATTGTCCAAAGAGTTGAAATGTTATTTAACGCTTTTTCTGTATGTGCTGCAATGAGCATGTTTTATTTTTTTAATATCCAGTAAGAAATTATATAAACTATGCTTGCTTTAAAAAAAAAAACCCTACTTTATGAAAATGTTATTTCTTCCTTTGCTTCAGATGTTATTTCCTCATTTTTGCTGAATTTGTTGTACTTGTTATTTGTTATTTTTGCTCAGTCTCTGTACATGAAGTCAGTATTTCTTTCTTGTATTGTTTTTGTCCAGATTTTTACTGGCTGCATAATATTAGTTAAATACCTTATCCTTTAGTTTTATCCTATCAAGTAATTTCTGCTTGTGAATAACTGAGATCTGTTCCTTAATGTTTAACACTCAGCAGCTTACCTTTGAGGACTGCTGTCTGTGGGTAAAATGTAGAGAAAATAATACATTAGTTATTAATTTCATTTTGTTAGTCAAATGTTTACTTTTTATAAATGGATATTATTCATTTATAGCTTTACTTAAAATGACACATCCTACATAAGTTTCTTAGTAAGTTTCTTGCCAGGGAAATCCCATGGACAGAGTAGAGTGGCAGGCTACAGTCCATGGGGTGCCAAACTTACACATCGTACGTAAGTTTCTTAGTAATTTTTTCATATGTTTAAATATCTGCTATGGTGGCTCAGAGGATAAAGAATCTGCCTGCAATGCAGGAAATCCAGGTTCAATCCCTGGGTCAGGAAGATTCCCCTGAAGTAAATGTCTACCCACTCCAGCATTCTTGCCAGGGAAATCCCATGGACAGAGTAGTGTGGCAGGCTACAGTCATGGGACATGACTGAACAACTAACACTTTCAATTTTCTTTCATTGTTTCAAATAGTGGAGGTTTTGGTGTCCAGCACTTGAAAGTGGACTGCCAGATTTATGACTCTAATAGCAACAAACATAATGGCAGTCCCCCATAAATGTAGCAATGAGACCAAAGAAGGGCACAGCTAAGAAAATTCCTCCTGGGATCAGAGTCATCAGCGTGTGTCTAGAAGGCTATGCACATGTGCTAAGGAGTCGCTACCCACTTAGAACAATGGGAGTACGGTATAGGCAGACTTGAAACATTTCCAGGNTGTAGCAATGAGACCAAAGAAGGGCACAGCTAAGAAAATTCCTCCTGGGATCAGAGTCATCAGCGTGTGTCTAGAAGGCTATGCACATGTGCTAAGGAGTCGCTACCCACTTAGAACAATGGGAGTACGGTATAGGCAGACTTGAAACATTTCCAGGCTACAATGAAATTTACTCAAAAAGGGTGAAACTCTCCTTGGCTACTGGGAGTCAAGCACATTTTGACCCAATACTAGCTGTAGAAAAGGCCATTCTGAATATCAGGGAAGGCATAGAATAAAAATGAATATTTCAGACCAAATGGAGCATCTTAAACTGAAGTAAAATCGCCAAAATTAAAAATACAAGTCAATTCCCTTTTAAAATCAAAGGGAAAAGGTAGTGTTCTTGGAATCTTTGCAGTAGGTCCTGTGGGTCTATATGTGATCCCTGAGGAAAGGGTTAGCCTACCTGGTATGGGAAACTCAGGGATTTGGTGAAGATTTCGACCTGGGACTCAAAACTGTGAGGCTACAATGCTTGGTAGTAGTGCCAGTGTGTCTGAGACTTATAGTCTTCTTGGTTCTGAGTGTAACCAAATATGTAGATAACAGAAATTGTGGTTGATGCTAAGGCAGAAGCTGTTCATGAGACAATTCTGACATGAACACAAATCAAATTTTCCCCGGGTTTCAAATCTTTCTCTAGTTCCTGCCATTGGCAGGAAGGAACAGGAGAGGATTGGCATATAAGACATGTAATTTGTAGGTTACCAGTCCTTGTGTGACTCGGCCAGAGTACATAAAGGAAGGGCGTGAGGGACAGAGGAACAGTCAATCAGTCACACACACGAACACCATCAACAGACTCTCTCTGCTCAAGACACACACAGAGAATAATTCCATAAAAACTGACCACTTAGAATCGCTTCAAATAATGGAAAGCAGAAATAGGCTAGGGATTAGTAAGTTTTGTTTACTGGTTGTTTATGGTCCCTAATGATTAGAAAAAGTTGGAATTTTCCGCCAATGATCTAGGACAAATGTTATATCATTGTTACTTCCAGGAGGTTACAGTTTAATACTCGGGAAAGATCATTAGGCTTCGGTAGTCTCTTGAAATAGGAGCTATTGGTTTTTCCTTCTTTGTCGTGTTTTCAGCGGGCACATTCTGTGTTTCTTCCTTAGGTAAAGTTAGAATATTCTGTGCTTACATCCTAAGTGAAACTGTAGCACACGTCTATCGTTTCTGTGGTTTAGGTGGAACAGGCTCCGCTGCTTTAGCCTCTTGTTTTTTTGGTCTCATGAAAAGAAAAAGCAAAAGCAACAGACACAGTAGTAGAAACAAAAGAGGAATCAGTAAATATGGCAGCCGTTTTCGCTTTTCCACCCTTTCTTCTGTTTGGCGGGCAGGGGGTGGGCCACTGTCCACACTGCCTCCTCTGCCTTTTTTATGGCAGAAGGGAGGGTCCCACTCGGAGGTGCAGTGGCAGTGCTCTCTGTTGTTGCAGATTCCCCTCGAATTGCAGAGCTCAGGTGAGCACGAACGTGGAATGATGGAAAAAGAGACACATTTCCTTCTGATGCAGATGTTTTCGGGACCACACTTTGTACCATCTTTCACGTCACCAATATCAGCTGTTCTTATCCCATGGTGGTAGTCTGTACCCCAGCAAGTGTAATTGTTGAATTTAGTCCAATGCAGAGTAGTATGACTTCTCTTTAGAGGAATTCCTTTCACGTTCTGACACTGAATCCTCCCACACAGGGTGTCTGACATGTTGCATTTGACGTATGTGGTGTTTGTGATACCACAGTTACCAAAACGGTCACCTTGGGTATTCACTGCCGTGTAGCAATTGTCATTTGCATCCTTGGCCTCTTTGCCAAAGATTTTCTTACACTGTGCATTGCGCTCATTGCATCTCTTCTCATAGCAGTAACCGCCGCCTGTGCAGGAGGTCCCATCCTGCATGTACACATCTTCTGGACACTGATAGGATGTCCCATTGCACCACTCCGGAAGATCACATTCATTCTCTACTTTCCTACACACGGTGCCTGATGGCCTCAAAGTGCAGTTCTCACAGCAAAGGCCAAAAGCACAGTCGACACCAGCTGTCATAGTGCAGTTTGGCTGACAACAGGGATCAGTGCTACACTTCTTTAAGGATCCACAGTCACACTGTTCTCCTTCTTCAAGCACACTGTTTCCGCAGAGTGTCTCCNGCCTCAAAATGCAGTTCTCACAGCAAAGGCCAAAAGCACAGTCGACACCAGCTGTCATAGTGCAGTTTGGCTGACAACAGGGATCAGTGCTACACTTCTTTAAGGATCCACAGTCACACTGTTCTCCTTCTTCAAGCACACTGTTTCCGCAGAGTGTCTCCCTGATGACTATAAGTGGATCTGGTGCTGTGTACAAACAGTATCTTCTATCACCGAGGTTCCAATAATCAGCATAGCTGCAGTTGCTGAACTTAGTTGTTGACGTTGAAGCTAAAGACATTATGCACCCTGCTGCTTCACATTTACATATTTTGGTATTATCATGTTGCATACCCAAACTATGACCTATCTCATGAGCCACCAAATAAGATAAAGTAAAAGCTCTTTGATTGTGGAAAGTCTCAATTCCACAGCTATGCTCAGGTGAACACACTTTTCCAACATAGGATAAGCCACTGCCCTTAAAATACTTTTTTACAAATATATTTGCCAAATCATGGGGCACACGATTCCGGAAGTCCAGTTTCTTCCATCTGCAAAAGTTTGCCAAGGCCGCCCTCAACTCTTCTAATACAAGAAGGCTTGTTTCACTCCATATCTCCATTCCCTTGAAAAGTAACTCAAGATCCAGTGTTTTCAGAAGGTCACTTACTCCATTTATAACAATGAACACTTCTTTCTGCACAAGCGAAATATTACTGTCATGATGAAGATATCTACTGTAATCTACGACCACTGCATATTCAAGAAAATACCTGTGAGTCCACCAGCCTGTCAAGGCACTTTGCATCAAAGTGGAATTAATGCTTTCTTGAAACTTCAGTTGTTCTGCTATTGTTTCATCTGTTAACCCACATCTAAAATATGAAACATTTGTCTCCTCGTTGTCTACCTTATATATTAGATGCTCAAATGAAGTAGAAANAAAATACCTGTGAGTCCACCAGCCTGTCAAGGCACTTTGCATCAAAGTGGAATTAATGCTTTCTTGAAACTTCAGTTGTTCTGCTATTGTTTCATCTGTTAACCCACATCTAAAATATGAAACATTTGTCTCCTCGTTGTCTACCTTATATATTAGATGCTCAAATGAAGTAGAAAACCTTTTGGGTTCAATTTCATAAACAATGTCATTTGTCTGTAACATTCCCTGAAAGCCCCCGAAGCAGGTATTGAGGGAAACCAGAGACTCTGGGTCCCCTTCCACGTAACCACGGTAATAACAGTCATCCTGGACAAAAGGTTGGTCTTCCAGGAGAACACCTGTGTCTGTGTAGGTGAACACTGGGAAGTTTTTGGACAAAAAATTCTTCTTGACCTTTATATGAACAACATGTCTCTGGCCCCCAAAATGCAGTTGGTAACAGAACCAGCCTTGAAGCTTCATGCCTCCACCAGTGGGTGTTACCCTCAGGGGAATCACCACTTCTGGGGGGCCAAGTCTTTGGGAGTGCCCAACCTGGGGCCATTCAGGAAGGAAGAAGAATACTTTTAGCCAGAGAAGCAGGAGAGTAACCTTCATAGACACCAGGAACTCACCAACACCTATCGCGGAGCCATCATATTTAGCCATTGGTAGAACAAGAGGACAGGACAGCATACATCAAGGTTTAGTCTCCTCCGTCTGAGCCGATGTATTCAATGTCAACCTTTAGTTTGTTCTCTGGCAAAGTCATGCAGTCAAAGCAGCAGCACTAAAAGAAAAACAAATAAGTCAACAGGGACTGGGTGGGAGTTATGAGCAGACCAAGATAGAGGAGAAAGGAAGGGTACAGGTTAGGATGAATGAGAGTTTGGCTTAAGACATGCCTGACATGCTCTTAAGCTATGGTGAGACAGAATGAGACTGTGTGAGTACACAAGAATGGTGACTGGCCCACGATGACCCTTGTTGAATCTAGAGGAAGGGCACATAGTGATTCCTGATACAGTTCTTTATATCTATTAATATGTGCCAAATTTCCACAATAGATAACACAGAAGAGTCTTCCTGGAGAGATGAATGAACATCATATTCTGATAAAGGGGTCTCGTGTTGCACATTTGGATGTTATGACAATAAACTATAGGTCTTCCTTTTACTTACAAGTGAGAATTATTTAATCATAATACTCAGGAGGAGAGAGAGAAATATTATCCACAGGTATTATTTCTTCTCATTGTCCGTATAATGTATTTCCATGTAACGAGTTATTATCTGTCTTACATCCTTTGCATTTCTCTTCATCTAAATCTATGAAATTGCAGGAGTGCAACACTGCTAACTTTCACAGCTTTGAGGATCTACTGTAATGCTACCTAAGTCAATGATCAGTAGACCAAGGTGGCCTTGGGAGGGGGGATATGTTGGGTTGTTGATGGATGTTACTCAAATGTGTTTCTATTCTATTCTACTGTTAAGAAGAACAGCATTTACAAACCTGTACCCTTATAAAATGGAAGGAAATCAGTGCAGCTGGGAGGGTAGCCATTGAAAATTGGAATGTACTGAATGCAAAATAACCTTCAGAAGTAAAAAGGAACTCAGTGGCTCCTTGAAGGAGGAAAGCTTGGAGTAAAGAAATATTGTCTTAGAGTGGCAAAGACATCAAAGTCTCCACATGACAGGATTTTAAGGTAATCAGTTCCTGAGTGCAACCTCACAATGTATTATTTCATAATAAAAACAGATAACACATATACCATATGAAAATACCATCTACAATTATCTCCGTGATACAAATGTGTTATCATAGATTTGTTAGCATGAAATCTGATAACATGCCTGGCTGGCAATACTGATGTTCTGCTTTCTTCTTTGAATAAAGCATTTCAAAAACATGTCATGTTCGTACATGATGGTATACACTTAGAAAACATAAATGAACACACAGATCAAGATTATTAACTGGTCTAGAGCTCTAATTTGAGCAGAGGTTTTAGGGGAAATAGCACATTTGGAAGTTTTAAAAGTGCTTTCAATACTTTCTATTTAAAATGCTTGCTTTAACTTACTTAGTGAAATATCCACTGTCTTTATCAGATCATGAAAATAATCCTGTTGTTTACAGTCAGAACCCTTGGCCTAGTTGAGAACAACACAGAAAAGCTAGCTCTGAGGATTCGGATTCGGGCTGATCCAGTCTACTTCCCACACTAGGTGTACAAATGAAAGATGCGTGTTAAGGAAGGCCCTACCATCTACTAGATCCTGTAGATTTTCTGCTTAATTAGAAAATATTTCTTTTCTATGTTCCTCGACTTCCTTTCTCTGGAATAATTTTCCTGTCATTTGTGGAATTTTCATTTCATAAAAGGAAGAAACAATGTCCTGTGTGCTCACATTTCTTCACAGAAAGCCTCTTATTCCTAGTTAATTCTGCTAAACCTTTAAATCAAAAGGATGAGGGGACAATGTGTAGCCCAGCAGAGAAGATTCCCATTCTCAGCATCTCCATGTGCCATACAGACTAGACATCTGTTAGGAATTNCAATGTCCTGTGTGCTCACATTTCTTCACAGAAAGCCTCTTATTCCTAGTTAATTCTGCTAAACCTTTAAATCAAAAGGATGAGGGGACAATGTGTAGCCCAGCAGAGAAGATTCCCATTCTCAGCATCTCCATGTGCCATACAGACTAGACATCTGTTAGGAATTTGCTTTGATGACCAAACATACTTCCAGCCCTCTAAACTGAGCTAGTTATCTCATTAAGCTGGGCTGTGCTTGATAGTTTAGTTATGTCTGACTCTTTGTGACCCCATGGACTGTAGCCCACTTGGCACTTGTCCATGGAATTCTCCAGACAAGAATACTGGAGTGGGTTGCCAGGCTCTCCCTTCAGGGGATCTTTCAAACCCAGGGTTTGAACCCAGGTCTCCCGCATTGCGGGCAAATTCTTTACTGTCTGAACCACCAGGGAAGCCCCTCACTACGCTACCATTTACAATACATTCTTACTCTTAAACCAATTCTCAAATCAGTCCTACACAAACCTCAAAGAACTGGGCATCTGATTTACTAAGATATTATCCACCAATAATTTCACTTATCTTTTGGGTACCAAGTGAGTGAACGTCTAGGTTAATTTCATAGCTAATTTTCAACAATGTTTAGACATTGGCTTAAGGACATGGCTTGTATCTTAATATCACCTTAACTGCCCTAACTCCTACATAGTATGAAACTGAGTCGAACACGCCTGAGCAACTTCACTTTCACTTTTCACTTTCATGCACTGGAGAAGGAAATGGCAACCCACTCCAGTGTTCTTGCCTGGAGAATCCCAGGGACGGGGGAGCCTGATGGGCTGCCGTCTATGGGGTCGCACAGGGTCGGACACGACTGAGGCGACTTAGCAGCAGCAGCAGCAGCAACCACAACCTTGCTCCTAATAAAAATCCACTCCTCAGATTTATAAAGGATGAAGATAACTTTTCATCCTTTCTCCCCTTTTTAGCGCCCTTTATTTGACGTTTTACTACTATAGTCTTGTTTTAGATCCCATCAATTCAACCACTGTTGAGTAAAATCCTCAACCCAAACTAGTGCAGATTTTTTCACTTGCTGTTACACTCTTCACAAAAACCGCAGAACTCATCAGGAAGTAAATGACAGAGTATGTCTGTGGGAATCAATGAGTAAAAGGCAGGCTAGAATTGGCATGAGGTACCTGGTGTGTGTGCTGTGTGCTGAGTCATGTCCAACTCTTTGCCATTCTGGGGACTGTAGCCCACCAGGCTTCTTTGTCCATGGGATTTCCCAGGCAAGAATATTGGAGTGGCTTGCCATTTTCTTCTCCAGGGGATCTTCCTGAACGTGGATTGAACCTGTATCCTCTTTCATCTCCTGCATTAGTAGGTGGATTCTTTACCACGGAGCCACCTGGGAAGCCTGAGATCCCTGATATTTCAGTCAAAATGTTGAAGTAATGAACTGACACTTTCTTCAACACTGTTTTTAATCCATTGAGCTTTTTTGCCTGCATATAGTAATATTGTTTAACTTGCTAGTTTTCTAAATTTTCTTTTCTGCCTGGATATAGTAATGTTTCTTAACATGCTAGCTTCTAAATTTTCTCTTCAGCGCCTAGGACCCTCAGCTTAGCAATCTACTGTCTTTATTTCCACAAGTAGTTATTATTGAATTTAAAGCATGGTACTTTCAACCATAAAGCCACACAATTTTTATTTTGTGTATGTTTAATGCAGAATTTGATACCTCTGTCCTTTATTGCTGCAGCTAGTTGGTGGGGGACTTAACTTTTTAGACTGAGTATATATATATTTTTTCCCACCATTTAAGTAACCTGAGATCCTGGGGTATTAGGGTACTTTTCTTATACTAAAGAGGAGCCTATTTCACAAAATATCAAGGCTCCATAATGAAGGAAGATCCTTAAATGGAA
>SJYA01001210.1:105966-117722 GCA_006410615.1 Neotragus moschatus | reverse complement strand
TATATATATATTTTTTCCCACCATTTAAGTAACCTGAGATCCTGGGGTATTAGGGTACTTTTCTTATACTAAAGAGGAGCCTATTTCACAAAATATCAAGGCTCCATAATGAAGGAAGATCCTTAAATGGAATCCTTAAATGGGAGCTTTCTTAGGACACCAACCTCTAAATTGTAAGTAGAATCCTTGCAATTTTCACCTCTACATTCTATGTATGGGAATACATGGGATGAGAATAAGGACGATAGTCATTATATAGTCCTAGTGAGGGGCTCTAGGAACACTGCTCATGAGGGAATACAACACTTTCACTAGTAATGTGGTACAGTGCCGTATACTAGCACACACACGTCAGTCTAGACTGCCACGTGTTGTCTCATAGATTCCTTTTTTCATCTTTTCCATAGCTTCATCAAATTCAGTTATCTCGGGATCATGATTATCACCTGCCTCCTCCCTTTCATTTACAGCCCAATTCAGTACTTTCCAAATTGCAAAAATGCATTTTTACACTATTTTTAAGCTCTTAAGTAGAATAGAGCAGAATAGGACAGAATATAGGTCATAGATATCCCTCTAGCTTCGAAAAATTCACAAAGAATCATGTTGTGTTTGTATGGATGTGTGTTTGTGAATTCATGTGTGCACAAATTCTAGCACTTTTCCCTTCACAGTTAAATCCTTGAAAGACTTACCACAGGTAGAATTAATGGTTACCATGGTATTTTCTAGTTATAACTTTGGGATAGTTTGTGCCACCAAGGTCTGTGAACAAAGATTTAAAGGGAAACATCACATGACAAAGAACAATCAACATCTCTCCCCTTTCATCTCTTCATTCTTTATGTTCCAGACTGAAGTGCTTAGCAACAAGACTCCTCCAGTTCTAAAGACCATGGCAACTGGATAAAGGTCTTCCACATTCTGGCTTTGCCTTCTCCATTATACTCTAATTACTCCTCAGTATGAATAAACCTGACTGTAGTCCTTATTCCCATCCCATGTATTCCCTGAACGTAGTATAAGTGCTTAGTGTTTTTTTATTTATACTTTAGTGCTTTTGCTCATACTGTTTCCCTCATCTCAGATTATTTGCTCAGCACGGAACCTCATAATGAAACCGTTGAATTGCTTCAAGTTCCAGAAATACGTTTGATCTGGTTTAAACCATTGTTCAAGGATTGAGGCATCAGTAACCATCTATGACTTTCACTCGAAGGTCAAGGATAACTTAGAGACCTTTCGCATTTGTAAATAAGTGTGCCTCATCCATTCGCAAGAACTGTTGTCAGTAAAGAAGTGGCACAAAGAGATTACAAAGGAGAGAGAGATGAAGAAAGTAGAGTGTGGGTGGTGATGCTAGCGTCCTAGTGCCTTAAGCTGTTCCTATCTTCTCTCCCTTCATTTGACCGTTAGTTTGACACCCTTGTATTAATAAGGCTGCTTGATACCAGGACGGATTTGGGGAAATAGTCATCATGTGTGCATCAGAAAATAAACAAGAACTTGTTAAGGCCTTGAATTCCTTGGAATTGGATTAATAGGACCCACGGGGCTTCCTAGGAAGCTCAGTGGTAAAGAACCCGCCTGTCAATCAATGCAGGAGATCTGGGTTCGATCCCAGGGTCAGAAGGTACACTGGAGGGGGAAATGGCAACCCATGCCAGTATTCTTGCTGGAAAATCCTGTGGACAGAGTAGAGTGGCAGGCTACTGTACATGGGTTCACAAAGAGTCAGACATGACTAAACAACTGAGCACACGCACACGGTCTTTTCTAGCTTTAGCCCTATCATTGGAGAAGGCACTGGCAACCCACTCCAGTACTCTTGCCTGGAAAATCCCATGGATGGAGGAGCCTGGTAGGCTGCAGTCCATGGGGTCGCTAAGAGTTGGACACGACTGAGTGACTTCACTTTCACTTTTCAACTTTCATGCCTTGGAGAAGGAAATGGCAACCCACTCCAGTGTCCTTGCCTGGAGAATCCCAGGGACGGGGGAGCCTGGTGGGCTGCCGTCTATGGGGTCGCACAGAGTTGGACACAACTGAAGCGACTTTGTAGCAGCAGCCCTATCATAGGGAGTAACCGTAGGGAGTAACTTGATCGCTGAGCAAAGATTTTTATTTGAGATCTTACTTGACATAAAGGAATAAAGGCACCTTTTTAAAATTTGATTCCTTTCTAGGTTTAACGGCTGCATTTAAGACTGTACCAGTTTTGTATCTATAGCAACTGAGTAATGGTCCTCCTCATTCTGGACCTGGAAAGAGCCTTGTGAATATTGCACTGGGACATGAACAGCCAAGACCTTGGAAAGGCTGCATATGTTCTTCTGAGTGTAGCTGATAGAACAAGAGACTTCATCAATAAAGGAACTGTGCCATCATCAACAATGTCAATAAATCTCTAACAACTGAGCCCAGAGCCATGACTCCTGAAAAAGAGGTGCTTCGGAATTGAAAATAGGTATACTGAAGAAAGTCAGTGAACTATAAGAAATCCTAGAAAGGCATTCAATATGATTAGGAAAATATAAATGGACCGAATGAGTTCTTTACCAAAACCAAAACGAAACCCAAAACAAAGAAAATGAGAAAGGCTAACAAAGAACAGAACAAATGCTGGAGCTGAAGAACATGATGAGTGAGATGAAGAGTATAATATAGATATTATGGACATATATCTACATATATCTATGTAGATATAGATAAAGAAAATAAGTGTCGTAGAGTAGAAAAGAAGGAAGACGGAATAACTGACTTAGAGGACAGGGATTTTGAAATAAGTTACCAAGGAACAAAGAGTGAGAAATTAAAATGAATGAAAAAAGCCTACATTATCTATGGGACTCCATTGACATGGCGCATATCTGAGTAACTGTGTGACGGGGAAGAGAGAAGGGGAGCCGATAGACAATTTAGTTAAATTAGTAATAGCAGAAATCTTCCCACAACTGCACGTACTAGGAGATCTTAGTTCAAGAAACGAATAGATCACACTCTTATCTCAATGAAAAAGATAGTCTTTGAGACGTATATACTGACACTATCAAAGTCAGGTAATTCTGATTGCAGTCCACGTAAGGAGGGGATATGCAGATTGCAATTTACAAATTAGCTCTATTAAGCTCTCAGTGGATTTCACAGTGGAAACGCTACTGGTCAGGAGAAACTACAGTGGCATATTTAAAGGATTAAAAGATTGTCTGTTAAGAATACTCTATTATTCAAAGTTATTATTCATATTTGAAGGATAAATACTTTCCCTAACAAACAAAAACTAAGGGGATTTATCACCAGTGACCTGCCTTGCAGGGAATATTGGAAGGAGTTCTTCAAGCTAACATGAAAAAAAGCTAATCAGCTATATGGAAGCATAAAGTACACAACACCCTGATAAAAGTGAATAATTAGTTAGATTTAGAAATTTCTAATTGTAAAACAGGATGGAGTATTGACTACTTAACAGTAATGCAGAGGTTGAAGAAAAATGATGAAAAACTACTCTAACTACTATCCTTTGTTAATAAATACATATCATTCAAAGCGATAGTAATTGTGACGTCAAACATATAAAGGGTGACTATAGGCAAATGAAGATAATATGTTATCATCATAAGATGGACAGTTTCAACTATGAGATATTTTCAGTTATCCTCAGGATAATTACAAAGCAAAAATCTGAAGTGTAGTCTAGAAACAGAAAAAAGAAATTAGAGCATACCACTGTGGGAAGTTATCAGTTTATAAAGGTAGGCAGAAACAGAGGAATAAACAAACTGGAAATAGAAAATATGGAAAACCTTTACATATCAATAAGCACTCTGATAGATGAAAGTATTCTCAAGAAAGTGTTAGGAAATGAACTCAGGAACACAGTAAAATGTTCATACACCGTGACCAATTGGCATTTTTTGCTGGATGCAAAGATGTTTCTACATACACAGATCAATATATGGGACACATTAATAGAATGAACAAAAAGCCACATGGTCATCTCAATAGATGCCGGAAATCATTTGATGAAATACAATATCTTTGCTGATAAATATCCTCCACAGAATAGTTATAGAAGAAACACTCCTGACATAGTAAAGGTCTTACATGACAACTCCACAACCACCATTATTCTCAGTTGTTCAAAACTGAAATCTTTTTGTCAAGATCAAGAAGAAGACGAGAATGTCTCCTCTTAGCACTCTTATTTAATATGGTACTGGAAGGTTTAGCTGGAGCAGTTAGGCATGATAAAGAAATAAAAGGCATGTGAATGAAAAGAAGATTGTAAATTTGTCTTTATTTGTACATGACATAATTTTGTATGTGCATATATGTGTGTGTATGTATGTGTGCGCTAAGTTGCTTTAGAGTCTGACTCTCTGTGACCATATGGACTGTAGCTGGCCAGGCCCCTCTGTCCATGGATTCTTCAGGCAAGAATATTGGAGTGGTTGCCATACCCTCCTCCAGAGGATCTTCCCAACCCAAAGATCAAACCTGTGTCTCTTATGTCTCCTGCATTGGCAGGGGGGTTCTTTACTGCTAGCACCACCTGGGTAGCCCAAAGCTAGAGGTAATAACAGAATTCTAGCTGAGTTATCCAAAATCATAAAAGACGATGCTATTCAAGTGCTGCACTTAATATGTCATCAAGTGAGGAAAACTCAGCAGTGGCCACAGGACGGGCAAAGGTCAGTTTTCATTCCAGTCTTAAAGAAGGGCGATGCCAAAGAATGTTCAAACTACTGTACAGTGCACTCATTTCACATCCTAGGCAAAGTAATTCTCAAAATCCTTCAAGCTAGACTTCAGCAGCACATGAACAAAGAACTTCCACATGTACAAGCTGGGTTTCCGAGAGGCAGAGGAACCAGTGATCAAATGGCCAACATTCGTAGAATCATAGATAAAGCAAGGGAGTTCCAAAACAACTACTTCTTCTACTTCATTGACTCCACTAAAGTCTTTGATTTTGTGGATCACAACAAACTGTGAAAAATGCTTCAAGAGATGAGAACCCAAATCAAAACCACTCCAAAATCACTGCGCACCAGACCACCTTACCTGTCTCTTGAGAAACCTGTATGTGGGTCAAGAAGCAATAGCTAGAACTGGACATTGAACAATAGACTGTTCAAAATTTGAAAAGGAGTATGACAAGGCAATGTATTGTCACCCTGCTTATTTAAGTTTCATACAGAGTACATCAGGTTAAATTCCAGGCTGGATGAATCACAAGCTGGAATCAAGATTGTCAGGAGAGCTATCAATAACCTCAGATACGCAAATGATACCACTATGATGGCAGAAAGTGAAGAGGAACTAAAGAGCCTCTTGATGAGGATGAAAGAGGAGAGTGAAAAAGCTTGCTTGAAGCTGGACATTAAAAGAAAACTAAGATCATGGTATCCGGTCCCATCACTTCTTGGCAAATAGAAGAGGACCAAGTGAACGTAGTGACAGATTTTATTTTCTTGGGCTCCAACATCACTGCAGACAGTGACTTCAGCCATGAAATTAAAAGATGTTTGCTCCTTGGAAGGAAAACTGTGACAAAACTAGACAGTATATTAAAAATCAGAGGTACCATTTTGCTGACAAAGGTCCATATAATCAAAGATTTGGTTTTCCCAGTAGTCATGTGTGGATGTGAGAGTTGGATCATAAAAAGGACGAAGCACCGAAGAATCGATGCTTTTGAATTGTGGTGCTGGAGAAGATTCTTGAGAGTCTCTTGGACTGCAAGGAGATGAAACTGATCAATTCTAAAGGAAATCAACCCTGAATACTCATGGGGAGAATAGATGCTGAAGCTGAAACTCCAGTAGTTTGGCCACCTGATGCGAAGAGGCAACTCATTGGAAAAGACTGTCATGCTGGGAAAGATTGAGAGCAAGAGGAGAAATGGGTGGCAGAGGAGGAGATGGTTAGACAGCATCACTGATTCAATGGACCCGAGTTTGAGTAAACTTCAGGAGATCATGGAGGATGGAAGAGCCTGGCATGCTGCAATTCATGGTGTCACAGAGTTGGCCATAACTTAGTGACTGAATAACAACCACCACCACTCATTCTGCTATTCATTCTTTATACAATTTTTAAAAAAATTCAATAATTGAATTATCCATGTCTTATTGCATAGTTTTCATATCTTCTTGTTCATTGTTAAAACAGGCATGGCTTAAATCAATTAATTTTCTTAATTCAGTTAACATTTTTACCACCAAATTTTGAATTCTTGATCTGATAAGTTGTTGATTTCAGTTTCACTATTTTCAGTGGCTCCTTTTTGTTTTTTTTTCAATTGAGAGTAGTTTCTCTGCGTTTTCACTTTGCTTAAGTTTCTCTGCCTGTAATAATTTCGGTACAACAGTTATCTTTTGAGGTTCTTTCATGTGAGCTTCTATATATGGGTTGTGTGTGTCCAGTACCTTTGATGATAGTACAGACTTGATGTAGATCCATGTCTTTCCTGGTTACTACAGCCTTGGCAGGTGATGGGGCTGCATATGAAGGGGCTAGAGCCAGTGCCTTGTGTGAGGCAAGACTTCATCTCTGCCTAGTGGCCATCAACACCCTGTCAGAGGTGGGGGTCTGATGGCAAGTTTCAGGAGCAGAAGCCCTGAGAGCCAGAAGATCTGGCTCTGTTCCCATTAAGCGTGTGTTTTTCTCTCCCTCTGCATCGCCCCAGGACCTTTGCCTACAAGGAAGAGGGTGTTGAAGCAAGTAGGACCCATGAACAGATGGAGGCCCAGTGTACTGACCGTGTAAGCATCTGTGTCTCTGTTCAGATGCAGCCATGATCGCAAGTCCCTTTTGTCTCTCACAGCCAAGGACTGCACCCCTGTCTCTAGCTCCGCCCCTGTCTCTAGCTCCGCCCCTGTCTCCAGCTCCGCCCCTGTCTCCAGCTCCGCCCCTTGCTCCAGAACCGCTGAGGAACTGCTCTGCGGGGTTGGCAGGCGTCTGTATGGACTCTCAGCATGAATAGGGAGGTTAGCTGTGGTGGAGACATGGGAAAAAATGATTATGATTTAGCGGCCCCTCAATGTCTAACTTGTGAATCTAGCCCTGGCTAGTCACTAAGAGCCCTGGCTGCTTCTTCCTTCGGCCGATGTCCTTTCACTGGGCCGGACCTAATGCTTCAATCACGTACAGTATCAGCAAGTGTTCAGGGGAAAACATAGCTAGCAAGTGTCCAAATTTTCAGAAATTCTTTTGGGTGCCTGAAGTTGTAGATTTTTTACTCTATGTTGTTGCTTCAGCTCTCTGATGTCCTTCAATTTGGTTCTTAAAATATAATTTGTATTATCTAGGGTTGTTCTAGAGGAAAGATGGTTGCTATGACTTATATATCCTAAAGAGAATTACAAGCATGTTCTTCATCCATTTGAGAAAAAAAAGTTATGAAGTTTGAGTGGCACATATAATTTTCCTCTTTTTTTCTGATTTTAAAGTTATTCTAAGCTTAAATTATGTCCCCAAGATGGTAAGCGCCCTAGTGTGACTATTTTGAATCTTCTGATGTCAGACTCTCTTTCTGTGTTCTCCATTATGGCACATACTGTATCACTCAGAGTTCAGTCAGAGAGGACTGCACACCATGGGGATAGCAATGAGTTATGAAGAAGAAGATGTAGCTGTTACTGCTTGGGCTGGGGCTTGAAGGGAAGAGGTAGTATTAATAAACCTACGTGTTTTGAATAGGTCCCATGGATCTAGGGCTCACTCTAGGACTCAGGTATTCGATAAGTCAAGGACCTGGGACTGAAAACTGAGAAAGGTAAGATGCTTGGTGGCTGTGCCAGTATCTCTGAAGCTGAAAAGTAATGTCTGTTAAAGAATCACCGATATATAAATATAATGTACTGTACTGTTATATATAGATATGAGAACTCAGTATATGTATGTTTGAGTATAAAGTCATAAAACACAGACTGAAGTTTACCTTCTTGTAAAGAAAGAGCTGTTCATGATACTGACATGAGCAGCGCTGAAAATTTTCCCAGGTGTCCAGTCTGCCCAGTCTCCCTCTAGTTCTGTTAGCAGAAATGAATACTAAGAGGACTGGCAAGGAAGAAATGAGATTCGTAGGTTTCCACTGACTGTGTGACAAAGCAGAGTACAAAGGAGAAGGATGTTTAGAATTAAGAGATAGCAGATTAAAAGTACACACACATACACACTGTGTGAGCTGTGCTTTTGCTCAGGAAACACACAGATAATTTTTATCCAAAATTAACCATTAAATTGCTTAAAATAACAAAATGTTCTGGGAATTAGCATATTTTACCTCATTGTTTTATTGGTAATATTTATGATCCAGAATAATGAAATATCTCGGGTTTTCTGTGATCTCTGACACATGCTGTAACGTGTCTACTAAACTAAAAACAAAACAGTGAGAAATTTCAAAGAGTTTGAATTTTTTTTCTTAATCACGAATCTAGGCTTTTATTTCTAAGATGAAGTTGGAACTTTTTCCCTTTTTCCTTAGGTGAAATCAGATCATTTGGTACTTTTTCCTTAAGTATTGTCTCAACACATTGTCCTTCTCACTGAGGTTCAGCTGGAGCACTTTTCTCTTCTTGCCCAATTAATTCTTTTAGTTTCTTCATCAGCCAAATTAACAAACAAAATAACATGAAAAAGAAAGGAGTCAAGCGAAGTAGCACCAGGTAACGGTGGTCTTGCACTTCGTCTCTGCCTGGAGGAGGGCCGCTGTCCACACTACCTCCAGAACCTTTTCCCTGACAGTGGGGAGGGTCCCAGTCGGAGTTGCAGTGGCAGTGCTGTCTGTTGTTGCAGACCCCATTCATATTGCAGGTCTCAGGGGAACATTCACTTGCGAAATCGGGCATACCAATACACTTCCTTTCAATGCAGATATGATTTGCACCACACTCTGTACCGTCTTTCACTTCACCAATATCAGGTATGGTCATCCCAAGATGGTAGTCTGTACCCCAGCAGTTGACTCCATTTATTCGAGTCCAATGCACAGTAGAATGATCTCTCAGGAGGGGGATTTCTGTCACATTCTCACACTGAACCCTCCCGCACAGAGTATCTGGGATTCCACATGGTATATATGAACTGGCTGTGAGACCGCAGTTACCAAAACGGTCACCTCGGGCATTCACTGCCGTGTAGCAATTCTCATTTGCATCCTTGGCCTCTTTGCCAAAGATTTTCCTACACTGTGCATTGCGCTCATTGCATCTCTTCTCAAAGCAGTAACCGCCGCCTGTGCAGGAGGTCCCATCCTGCACGTACACATCTTCTGGACACTGATAGGATGTCCCATTGCACCACTCCGGAAGATCACATTCATTCTCTACTTTCCTACACACGGTGCCTGATGGCCTCAAAGTGCAGTTCTCACAGCAAAGGCCAAAAGCACAAGTAGCCCCGGCTCTCAGAGTACAGTCTGACTGACAGCAGGGGTCTTTTGCACATGTATATGTGGAACCACAGTCACACTCTTCTCCTTCTTCAAGCACACTGTTCCCGCAGCGTGTCTGCCTGAAGATGTTCTCTGGATTTGGTGAAGGGCGCATGCAGCTCACTTTCCCAACAACGTTCCAGTATGAAGCATAACTGCAGTTGCTGAATCGAGTTGCCACAGTTTTGCTCGGAAACATTATGCATTTTTTACTTCCACATTGACATAGTTTATCATCATGTCGCATACCCAGATTGTGACCAATCTCATGTGATACAATATACGCAAACTCTTGCACTTTGTCATTCAGAAAGCTATCAACCCCACAGTTATAAAGCTGGTTACATACAGTTCCGACATAGGCTAAGCCAAGAAGGCGACCATAATTTTCCTTTATGAAAACATGTGCAATATCATGTGGTAAGCGGGTATTAAAACTTTTTGTCTTCCATTTGCAAAATTCGCCCAAGAGAATGCTGATGTTTGTCGTTGGAAGGAGGTTGTCTTTAGACCAGATCTCGATTCCAACCAAAACCACATTAACATCCAGTGATTGTAAAAAGTTATCTATTCCGTTGACAACCATGCATACTTCAGACTGTACACTTGAGGTATTACTTTGGTGAGAAAGATACCGACCATGGTCTACCAGCACTGCCAGTTCAAGGAAACGCCTGTGGGTCCACCAGCCAACATGCCCACTTTGCTTCAGAGTGTAACTGACACTCTCTTGAAGCGCTTTCAGCTGTCGTGCTATTTCTTCATCTGTTAATCCACATCTCCTGGGTGGGAGTTCTGTCTCATCTACCATCTTATACAGCAGATGTTCAAATGAGGTGGAAAGATTTTTGGGCTTGATTGCGTAAACAACATGATGCATCTGTAATGTTCCTTGAAAGCCCCCCAAACATGTACTGAGGGCAACCAGGGATTCTGGATCCCCTTCCATGTAACCCTGATAGTAGCAGTCATTCTGGACAACAGGCTGGTCCTCTGTTAGCCCGTGCTGGTCTGTGTAGGTGAACACTGGTAGGTGTTTAGAGAACAAAAGCTTGTTGACTTTCACGTGAAGAACGTGTCTCTGGCCTCCAAAACGCAGGCTGTAAGAGAGCCATCCAGGAGGCTTCATGCCGCTGCCAGGGTATGTTATCTTCAAGGGTACCACCACCTCTGGAAGACCATGGTGTTGGGAGTGCTCAATGTAGGATGATCCAGAAAGGAATAGAAACACCCCCAACCAGGGCAGCAGGAGACTGATCCTCACATACACCAGGGTCTTACCCCCAGCCATTTATGACGTCATGTGGAGCCAGTGGTGAGAGCCTAAGAACGGAGCAGGCCACATCACTGTGAGCTGGTGGTGTACAGCACAAGCCTTTGATCTGTTTTCTGGCAGAGTCACCATGCCAGAGCCATAACACTAAAAAAAAAAAAAGACAAGAGCAGAGACAGATCTGGGAGTTAGGANTCATGTGGAGCCAGTGGTGAGAGCCTAAGAACGGAGCAGGCCACATCACTGTGAGCTGGTGGTGTACAGCACAAGCCTTTGATCTGTTTTCTGGCAGAGTCACCATGCCAGAGCCATAACACTAAAAAAAAAAAAAGACAAGAGCAGAGACAGATCTGGGAGTTAGGAGCAAACTAAGGGAGAGGGTGGTGAGAAGGGCGTGGGTTAAGATAACTAAAAGTGTGGCTAAAGGCATGGCTCATGATACTGCATTGCATTGCTGTCAAGTAAGGTGAGGCAGAGTGAGACCGTAGGTGTCCAAAGCAGTGGTGACTGGCCTAGGGTGAGACTTGTTGAACCTTGAGGAAGGACAGATAGTGCTTCATTGTGCTGTCCTCTAAATATATGACACTGTGTGGACATGTCTGCAGAAATAAGTAAGACAAAAAGGCCTTAATGGGAGGAGGATATATATCTTCTTTTCATTTATAAAAATATAAGGGAATTCTTATTTATCCATATTGACTGGGTATAATGACCACTTTATAGTGATTCTTTTCTATTTTCAATGGTAAATTAGTTACATTACTTAGGACAGATATTTAAAAAATAACGTATATCATTATTTTCTCTCATTCATGTAACTAATTATTCCCTGTCCTACCTTCTGTTTCCCTTTTTCTTTTCAGTTCAGTAGCTCAGTCATGTCCGACTCTTTGCTACGCGGTGGACTGCAGCTCAGCAGGCCTCCCCGTCCATCACCAACTCCCAGAGTTTACTCAAACTCATGTCCATTGAGTTGGTGATGCCGCCTAACCTCTGTCATCCCCTTCTCCTCCTGTCTCGTCCCCTTCTCCTCCTGCCTTC
>SJYA01001210.1:64536-103208 GCA_006410615.1 Neotragus moschatus | reverse complement strand
AGCTTGTTGTGACCCAGACAGGCAAAGGCTTTGGCATACTCAATAAATAAAGTAGAAGTATATGTTTTTTTAAAAAACTCTCTTGCTTTTTAGATGATCCAGTGGGTGTTGGCAATTGGATCTCTGGTTCCTCTGCCTTTTCTAAATCCAGCTTGAACATCTGGAAGTTCAAATACAATACAGGAGTGTTGTATTGACTGTACTAAGGCTTAGCTAGTTGAAGGACATTGGATACACATAAGCCTGGTTCAGACCCAACACTCTCACCTACTCCTTGCTTGGCCCTGGGTAACTTACTATGCTTTTTTGTGTCTCAGATGTGTTTGCATTTGATTATTTTCTTAAGAAGGACAACATTTTCAAAGCATGTGGAAATATATAATTGAAGGAAATCCAACTTGCTGAGAAAGTAAGAGTTAGAGATGGGAGCACAGTGGCCTTCTTTATCTACAGAGTTCACTTCTCCAGATTAAACCAGTTGTGAATCCAAAATGTGTAGGAAAAAAATCCAGAAAGTTCTGAAAAGCAAGACTTGAGCTGCACACTGACAGAAGTTTATGTAACATTTGCATCCTATCTAAAACTTTCTACATAACATTTAATTCGTATTAGTTAATTTAAGTAACCTGGAGATGATTTGAGGTGTATAGGAAGAGGTGCATAGTAGCTTATATGCAAACACTGCAACATTTTACATAAGGTCATGAGCATTTGTGGATTTTGGTATTCATGGGGGATTTTCAAACCACTTTACCATGGATACCAAGGGACAACCATATATCGAAGGCCAAATAAATGCAGAAATGCGAGGAAAATCAGTTAGTCACTAAAAGAGGGGGGGAAATGTTGGGACGGGTATTATTTTCTACAAGGGCAAAGGCATCTAAATTCCTTCATTTTTGGAATTACAAGGGAACCAACTCCCAAGTTCAACCTTCCTATGTACAAATTTTATAAAAAGTATGTAGCCTATATGAAGAATACCTTACACAAAGTTTTACAGGAATAATACTAATGTATTATCACACATTTGTAAAAATGAGGAAACAATGCCTGTTTGCCAACACTGATGTTACATTGTTCCTTGAATAAAATATTAATAAAGCACATAATCTGCTGACATTGTTCTACACACTTAGGAGACATCAAAGAACTCAGTTCAGTTCAGTCAGCCGCTCAGTTGTGTCTCTTTACAACCTCATGAAACAGCACGCCAGGCCTCCCTGTCTATTACCAACTCCCAGAGTTCACTCAGACTCACGTCCATCGAGTCAGTGATGCCATCCAGCCATCTCATCNACTGAACTGAACTGAAAAAATATATACATATATATATATATATATATATTATTGTCTTTGGTTTTGTTATCAGGATAGTATCAGTCTTGTAGAATGAGTTTGAAAATCTTTCTTTTCAGTTTTTTGGAATAGTTTGAGAAGTAGAGGTGTTAATGCTTCTTAAAATGTTTGATAGAATTCACCTGTGAAATTATTAATATCTAGTCCTGGACTTTTGTTGGTTTTGATTGTTTTGATTACTGATTCACTTTAATTACTTGTATTTGGTCTATTCATATCTCCTATTTCTTCCTGGTTCAATTTTCGAATTTTGTGTGTTTCTAGAAATTTATCTGTTTTTTCTAGGTTTTCCAGTCTGTTGTTGTATAACTGTTTGTAGCAGTCTCTTATGATTATTTTATTTCTGTGGTATCACTTATAATGTCTCTTCATTTCTGATTTTATTTGAGCCCTTTCTCTTTTTTCTTTATGAGTCTGGATAGAGATTTGTCAATTTTGTTTATCTTTTCAGACAAAGGGCAGACTCTTAACCTAGTTTCATTAATATTTTCTTTTTTAGTGTCTATTTCTTTTATTTCTGCTTTGATTTTTATTATTTCCTTTCTTCTCCTAAATTTGGGCTTTATTTTTATTTTTCAATTTGTTTAAATGTAATGTTTGATTGTTTACCTGTGATTTTTCTTATTCTTTCGAGATAGGCCAATATCTCTATAAACTGTCTCTTTAGAACTGCTTTTGCTGTGTCTCACTGATTTTTAGAAGACTGGATTTCCATTTTCGTCTCAGGTATTTTTTATTTGGGTGCCCTATATAGGGTGGGAGCCACCTGGGGAGGGGTCCAGTCCTAGGTAAGGTTACCTGCCTTGTAAAATAAGAGTTGCTTTGGAGGCACATTGACTAGGCTGGGCTGTCTGCTGTGTGGGGCTGAGCAAGAGGCCGTGCCTGTTCCAGCTATGGCCACCCACCAGAAATGGTGGGATAGGAGCGTCTTTGACCACACACTGTATCTGTCTATGTGGATGCTGCTTTGGAGAGGTGGTGGTCAGGGCAGAGAAGTCTACAGGGGAACACCAGGGTAGAGTGAGCAGTGCTAGCAAGGTAGATGATGAATGTCAAAAGTGGTGCTCACCAGTGCCAGGTCATAATAGATGTTTCTTGATCTCATGTTGAAGTTCCTGAATATTCCTAACAAAACACCCTTGTATGCTGACCACACTCTATTTTCCTGTCTCTCTCTCTTTTTATTTACTAGTATTTATTGTTGTGGCAACTTAGTAGCTCAGTTGTGTCCGGCTCTTTTGCAGTCCTGTGGACTGTAGCCTGTCAGGTGCCTCTGTCCATGGGATTTTTCCAGGCAAGCATACTGGAGTGGGTTGCCATTTGCTTCTCCAAGGGATCTTCCCAAGTAGTTACAATATGCCAGACAGTATCCCTACTTCACAAGACGCTTGTGATAATTAGATATAACTGTTATAGAGTGCCTGGTGTATTGTAGGTACACACAAATGTCATTAATATTATTGATTTTTAAAAATCTGCTTTACTTCTGAGGGGACCTGTGTTCAGTTGGTCCATGAGTGGTGGATTGGAGTCTCTTTCTGGTCAGGAGTTGCTGCTGCCTAATGTTAGCTCTAGCAGATATGACAGGTGTTTCCCAGGAACCACAGTTACTTCTAGAAACAACAGTAAATACAACCAATTATTCCCATTTCTTGGCTCAAGAAGCACCATCTTTGTATAATAACAACCCTGCGTGAGGACTAGGATAATCTCTGTGAAATCTGACTCCTTTGGTTGAGAGGCAAAGTATCCATACAGGTAAAATCTCCCAAAGGACTGGATCAGTCTTTGTTGCTCAGTATTCACACAAATATCTTGTCTCTCTTCTGTGAAATCGGGAACAAGGGAAGGTATTTCTAGTAACTTGAACTTGATCCCTGTGACCACACTCTGCCTCAGTATGCCATCATCAAGGCCTATGCCAGGACTTTTGGGTTTATGTTTTCATGCCTGATCTTTCACTTCATCTCTGGGATCATTTTGGCTGAACACCTCACATCTCCTTTTAAATATTTGTTAGATGTAGAAAACACACACCCTAATAAGTTAGAAAAATGAAGATGTCTCTCAAAAGATGAATGGATAAATAAAATGTGGAGTATATGTACAATGGAAAATTATTCAGACTTTAAAAGGAATAAAATTCTGACACATGCTACGTGGGTAAACTGAAGATATTACACTAAGTGAAATAGTTGCCCTTGCCTGAGCAGACAGATGCAAAAATTAATGCCAAAGCTGTGTCAGAGAGTGTACTGCCTATGTTTCTTCTAGAAGTTTTATAGTTTCAGGTCTTATATTTGTCTTTGATCCATGCTTATTTTTATTTGTAATATGATAAAGTAGTCCAGTTGTTTTCTTTTGCATATAGCTTTCCAGTCTTCCCAACACCATTTATTGAAAGGGCTATCTTTCCCCCATTGTATGATCTCCTTTGTCATGGATTAATTGCCTGTATAAGTGTAGATTCATTTCTGGGCTCTATATTCTGTTTCATTGATCTGTGTATCTGCTTCTGTGCCAGTACTATATTGTTTTGATTACCATAGTTTTGAGTATAGTTTAAAGTCATGGAGTGTGATAACCCCTGTTTTGTTCTTTTTTATGGTGTTTGCTGTTTGGGATCATTCATATTTTCATACAGATTTTAGAATTATTTATGTGAAAAATTCTACTAGTATTTTGATAGGGATTACATTTAATCTCTAGATTGCTTTGGAGTGTATCATCATTTTAGCAATTTTAACTATTCCTTTTCTTAAAGTTCTTGTGAAAGTAATGGTATATATTTCTTATGTTTTTAAAGATTTCACTGAAAAAGTTATTTGACCAATTCTCTGAAACACTAATTAAACCTCTTTAATATATTTATTTCTAATGTTGATTTGGTAGTTTGACTTGTACAATAAACTTTTTTGTTTATCTAAATTGTCAGTTTTTCATTTTTTCATTATACATGTTCATTTGTGATGTCCCATTTCTATTTATACTCATGGTAACCTGTGTTTTTTCTTTATTTTCTTCATGAGTTTTGATATTTTAAGTTCATTTAATGAACTAAATTTTCTGCTTGCTGATTTTCTCCATATGCATTTGTTTTAATTTCATTGATTCCTTCTCCTGATTTATTATGGCTTTCTAATTGCCTTAAATCTAAAGTGTTATTTTTCTAACTTCATGATATATAAAGTTAAATCAATGCATCTTCAGTCTTTTCCTTTTTTTCCCAACATGTGTATATAAGACTGTGAAAGTGAAAGTTGTTCAATCATGTCTGACTCTTTGTGATACCATGAATGATACAGTCCATGGAATTCCCCAGGCCAGAATAGTGGAGAGGGTAGATTTTCCCTTCTCTAGTGGATTTTCCCAACCCAGGAATCAAACCGGGGTCTCCTACATCAGGTGGATTCTTTAACAGCTGAGCTATATAATACTGTACAACTCCCATAAAACACTGCTTTAGTGTAAATACTGTGTAATTTACATATATTGTAGTTATTTGGATTTCAATTCAAATTATTCCCTAATTTGTTTTAATTCCTCCTTGACATATAATTATTTGGAAATATATAGTTTATTTCCAGTTGTGGTATTGTGATTTATGATAAGACATATATATTTGAGCTTAATCCCTGTTTCTGTCACAAAGCTACTAAAAACCTTGGAATTTTTTAAGGGTTGAGAGGAATAAAGTTGCCCTTTGTTTCATTAATGAGATGACTTTCAGAAACCACCCACAGAAAGATACTGGCCGCCAGTAGAGCAAACCTTGTGATTACAGGGTAGGAATTTTCAGTCTCCCTTGCCTCTTACCTCCATGGAAGGAAACGAGACTGGGGTTTGAGTTCAATCATCAATAACTAATAACTTAAGGAATCATATCTAAGTAATGAAGCCTCCATAAAACTCCATAAGGGTGAAGTTCAAAGAGCTTCTGGGTTGCTGAACACATAGAGATTCAAAGAGAGAGGTACACTTGGAGAAGGCATGGAAGCCTTATACCCTTCACATGTATCTTGCCCTATGCACTCCTTCCAACTGTCTGTTTCTAGTTATATCTTTTGATCATAAGCTGATAATTTAGTAAGTGAAATTTTTATACAAATTCTGTGAGCTGTTCTGACAAACTAACTGATCTCAGAGAAGTGGTCATTGGAACGTCCAACATATATATAGCTGGCTGGTCAGAAACACAGGTTACAGCCTAGACTTATGATTGGAATCTGAAGGAGGGGAGAGCAATCATGTAGGACCAAGCCCTTAACCTCTGGAATCTGACACTATCTCAAGGTAGTATTAGAATTGAGTTGAATTTTAGAACACCCAACTGGCCCAGGAGAATTGCTTGGTGGTGTAAGAAACACCCTACCCCCATACACACATTGAAGTTGGGTGCAGAATGTTAATTGAGGTCAGATGTGGGATTAGAATCAGAACTGTTTCAGACAGTTGGAGTTTTTCTAGTTATCTTTAAAGCTATTGACTTCAGCTTAATTATAATGTTTAGAGAAAATATACTTTTAAAACTTAAAACCATGTGAAATTTGTTAAGACTTTCTCTTTGGCCCATCATAAGGTTGACCTTGATAATAGCTCATATGCAGATGAATTAAAGTGAATTTAGCCATGTTTGGTTAAATTATATCAAGTTTATATAACTAGTATATCAAGTTTGTTAATTATGTATTGAAAATGTCTTGATCTTTATATACCTATTTTATCAAGTTTGTTTTTGTGCATCTTTGTGTGCTTGCTCAGTCATCTCAGTTGTGTCCAACTCTTTTCTGACCCCATGAACTGTAGCTCACCAGGCTCCTCTGTCCATGGGATTCTCCAATCAAGAATACTGGAATGGGTAGCCATGTCCCCCTTCAGGGGATCTTCTGGACCCAGGGATCGAATCCATCTCTCCTGCATCTCCTGCATTGCAGATGGATTGTTTACTGCTAAGCCACCGGGAAGCCCTTGTACAACTTTGTATATATATTATATCAAGTTTGTTAATTATGTATTGAAAAACTCCTGGGCCTGCAGGGTTTATTTTCTACTCTTTCTGTCACTATTGAGAGAAATGGTTGAAAAGTGTCCCTACTGGTGATTGTAGATTTGCTTATTTCTGTACTTTCCTGTCTTTATTAGTGGATGTATATACATTTAAGATGGAGAAGGCAATGGCACCCCACTCCGGTACTCTTGCATGGAAAACCCCATGGACGGAGGAGCCTGGTGGGCTGCAGTCCATGGGGTCGTGAAGAGTCGAACATGACTAAGTGACTGCACTTTCACTTTTCACTTTCATGCATTGGAGAAGGAAATGGCAACCCACTCCAGTGTTCTTGCCTGGAGAATCCCAGGGACGGTGGAGCCTGGTGGGCTGCCATCTACAGGGTCACACAGAGTCGGACATGACTGAAGCAACTTAGCATACATTTAAGATTGTCATATCTTCCTGTTAATTTACCTTTTATCATCACAAAATATTGCCCTTTCTTTATCATAATGCTTTATGCCTTAAAGTCTTTGTCATCAGATATTAAAAGAATTGTTATTGTTGTTTAGTCATTAAGTCGTGTCTGACTCTTTTGCAACCCCATGGACCATAGCCTACAAGTCTCCTCTGTTCATGGGATTTCCCATGCAAGAATACTGGAGTGGGTTGCCATTTCCTTCTCCAGGGGATCTTCCTGTCCCAGGGATTAAACCTGTGTCTCCTGCTTGGCAGGTGGATTCTGTACCAGTGAGCGCCTGGGAAGCCCATTAAAAGGATTATACTAATTTAATTTGGTTAACATGTGCATGAAAATTTTTTAAAGTTTTACAGTCTATGTCTTTGCTTTTAAATTGTTTCTAATAAACTGTGTAATGCTAGATATCATACTTTATTCACTCTGAAGTTTGCAGTCTTCTATTTGGTTGGTGGTGTAGTGGTTTAGTCTCTAAGTCATGTCTGACTCTTTGCAACCCCATGGACTCTAGCTTGCAGCTCCTCTGTCCATGGGATTTCCTAAGCAAGAATACTGGTGTGGATTGCCATTTCCTTCTCCATTTCAAGACATATATANTGGTCATTGGAACGTCCAACATATATATAGCTGGCTGGTCAGAAACACAGGTTACAGCCTAGACTTATGATTGGAATCTGAAGGAGGGGAGAGCAATCATGTAGGACCAAGCCCTTAACCTCTGGAATCTGACACTATCTCAAGGTAGTATTAGAATTGAGTTGAATTTTAGAACACCCAACTGGCCCAGGAGAATTGCTTGGTGGTGTAAGAAACACCCTACCCCCATACACACATTGAAGTTGGGTGCAGAATGTTAATTGAGGTCAGATGTGGGATTAGAATCAGAACTGTTTCAGACAGTTGGAGTTTTTCTAGTTATCTTTAAAGCTATTGACTTCAGCTTAATTATAATGTTTAGAGAAAATATACTTTTAAAACTTAAAACCATGTGAAATTTGTTAAGACTTTCTCTTTGGCCCATCATAAGGTTGACCTTGATAATAGCTCATATGCAGATGAATTAAAGTGAATTTAGCCATGTTTGGTTAAATTATATCAAGTTTATATAACTAGTATATCAAGTTTGTTAATTATGTATTGAAAATGTCTTGATCTTTATATACCTATTTTATCAAGTTTGTTTTTGTGCATCTTTGTGTGCTTGCTCAGTTATCTCAGTTGTGTCCAACTCTTTTCTGACCCCATGAACTGTAGCTCACCAGGCTCCTCTGTCCATGGGATTCTCCAATCAAGAATACTGGAATGGGTAGCCATGTCCCCCTTCAGGGGATCTTCTGGACCCAGGGATCGAATCCATCTCTCCTGCATCTCCTGCATTGCAGATGGATTGTTTACTGCTAAGCCACCGGGAAGCCCTTGTACAACTTTGTATATATATTATATCAAGTTTGTTAATTATGTATTGAAAAACTCCTGGGCCTGCAGGGTTTATTTTCTACTCTTTCTGTCACTATTGAGAGAAATGGTTGAAAAGTGTCCCTACTGGTGATTGTAGATTTGCTTATTTCTGTACTTTCCTGTCTTTATTAGTGGATGTATATACATTTAAGATGGAGAAGGCAATGGCACCCCACTCCGGTACTCTTGCATGGAAAACCCCATGGACGGAGGAGCCTGGTGGGCTGCAGTCCATGGGGTCGTGAAGAGTCGAACATGACTAAGTGACTGCACTTTCACTTTTCACTTTCATGCATTGGAGAAGGAAATGGCAACCCACTCCAGTGTTCTTGCCTGGAGAATCCCAGGGACGGTGGAGCCTGGTGGGCTGCCATCTACAGGGTCACACAGAGTCGGACATGACTGAAGCAACTTAGCATACATTTAAGATTGTCATATCTTCCTGTTAATTTACCTTTTATCATCACAAAATATTGCCCTTTCTTTATCATAATGCTTTATGCCTTAAAGTCTTTGTCATCAGATATTAAAAGAATTGTTATTGTTGTTTAGTCATTAAGTCGTGTCTGACTCTTTTGCAACCCCATGGACCATAGCCTACAAGTCTCCTCTGTTCATGGGATTTCCCATGCAAGAATACTGGAGTGGGTTGCCATTTCCTTCTCCAGGGGATCTTCCTGTCCCAGGGATTAAACCTGTGTCTCCTGCTTGGCAGGTGGATTCTGTACCAGTGAGCGCCTGGGAAGCCCATTAAAAGGATTATACTAATTTAATTTGGTTAACATGTGCATGAAAATTTTTTAAAGTTTTACAGTCTATGTCTTTGCTTTTAAATTGTTTCTAATAAACTGTGTAATGCTAGATATCATACTTTATTCACTCTGAAGTTTGCAGTCTTCTATTTGGTTGGTGGTGTAGTGGTTTAGTCTCTAAGTCATGTCTGACTCTTTGCAACCCCATGGACTCTAGCTTGCAGCTCCTCTGTCCATGGGATTTCCTAAGCAAGAATACTGGTGTGGATTGCCATTTCCTTCTCCATTTCAAGACATATATACCTTACTGTACTTTCTACTGGGAACCCATAAGCCTGTATGGGCAAAACCAACGGGTGACTATGTTCTAATGGTTAATGTGATCCTATTTACACAGATCTTATATCTACCAGTCATCTATTTTTTTATTCCACATGTCTGCATTATGCTTGTTTTTCCCTCACTTGCCTGTATTTGTAGAAACAAATGTCATTTATTATGCCTCTTCTTACAATACATTTCTGAAGTGTGTAACCCTATTGTTTGAATGATTACCCTAGATTTGCAACATGCGTCTGCTACATCATATAGTGTAATCCACATCCTTAAGTTACCTCTTTCCAGTACTGCTAGAAGCTTAGACCTTTTATCTCTATTTATATACCTCCCAACTTCTGTGACAAATATATTTGCACCTACCTGAACATTCATGTTTCTTTCTGGTATCATGTTTCTCCTGACTAGAAAAACAAAAAACCCAAAAGTGGTATTTCTTTGAGTGCTAGCCTGCTGGCAATGATTTGTTTGCCAAAGGAAAGTTTTATTCTTCATTACTGAACAGTATATTCACAAACAAAAGAATTCTAGTTTAGTAACTTCTCAGGTGGCTCAGTGGTAAAGAATTTGCCGGCCAATGTAGGACACACAGGAGACGTGGGTTCAATCCCTGGGTTGGAAAGACCTCATGGAGGAGGAAATGGCAAGCCACTCAAGTATTCTTGCCAGGAGAATCTCATGGACAGAGGAGGTTGGTGGGCTACAGTCCATGGGGCCGCAGAGGATCAGACATGACTGGATGACTGAGCACAGCAGCACACACAGCTACAAACTGCTGAGTAAATATGTTATTTCAGTGTCTTCTGCACTCAATCATTTTTGTTGAAGTTAATCATCTCTTTTATTGTAATTTAAGATATGGATTTTTTTTTTAAATCTCTGGCTACTCTTAAGCGTTCTCAGTGCCTCTTGTTCCATAGTTTTATTATGATATGGTTAGGTGTGTATTTCCATATGCTTGTTCTGCTTGAAGTTCATTGATTTTCTTAAAGCAGTAGGTTAATATGTTTTCATACTTTGGGGAAATTCTTCATTATATGTTTTTTATTACTTCAATTATTTTCCCTCAAATGA
This sequence comes from Neotragus moschatus, assembly GCA_006410615.1. NCBI lineage: Eukaryota > Metazoa > Chordata > Mammalia > Artiodactyla > Bovidae > Neotragus > Neotragus moschatus. Next base: position 92,761 of record SJYA01001210.1, on the reverse strand, counting down.
TGCTCCTTTTTAATGTTTTCAGATTTATTGATATGTTTCACATATCATTTCTGTATTTTAATGTTTTTTCTATGTTGTTAGTCACTGATTTTTTTACTAACTTTTTTATAGTTAACTAATTAAGTAATTTTACAAAGCGGTCTATGATTCAAACTGTCCACTGATTTTCTGAATTTAGATATTTTGTTTTTAAGCTCTAGAATATGTATGTAACGAGTCTACATAGGTACCAATTTTTGGTGAAATCAATCTACCTTCTTTCGTATGGTCTGTTCATTTTTCTTCTAGTTTCTCTGAAATAGTAGTCATAAGTATTTTTCTTCATTATCGTCTTTCCCACTCTTTGGATCATCCTTTAGTTGGCTTCTATCTTTGTTTTTACTCTTTGTTGTTCTTTTCCCTTTATTATTGACCTTGATTTTTTTCCTTTTATATGTGTAATAATGCTTTATTGTATGCTAGGAGGAAGGCATGGCAGCCCACTCCAGTATTCTTGCCTGGAGAATTCCATGGACTATAGTGTTGCAAAGAGGCAGACACAACTGAGCGACTTTCACTTCACTTCACACATGTTCTATATATAAGGAACCATGGGAGTTCAGAGTAGACGTACCTTCAACTCGAGAAGTTTATATCTTTTCTCTGTTTGGAAGATAGGCTGAATGACTGATAACTTAATACAACAGAGAATTGACTTTGGTCAGAAATCAGCGTAGCTTTGGAAAGACATATAACTTCAATACAACAGAGAGTTGACTTTGATCAGAAATAAGTGTAGTTTTGGAAAGACATATGTACCTTACTGTACTTTCTACTAGGAACCCATAAGCCTGTATTTTCTCAGCTGCAAAACCAATGGGTGACTATGTTCTAATACTCAAATCTTCAAAACTAAATTCTCTAGCTTATACCTCAAGCTCCTTCAAAATCAGCCAAATATTTTAAAGGGAAGAACTTACATGTTCTTGAGTCAAGCTCTGTTCCATTAGGTCTTCTCTCCCTAAATACAATAGATGGTAGATAACTCTGTCCTTAAAGACTTCAACCTATTGCCCAGCAAATGAACCTAAACTCAGCAAAAGTGGTGTGGGAAAAAATGATTTTGAGTTCAATGCCCAATTTATGAATCTAGTGTATTCTACACACCAAGAGGTTTTCAGGTTTCTTCTTCTTCAACAGAGGAATTAGAACTGGATAGGTCAAACTTGATCATTAATTAATATTCAAAATCAAGTTACAGGGAACAAACATTTCTGTTCCAGGGAAAAACGTACTGACAATTCAAATTGTTTTCCCTTCCTTGGAATTTTTAAATCTTCTAATCTTCATTTCCTCTACAGTTCTGTGACTGTCAAAATATATGTCATTTTCAGAAATGTACTTGGCATTGTACAGCTGTTATTTTCAGAAAAATTGCTTGTCTACAGAAACTTACCTAAAATTGAAAGTATCTTTCTTACCCCATTTTATGATGAAAGAAACCCAGAAAATTAGAGGCAACTGTTATTACCATTCTGTAATTTTAAAAATTTTGTGGGAAACTTGAGGTAGATTTCAGCAATTTCCCCCAAAATAGTTGAGGGCAGTGGTAAAGAAAAACTTAAGCAAACAACCCCCCAAAATGGATATTTCTTCAGTCCCACTTTCTTCATTATACCAAGATGAGTTCAGTTCAGTTCAGTTCAGTTACTCAGTTGTGTCTGACTCTTTGTGACCCCATGAACTGCAGCACACCAGACCTCCCTGTCCATCACCAGCTCCGGGAGTCCACTCAAACTCATGTCCATCGAGTCGGTGATGCCATCCAACCATCTCATTCTCTGTCATCTCCCTCTCTTCCTGCCCTCAATCTTTCCCAGCATCAAGGCCTTTTCAAATGAGTCAGCTCTTCGCATCAGGTGGCCAAAGATTGGAGTTTCAGCTTCAACATCAGTCCTACCAATGAACACCCAAGACTGATCTCCTTTAGGATGGACTGGTTAGATCTCCTGGCAGTCCAAGGGACTCTCAAGAGTCTTCTCCAACACCACAGTTCAAAAGGATCAACTCTTTGGTGCTCAGCTTTCTTTATAGTCCAACTCTCACATCCATATATGACCACTGGAAAAACCACAGCACTGACTACATGGACCTTTGTTGGCAAAGTAATGTCTCTGTTTTTTAATATGCTGTCTAGGTTGGTCATAACTTTCCTTCCAAGGAGTAAGCGTCTTTTAATTTCATGGCTGCAGTCACCATCTGCAGTCATTTTGGAGCCCCCAAAGATAAAGTCTGACACTATTTCCATTGTTTCCCCATGCCATTAAGTGATGGGACCAGATGCCTTGATCTTAATTTTCTGAATGTTGAGCTTTAAGCCAACTTTTTCATTCTCCTTTTTCACGTTCATCAAGAGGCTCTTTAGTTCTTCTTCACTTTCTGCCATAAGGGTGGTGTCATCTGCATATCTGAGGTTATAGATATTTCTCCCGGCAATCTTGAGTCCAGCTTGTGCTTCTTCCAGCCCAGTGTTTCTCACGATTTACTCTGCATAGAAGTTAAATGAGCAGGGTGACAATATACAGCTTTGGCGTACCCCTTTCCCTGTTTGGAACCAGTCTGTTGTTCCATGTCCAGTTCTAATTGTTGCTTCCTGACCTGCATACAGGTTTCTCAAGAGTACCAAGATGAGTACTGTAACATAACTCAGTCAGAAAAGAATACTTAGTGATTGTAGGGGGATAGAATTGAATATAAGAAATTAGGTACCAAAGCTACTTAGGAACACAGCAAGTAAAGGGAGACATTGTGCTAGTAACTGGTTAATAGCCATAAAATACCAATTAAAGATGGTGATTTCATTCATGGAGCCAAAGAGTAGAGAAGAGATTGGGATACTTGAATCTAGAGAACTGTAGGACTGGCTCCATGGATCTCAAAAATGAGACACAAAGCTCTTCCTGCAGGTACTGTAAGTTAGTGCAAAGAATTTGAGACATTGGTAGAAAGATCAAAGACCTGAGGCTCAGTCCTAGCCAGCTCTGCTAGCTTGTTTTAGACCCACAGTGAGGTTGGTCTGGATTGAATTTTCTTTTATTTTTCCTTTATTTTGGATTGAATTTTTTAAAAGGATATTGAAATGAAGTATAATTGCCACTGTAAAATCTGTTATTGAGATAAGACTGACATACAGGAAGCAGATCACCCAGATTTCCAAGTCCCTGGCATTCACTCTACCACAGATCTGAGGGCTGATACTGCAGAAATGTGGTTCCTATAATGCAGAATACAAAATGGGNCTCTGTTTTTTAATATGCTGTCTAGGTTGGTCATAACTTTCCTTCCAAGGAGTAAGCGTCTTTTAATTTCATGGCTGCAGTCACCATCTGCAGTCATTTTGGAGCCCCCAAAGATAAAGTCTGACACTATTTCCATTGTTTCCCCATGCCATTAAGTGATGGGACCAGATGCCTTGATCTTAATTTTCTGAATGTTGAGCTTTAAGCCAACTTTTTCATTCTCCTTTTTCACGTTCATCAAGAGGCTCTTTAGTTCTTCTTCACTTTCTGCCATAAGGGTGGTGTCATCTGCATATCTGAGGTTATAGATATTTCTCCCGGCAATCTTGAGTCCAGCTTGTGCTTCTTCCAGCCCAGTGTTTCTCACGATTTACTCTGCATAGAAGTTAAATGAGCAGGGTGACAATATACAGCTTTGGCGTACCCCTTTCCCTGTTTGGAACCAGTCTGTTGTTCCATGTCCAGTTCTAATTGTTGCTTCCTGACCTGCATACAGGTTTCTCAAGAGTACCAAGATGAGTACTGTAACATAACTCAGTCAGAAAAGAATACTTAGTGATTGTAGGGGGATAGAATTGAATATAAGAAATTAGGTACCAAAGCTACTTAGGAACACAGCAAGTAAAGGGAGACATTGTGCTAGTAACTGGTTAATAGCCATAAAATACCAATTAAAGATGGTGATTTCATTCATGGAGCCAAAGAGTAGAGAAGAGATTGGGATACTTGAATCTAGAGAACTGTAGGACTGGCTCCATGGATCTCAAAAATGAGACACAAAGCTCTTCCTGCAGGTACTGTAAGTTAGTGCAAAGAATTTGAGACATTGGTAGAAAGATCAAAGACCTGAGGCTCAGTCCTAGCCAGCTCTGCTAGCTTGTTTTAGACCCACAGTGAGGTTGGTCTGGATTGAATTTTCTTTTATTTTTCCTTTATTTTGGATTGAATTTTTTAAAAGGATATTGAAATGAAGTATAATTGCCACTGTAAAATCTGTTATTGAGATAAGACTGACATACAGGAAGCAGATCACCCAGATTTCCAAGTCCCTGGCATTCACTCTACCACAGATCTGAGGGCTGATACTGCAGAAATGTGGTTCCTATAATGCAGAATACAAAATGGGAAGCAGCTTTGGAGCTGAAAAGCAGTAACTTAAAAACTGGTAAACCATCCATGTGTCATGCCTTTTTCTAGAAAATATAAAGAAATCTCAAGAGAAATAAAATTTCTAATAGTTTAAAATAAAGAAGAATAAATAGGAACATTATAGGAGTTATGTTTTTTAATGCATATCTATTCAGATACATTTTTTTGGTAGTAATTGTTTTTATTTCTCATGTTGACTCGGAGTTTTTTGCTTCAGATTTTCCTCTTGAGGCTGATTTTCCCCCTTTTTCCCTTAGGTTTTTTCCTCATACAAAGCAACAGAAGACAACATAATAAAATGAGCAATGAAATAAATAATGCTATTGCCACGTAAATCTTGGGTATTTTCTTTCTCTTAGGTGGTGGGCCACTGTCAACACTACCTCCATCGCCTCGTTTTACGCAGTTAGGAGGGTCCCACTTATAGTTGCAGTGGCAGTGATGTTTATTGTTGCAGATCCCCCTCAAGTTACAGAACGTAGGTGAACAATTACTATCCAAGCGAGAGATATGGACACACTTCCTTCTGATGCAGACATGTTCTGGGCCACACTCTGTGCCATCTCTCACTTCACCAATATCAGGTATGCTCATCCCAAAATGGTAGTCTGTACCCCAGCAGGTGGCATTGTTAAAGCGAGTTCCATGCATTGTAGAATGCTCTGTCAGAAGAGGAATTTTTGCCACATTATCACACTGAATTCTTCCACAGAAGATGTCCGACATATTGCATTTTAGATATGTAGGGCCTTCGGTTCCACAGTTACCGAAACGGTCACCTTGAGTGTTTATTTGTCTGTAGCAGCTATCATTTGCATTCTTTGCTGTTCGGCCAAAAATCTGCCTACAGTGTGCATTGCGATCATTGCATCTCTTTTCGTAGCAGTAGGAAATGTCATTACAGGGAATTCCATCCTCTACATATACATCATCTGGGCACATATGGGATGACCCATTGCACCACTCTGGAAGATCACATTCATTGACCTCCTTTCTACACATTTCTCCTGATGGCAAGAACTTACAGTCCTTGCAACAAAGGCCAAAAGCACAGACAGACCCAAAACTCAGACTGCAATTTGTCAGACAACAGGCATCTTTTGAACACTGCTGTAAAGATCCACAGTCACACTCTTCTCCTTCTTCAACAACACCATTTCCACAGCGCTTCCTTGAAAATATGTCCTTTGTGTATATAGTGTACCGCAAACATTTTGCCTTCTGTACACCATATCGCCAAAAGAAAGAATAACTACAGTTGCTGAACTTCGCTATTGGTGGGTTGTCATGACGCATTATACATCTATTGAAACCTGCTGAGCACACACACAATATAGTATCATGAGTCATTCCCAAATTATGACCTAAATGATGAGCCACTGCAATTCCAATAATGACCAAGGTTTTGTTTGCGAAAGTAACAGCTGCGCAACTGAAGTGTGGTCTGCACATTCCTGAAATAAAGCCTATACCACTTAGTCCTCTTAATGTCTTCTTCATAAAAATATGTGTAGTATCATGTGCTATGCGAGCATCAATGTTATTAGCCTTCCAGACGCAAAAATCTCTCAGAGCTCTCTGTACAGCATCTATTTCAACAAGGTTTCTTTGAGTCCAGAACTCCAAACCAATTAGTAACACCTTCATACCAAATACCTGATAAATGGAATCCACTATATTTACAATAGTAAATAAATCCTCCTTCACCTTCGAGACATTCTTTTCAAAATAATTATATAGAGTATAGTCCACCACCACTGCCATTTCAACAAAGAATGAATGGATCCACCAGCCTTCAAAATGACTTTGTTTCAGAGTAAAATTACCAGTCTCTTGAAACTCAAAATGCTCTACAGTTTCCTCTTGCACAAAACCAGATTTCATGGTTGGGAATCGGGTCTCTTCACTCTCCATTTTATACACCAGATGTTCAAATTTGGTAGAAAGAATCATGGGCTTAATTTCATAAACAACATTATTTATCTGTAATAATCCTCGAAAGCCACCAAGACAGGTACTGAGAGCAACAAGGGATTCTGGGTCCCCCTCCACATAACCATGATAGTAGCAGTCGTTCTGGACAAAAGGCTGGTCCTTCAGGAGAGCACCCTCTTCTGAGTAAGTGAACACTGGGAGGTGTCTGGACAGCAAATGTTTCTTGACCTTCATGTGGAAAACGTGTCTCTGACCCCCTAAATGCAGACTGTAAGAGAGCCGACCTGGAGGCTTCATGCCTCTGCTAGTGCCGGTTATCTTCAAAGGAATTACCACTTCTGGGGGGCTGTGATATTGAAAATTCTCAGCCCGAGTGTGTCCTGTAAAAGACAGAAACACTCCAAGCCAGTGTAGCAGGGGTACGATCCTCATATACAACAGAGATTTGATCACAGTCATTATGAAGCTACCATTATTGGTTCAGAGAGGAAGCAAGGCAGGGCTGGGAGTCACAGGTGGTCTGGCTCCTTATTCTGAACTGCAGAGCTAATCATTAAGTCTTTGTCTTCTGGAAGAGTGGGATCATTAGAATGCCGGCACTATAAGTGAAACAAAATACAACATATGCATGGGGATGGTTAGAAAAGGGCCTGAAAGGGAGAAAAGGAAACACATACAATAAAAGTGATTGCTGTTTTCATCACGGAATGACTCTAGAAACTGCACAGAATTTGTTTTGAAATATTTATAAAGCGGAGAGGCACTGGGGGAGTATATAAGACTGAAAACTGGCCATAGATTTATAGTTATTGAACTTGGATGATGGACAATTAAGGGTTCATTATACTATTCCCTAAATACAAGTATATGTGTAAATATTTCCACAATAAATAGTTCAAAGAAAAAAATCTTAAGGATAAGGTGACCATAAGTCCTGGATTGCTGGGATTATCCTAATTGACATATGTTAAATTGATATAAGTAGTAACACCTGTTTTTTTCAGCCTCAAGCCATAAATTACTCAATTACCTAAGATACATATTAAAAGCAACAACAGCACAAAAACTCAGCAAAAGTCTCCTGTTGTTTTAAAATCTGCTCTATAGTACCCACCATTGCCTCCCTACAATAAAATGTTTAGTTTTCTTTTATCTTTTCTACATTACTCTCCTCACTAGCCTTGTCATATTAGTAGCACTCAGGTGTTTTATCTATGTCTTTCATAAATGTTAGTATATCCTATAAAGCCTAACTAAATTCTTTATATAGTAAATAATGGTCAACTTGACTTTTATTGTTCCTTGGAGTGTTACTGAAAAGGTATTTACATTTGATTACATTTAATGTAGAACACTGTTCAATATCTATAACCAGTTTTGCTTTTGGAGCAAAGTGGAATAGGTCCACGTTTTCCTGCTTACTTTCTCTAAATACAACTAAATACTCTGGATATAATTAAACAGAAGACAAAAAATACCTCTGAAAGCTAAAAAGCAAAAGACAGACTGACTAGAAATCTCCACACTTGAGGAATGGCAGCAGGGTGCCATAGCTCATATTTATCACAAATTAAGTGCTAGAGAGGTCTTTAATACAGAATCATCGTTAGGCATAGACAAAAGCAGGGAAAAAAGCCTCAAAAATAATTTTCTTCTCTCTTGAAAAATGACAGAGAATGGAAAAACTCAACAAAGAACCAGTAAGCTGCTCCAGCATCTACTCTTGAGCAAGTCTAACGTGACTGATTTACCCAGAGTGACAACTTCAGATATTTGTAGGCCAACTCAAAACACATTCCACAATCAGAGAACTAGTGGGCTGTTCAGCCCACTTACACTGGCAATATAAAGCCCTGGCAGGCCAGCCTAACCCTCATTCAACATCTAGGTAATAGATCTGCCTTCAGAGGCAGCAGCAAAATCTCAACAATTTGATCCAACCTCAGCTCAACACTGTGACAGAGAATGGAACCCTATATTAAACATAGCAGTATCATTCATAAAGCCTGAAGTATCCCACCCCTTCACCAAATGACATAGGAGACATAGCTTATTGGCTTCTGTTCTTCACATCTCCAGATCTGAATATGGCCCAGTGACACCAGTTAAATCCAGAATGAAGATTCATTAAAACTGTGCAAAGTCAAAGACAAGAAAATTTGAAAGTGGTAAGAGCAAACATGTCACATACAAAAGAACCACCACAGAACTGTGAGCAGATATTTCAGCAGAAATCTTGCAAGTCTAGAGGGAGTGAGGTGATGTCAAAATGTTGAAAGGAAAAAAACCTATCAACTTAAGAATGCCATACTTGACAAAACTGTCTTTGAAAAAAATAAAGAGGATACACAGACATCACCAAACAACAAGCAAGACCTGAAGGAGTTTATCACTGCTACAACTGCCTTATAAGCAGTGCTAATGGGAGTTTTTCAAGTTGAAAGAATGCTAAAGAACAACATGGTAGTATAAAAAAGTATGAAATATACATACATATTTCATACAAAAAACATAGCAAAACTAGAATATATTATTACTTTAATTATGGTGGGTGAACATATGGTATTCATATGTTGGATATTCATACAGTGGGTGTTCATATGGTGGACACATTTAATTTTAGAATCAAAGTCAACCCCTGGGGGAGGGCATGTTAATCCAATCCAGTATTCTTGCCTGGAGAATCCCATGGACAGAGGAGCCTGGCAGACTACGGTCCATAGGATCACAAAGAGTTGGACACAACTGAAGCAACTTAGCATGTATGCATCAAAGTAAAAGATGAAAGAACTATAAGTAACTAAAACTAAAAAACCTACACAGTAAAAACTGATATTTAAGTTATAACAACAATAACATAAAATGTGAGCTGAAGAGACATTACAGTGTAGAGTTTTTGTATGCAATTGCACTTAAAAACACTGTATCCTTTAACAGTGATATTTTATGTAAGCCCCAAGTTAACCATAAAAAAATATAGCTATAGAAGTTACACACACATACACACACACACAAAAAAAAAACCAGAAAGGAATTAATATATGTAAAATACCAAAAAATCAACAAAATATGACATGGAAGGCAACAAGGGAGGAAGATAGATAAAAGAACAAAAAAGATTAATAGAAAACAAAGAATAAAATGACAACATCAAATCATTCCTTATCAAATAATAACTTAAAATATAAATGGATTAAACTCTCTAATCAAAAGACAGAGAGTTACTGAATGGGTATAAAAAAATTAGACTCAATTATATGCTGTCCAGTGGCAAAAACGTTTACTTTAGATATAAGAAGACCTCAATCAAATCCTTTATGATTATATAGTGGAGGTACAGTGGAGGTGATGAGTAGATTCAAGGGATTGGTCTGGTAGACAGAGTGCCTGAAGAACTATGGATGGAGGTTTGTACCATTGTACAGTAGGTGGTGACTAAAACCATCCTCAAGGGAAAAAAATGCAAGGTGGCAAAGTGGTTGTGTTAGGAGGGCCTTACAAATAGCTTAGAAAAGAAGAGAAGCTAAAGGCAAAGGAGAAAAGGAAATATATACCCGTCTGAATGCAGAGTTCCAAAGAATAGCAAGGAGAGATAGAAAGCCTTCTTAAGTGAAGAATACAAGGGAATGGAGGAAAACAATAGTATGAAAAAGACTAGTGATCCTGTCAAGAAATTAGAGATACCAAGGGAAAACTTTGTGCAAAGATAGGCAGAGTAAAGGACAGCAAGAACCTAATAGAAGCAGAAGATATTAAGAAGAGGTGGCAGGAATACACAGAGAGCTGTACAAAGAAGGTCTTAATGACCTGGATAACCTTGATGGTGTGGTCATTTACCAAGAGACAGACCTCCTGGAATGTGAAGTCAAGTGGGCCTTAGGAAGCATTACTACAAACAAAGCTAGTGGAGGTGATGGAATTCCAGTTGAACTATTTCTAATCTTATAAGATGTTGCTATAAAAGTGCTGTACTCAATATGTCAGCAATTTTGGAAAACTCAGCAGCCACAGGACTGGAAAAGATTAGTTTTCATTCCAGTCTCAAAGAAGGGCAATGCCAAAGAATGTTCAAACTGCTGTATAATTGTGCTCATTTCACATGCTAGCAAGGAAATGCTCAAAATCCTTCAAGCTAGGCTTCAACAATATGGGAACTGAAAACTTCCAGATGTACAAGCTGAGTTTAGAAAAGGCAGAGGGACCGGAGATCAAATTGCCAACATCCTCTGGATCATGGAATAACTAAGGGAATTCAAAAATAATCTACTTCTGTTTCATTGATTACACTAAAGCCTTTGACTGTGTGGATCACAGCAAACTGTGGAAAATTCTTTAAGAGATGAGAATACCAGGCTACCTTATCTGGCTCCTGAGAAACCCGTATAAAGGTCAGGAAGCAACAGTAGAACTGGACATGGAACAACAGACTGGTTCAAAATTGGGAAAGGAGTATGTCAAGTATCATCACCTCACTTATTTAATGTATATGCAGAGCACATCATGAGAAGTGCAGGGCTGGATGAAGTACAAGGTGGAATCAACATTGCCAGGAGAACTATTAGCAACCTTAGATATGCAGATGATACTACTTTAATGGAAGAAAGCAAAGAGGAACTAAAGAGCCTTTTGATGAAGGTGAAAGAGGAGAGTAAAAAGCCTGACTTAAAATTCAACATTCAAAACACTAAGATTATGGCATTTAGCCCCATCACTTCATGGCAAATAGATGGGGAAAAAATGGAAACAGTGGCAGATTTCATTTTCTTGGGCTCCAAAATCACTGTGGATGGTGACTGCAGCCACAAAATTAAAAGACGTTTGCTCGTTGGAAGAAAAGCTATGACCAACCTAGACAAGTGTATTAAAAAGAAGAGACAACACTTTGGTGATAAATGTCTATATAGTCAAAGCTATGGTTTTTCCAGTAGCCATGCATGGATGTGAGAGCTGGACCATAAAGAAGCTTGAGCACTGAAGAACTGATGCTTTTGAATTATGTTGGAGGAGACTCTTGAGAGTCCCTGGGACAACAAAATCAATCCAGTCAATCCTAAAGGAAATCAACCTTGAATCTTCACTAGAAGGACTGAGGCTGAAGCTGAAGTTTCAATACTTTGGCTACCTGATGTGAAGAGTAGACTTGCTAGAAAGACGCTGATGCTGGGAAAGATTGAGGGCAGGAGGAGAAGGGGATGAGGTGGTTGGATACCATCACCAACTCAATGGACCTGAGTTTGAGCCAACTCTGGAAGATGGTGAAGAACAGGGAAGCCTGGCGCGCTGCAGTCAATGGGTCACAGAGTCAGACGTGACTTAGCGACTAAACAACTAGAACAATAAAGCAACAGATAGTTACTGATAAAGGCTGTATAATTGAATATACTCAAAACCACTGTATCTTACACTTGAAAGGCTGAGCTTAATGTAAATTATATCACAATAGCACTATTATAATAAAGAGAAATTCAGGATGATGAACTTTATAATTAATTTATGACCCTAAAGAATGGTATGGTAGGCATGCATCTTCTTGATTTTCTGTAATTGAACTAACATCTCCAGGGTTTTTTCTCCCTTGTGCTAGAGAGAATTGTCGGCAACTCAAATTATGCTTGGCCTTCTCAGTGTTTTCTCTCAGCTTGAATTTACACTCAGAGGACTCAATACTTTGCCCCCTTTCTTTTCTCTGGAAATTTCTCCCATTTTTAAGGGGCTTGTATATCTTCTAAGCACAGTGAGGAGAGAACAAAGCCTCTGTTCTGTGAATGTGTTTTGTCATTTGGTGGCTGCTATTCTCCTCATGCTCACGCAGAGATTACCTGGCATATAACCCACTAACCCCAGTCTGGCCACGAATTTTATATGAATTGATGTGCTTTGTTCTCTTGATTCTTCTTCAGACCATACAGGATATAACTGTGAGGATACCACATCTTCTTTATTCATCACCTGTCAATGAATGATGTTTAGGTTTTTTTCTATGTTTTGGCTATTGTAAATAGTGCTGCTATGATATAGGGATGCATGGATCTTTTTGAATTATACTTTTGTCTGAATATATGCGCAAAGTGGGATCGCTGGATCATAGGGCAGCTCTGGCCTTCCTGGGTAGTGCTAGTGGTAAAGAACCTGCCTGCCAGTGTAGGAGACATAAAGAGATGCACACCCCATCCCTGGGTCGGAAAGATCCCCTGGAGTAGGGCATGGCAACCCACCGCAGTATTCTTGCCTGGAAAATCTCATGGACAGAGGAGCCTGGCAGGCTACAGTCTGACTGAAGCGACTTAGCAAGCACCCATGGCAATCCTATTTTTAGTTTTTTGAGGAATCTCCGTACTGTTTTCCATAGTGGCTGCATCAATTTACATTCCCACCAACAGTGCAGAAGGGTTCTCCTTTCTCTACACTCTCCAGTATTTGTTATTTGTAGACTTTTAAAACGATGGCCATTTTGGCTGGTGTGCAATGGTACCTCATTATAGTTTTGATTTGCATTTCTCTAATAATTAGCGATATAAGCATCTTTTCATGTGCTTATTGGCCATCTGTATATCCTCTCTGGAGAAATGTCTGTTTAAATCTTCTGCCCATTTTTTGATTGGAGTTGTTTGTTAGAAAACAGTTTTTAGATATAACAAAAGCTCGGTTGTGATGGTTCATTATTAGTATATAGAAATCAACAGATTTTTGTGAATTGATTTTCTATCCTGAAAATTTACTAAATTTATTAGTTCCAAAAGTTTTTGGTGGAGTATTTAGGATTTTTTATATATAATGTTATCTGCAAATACGATAGTTTTACTTTTTCCTTTCTTATTTGGATGCCTCATTTCTTTTCTTGCTTATTTGCTCTGGTTTAGAGTTCTGATACTAAGTTAAACAAAGGTGGAAAGACTAGATATCCTTGTCTTGTTCCTGATCTTAGCAAAAATACTTTTAGCTTTCAGCTTTTTAACCTTGAGTGTGGGAAGAGCTGTAGGCTTGTCATATATTGTGTTGAAGTGTGCCTTTATTGTGAAGAGTGTTCTCCATATACCCAATTTGTTGAGCATTTTTATCATGAATAGATGCTGAATTTTGTCAAGGGATTTTTCTGCATCTGTTAAGTTGATTACATGATTATTGGCAGTCATATTATTTTGTTATCATTTATTTTGTTAATGTGATATAAAAATACCAATTAATTTGTGTTTGTTGAATCACTCTTACATCCTGGAAATAAATTCTACTTGATCATGACTTATGATCCTTTTAATGTATTGTTAAATTCAGTTTGCCAATATTTTGTTGAGGCTTTTGACATCTATCTTAAGCAGGGATATTGACATATTGGTCTTATATGTCATTTAAGTCCAATGTTTCCTTTTTGATTTTTGGTTTGGATAATCTACCCGTTGATAAAAGTGTGGTATTGGAGTCCTCTACTATTTTTGTGTTGCTCTTTTTTCCTGCCCTTAGGTCTGTTAATTTTGCTTTATACATTTATGTGTGTGCATAGAAAGAAAGTGACGTCACTCAGTCGTGTCTTACTCTTTGTGACCCCGTAGACTGTAGCCCACCAGGCTCCTCTGTCCATGGGATTTTCCAGGCAAGAATACTGGAGTGGGTTGCCATTTCCTTCTCCAAGGGATCTTCCCAAAACATATATCTACAGATTTATATCCTCTTTGGATTGAAGCAAAGCTTCTGTAGGCTAAGTAACCTATGACTAGGAGGCAGTGTTATAAAGTGGATATCAGTCTGAAGCATTGTTGCTAGGTTGTAGTACCAGTACTTAGGCTTACTAGATGTATTGATTAAACTAGCACAGAGTTGGTTTCTTTTTGTAAAATAGAAATGAAATGTATACTTCCTGGGATGGTTTTGGTGGTTAAATGAGATAACTGAAGTTAAATATTTTGGACAATGCCTACCATGTTAAATATTTGATAAATAATAGTTTTATTATTTTTAAATAAAACCCACAATGTTTTCACAAGTTTCCAGTTCATTTTGTTTAGTGATCTACAAAAGATGCTTTCTTTTATACTAAACAGGAAGTAATTTTCTGAAATGGATTTGGAGGGAAGTTGATTTTCATTAGAGTGTCTCTGTTTGAAGCAGTGTTTCTATTGTGTGATTCCATATCTTTAGACACATCTGTACCTTGATACTTTGATTCTATTTGTTTTTCAGCAAGCAAGAAAACAGAAAATACATACTAAGAATTTTCAGCTTTTTTCTAAACCTTTCAAAGTAATTTTTGTCATCACTTTTCCTCAAATATTTTATCTTTTGTTTGGTTCACTTCTCTGTTTTTTTGGGAGCACAAGATTTTGCATAATGAACTGAACAGCCACTTCCCCTTTGAAATGGATACTTTTACTGGTTCCTTTTTATTGGTGTAAGTGCAAGAGGTGTGAAAACTCTTTCAGATTTAGTGATTTAAAACAAAATATTCCTGTAAACATTTGAGTTGAACAGTTTAAACCTTTGAGTTGAACAGTTTTGAAAGAGAAAATTGCTTAAAGTATTCTGCCCCGCCCCCCCATCTCACTGTGAGGTATTTCCCTTCATCTTATTTTTGACTGAAGATTCATTTAGTTAATTCAATGATATATTTCTTAGCCTTGGAGGCTTGAACATATGAAAGGAGCAAGATTATCATGATATTTTAATAGCAAAAAAGAAAAAAAGCAAAAATGCTTTTTAGAACAATTTTAGATATACAGAAAAATTGCAAATTTAGTAAGTACATAGTTCTCATATACGCTCATGCCCATTTTCCTAAGTAACATCTTATATTAAATTTTCTATATTTTTATTATATTATATATTTTTAGATATAATTATATATTATATATTAATATAATATATAATTATTATTGTATTACCCTTTTCACAGTTAACAAACCAGTATTGACACATTATTAAAGCCCACATTTATTTCAGATTTCTGTATTTTCTACCTAATGCCATTTTTATTTCTTAGACCACATCCAGGACACCATATTATGATAAGCCATGGTGTCTTCTCAGGTTCCTTTGGCTATGACATTGTCGTTTTTGATGACCTTGAGATATTGAGGAGCTCTGGGCAGTTGTTTTGCAGAATACCCCTCAATTGAGGCTTATCTGATTTTTAAAAAATGATTAGATTGAGATTATGTTTTTCTAAGGAAGGTCACAGACGTAAATTTCCATTTCATCACAGTATATCAGGGGTACCTACTAACAACTGATATCACTGTTGATGCTGATCATCTGGCTTGGTTGTTTTTGTTGTTCATTGTTCAGTTGCTAAGTAACATCTGACTGTTGAGACCCCCATGAACTTTAGGACACCAGGCTCCTCTGTCCTCCACTGTCTCCTGGATTTGCTCAAATTCATGCCCATTGAGTAGGCGATGCCATCTAACCATCTCATCCTCTGCTGCCCCCTTCTCCTTTTGCCTTCAATCTTTCCCAGTCTTTTCTGGCTTCGTAGTGTTGTCCAATTTCTCTACTGTAAAGTTACTCTTTTTTCCATTTTTTCATACTGTCCTCTAAGAAATGGGGAATTATGCACTTACCCTAGATTCTTAACACACGCTAGTTCTTTTATTGCCTTTTTATTGCATTTTCCAGAATGTCATGTAACTGAAATCATACTATGTAGCTTTTTCAGATTGTTTTCTTTCACTTAGCAGTATGCACTTAAAGTTCATGCATGTTTTTTTGTTGTTGTTGCTTCCTGTGTCTGTGTGTTTGCTCAGTCATGTCCAACTCTTTGTGACCCCATGGACTGTAGCCCTCCAGGCTCCTCTGTCCGTGGGATTTCTCAGGCAAGACTACTGGAGCAGTTTGCCATTTCCTTTATAGTTCATTTCTTTTTATTACTGAATGTTACCCCAATGTGTTGATAAAATCAGCGTGTTTATTTATTCACATGTGGGAAGTCATTTTGACTTCTTTTGTTTTTCTTTTTTTGATTGTGGATAAAGCTGAGAATAAACATTTTTATTATCAAAAAGTGTTCTAGTTTTTGTACAAACATAAGTTTTCAAATCATTTGCACAAATACTGAGGAGTATGATTGTTGGATTTTATGATAAAACTGTATTTAACTCTGCAAGAAACTTACAAGTCATCTTCTAAAGTGATTGTACCATAGTGCTTCTACCAGTAAGGAATGCTCTGCATCCTTAGCGGGAATTTTTATTGTACGTTTTTTGGATTTTACTCATTCTAACAGGTGTGTAGGAGTATTTCATTGTTGTTTTAATTGGCAATTTCCTAATGAAACATGATTTTGAGGATTCCTTCCTCTGCTTATTTGCCATTTATATATTTTCTCTGATAAACTGTTTGTTCAGATATTATTTTGGATTTCTAAGTTGAGCTGTTGGTATTATTATTGTTGAGTTTTAAGGGTGATTTGTTTTATATTTTGGATCAGATCCTCTATCATATATATATACTTTGCATATAATTTGTCCAGTCTGTGACCACTTTTTAAATTTTCCTTACAATGTTTTCCACAGAGCAGAATTTTTAATTTAATAAAATGCAGTATATAATTTTTATTCTTTTATGAGTCATACTATTGGTGTTAAACCTAAAAAATTGTTGCCAAGCATCCAGACATTGTTTTATGTTTTCTTCTGGAAATTTTACATTTGCATGATTTACATTTATGCCTATGACCCATTTTGAGTTAATATTTATGAAAGTTATAAGATTGTGTTTTTGTTCAATATTCAATCATTTGTCAAAAGATTATCTTTCTCTGTTGACTTGCTTTTATTACCTCGACAAAAATCAGGAGGTTATATTTGTGTGGGTTTGTTTCTAGGCTCTCTATTCTGTTTCATTAATGTGCACACTTTCACCAGTGCCATCCTTTTTTGTTTTTAACTATAACTTTGTACTGAGCCAGATAGAATAGTCCTCCAACTTTATCGTTGTTTAAAATTATATGGGTTATTCTAAGTCTTTGGCCTTTCCTTAAAACTTGGAACCTATTGATAACTATCTATAAAATAGCTTCCTGGGTTTTTGATTGTAACTGTGTTGAATATATAGATCAATTTGAGAAGAACTGATACTTTAATAATATTTAGTATTTCAATCCATAAACATATTTCTCTTTTTGTATCGATGTTCTTTGATTTTTTAAATCAGAATTTTATAATTTTTCACACTTAGATTCTGCATATATTTGGTTTTACTCAAACTGATGTCTTTTTTTTCCATATTTTTGAACTATTGGCAAATTTTTATATTTCTAAATATTTGGAAATTTTCCAGCTCTTGTTCCATTTTATTTTTGATTTCTAGCTTAACTCTAGTGTGGTTTGAAAGCATGCTTTATTTGAGAAATTAGTAGTCAGAGAAACAGTAAAGTTATAGAAGATGTGAGTGATCCTATAAAACATCTTGATCTGCCATTGGTAGGACACTGTGCCCTATTTGTCTAAAACACACATTCTCTTCAAGTGTGCACGGAGCATTCGGTAAAGTATACCACATGCAGGATCATAAACCAAAACTCAGTAGATTTCAAAATACTGAAATAGTTCAAAGTATGTTATCTAACATAACAGAATCAAATTAGAAGTTAGTACTAAGATATCTAGAAAAGCCTTTAACATTTGTAAACTGAGCATTTGTAAACATTTGTAAACACTCCCATATCATCTATATATTGGAAAGAAATCTCAAGAGAAATTTAAAAACTGTTTCAAACTGATTGGTAATGAATAATAAAACATCTAAATGATGTAGTTTGTAGCTAAGGCAATTCTTTTATTAGGAAATATTAAACATATGCTATTAGAGAAACATAAAATGCTATCATTAGAAATTATCTAATAACAAGAAAGACAATCACAGAAGAAAAGAGCAAATTAAATCTAAAGTAGGCAGAAGGAAAGATATAATAAAGAGTAGAAACCAAGGAAACAAAATTAGCAAGGCTAAATTTTCTTCATTGAAAAAACTAATAAAAATGATATGTCTCCAGTGAGAATAATCAGAAAAGATAAAGCATACATTACCAATTTCAAGTAAGAAAAAGAGTGATATCACTTCATATCCTATAGACATTAAAGGGATAAAAGGGATATTATGAATAACTCCATGAACTGAATAATTTCCTTGAAAACATACAATTTAGGAAAAGTAATCTAAGATTACATAGAAAATATCAATTGCTATTAGTCTTTCAAAGAAATTGAATTTATAAATCTCCTGCTCTGAGAAAATTTCAGGCACAGATGATATCATTGCAGTGTTCTAAAATCATTTCAGGAAGAAATAATACCAGTGAAACTCCTTCTGCATAAGGACAGAATGACTATATCTCAACTTGCTTTATGAGGCAAATTTAACTCTGATATCAAAACCTTTCAAAGATATTAGATATCAGAAGTAAATTTATTAGTTATTATCAGATCTAGCCTCAATCTGAACAAAATATTAACAATCAAATCTATAAAGTGATAGTATGGCATGTCCCAAAAGGAGTTTATTACAAGAATCAAATTAGCTTACATTTGGAATGAGTACATGTAATCACAGGAATAAAAATTTGCAGCTATGTGTGGGGGCAGGAGGAGAAGGGGACGACCGAGGATGAGATGGCTGGATGGCATCACTGACTTGATGGACGTGAGTATGAGTGAACTCTGGGAGTTGGTGATGGACAGGGAGGCCCGGCGTGCTTCGATTCATGGGGTTGCAAAGAGTCGGGCATGACTGAGCGACTGAACTGAACTGAACTGATGACAACCACTTTTACTTAGATTTATTGAGGTGATTATTTTTTAGTTAGAACATTACTTTGCCTACCTGAAACTAATGCTTTGTGTCGACTCTATCTCAATTAAAAATAATAAAAATTTGCCTTGGGGTTTCACTGGAGTCTCAGTGGTAAAGAGTCCGCCTGCCAATGCAGAGGGCATGGGTTTGATTCCTGATCTGAGAAGATCTCACATACTGTGGAACAACTAAGCCCATGAGCCACATCTGCTGAGCCTGTGCTCTGGAGCCTGGGAACTGCGACCACTGAGCCCACTTGCCACAGCTACTAAAGCCTGCACACCCTAGAACTCATGCTTCATAACAAGAGAAGCCACAGCAATGAGAAGCCAGTGTACCACAACCAGAGAGCAACCCTTGCTTGCTGCAACTAGAGATAAGCCCACACAGCAACAAAGACCCAGCACAGCCATAAACAAATGAATAAATAAAAGTGTTTTTAAAAGTCTGCCTTAATAATAAAAGAGGTCAAGAATATAAAATTGAAAAGTATTTGAGTATGACAATAACAAAATTTGTGCTCAGTTCAGTTCAGTCATTCACTTGTGTCTGACTCTTTATGATGCCATGGCCTGCAGCACACCAGGCATAGCTGTCCATCACCAACTCCCGGAGCCTACTCAAACTCATGTCCATTGAGTCAGTGACACCATCCAACCATCTCATCCTCTGTCATCCCCTTGTCCTCCCGCCTTCAATCTTTCCCAGCATCAGGGTCTTTTCAAATGAGTAAACTCTTTGTATTAGGTGCTGGGTTTAGGCAATTTCAGGCTAGAGAATGAGTCAGAGGAACACTTGGGGAGAGTCTTGGTTGCTCCACGGTTTACATTAGTTTCTAATAAATAATTTCTAAAACACAATTGTTACTGCTACAGGGACACGTATGTAGTTAGCATAATCAATAATAACTTTTATGACTTTGTCTTTTGACGTCACTCTGTATATATCTTTTAGTGATCAGTGGAAGAGCACCATGTAACATATATTAATATGAAAAAGAAGTATTAAAGTTACATGTATAATAATGTAACACTATGTAAAAGTGAATTGTGAGTGCCATTAATTATTTCTCTTTAAAGTGGATTCCGGAAGTTAAATATCCTATGTTTGAAAATGACATCACTTTAACATGTATGCTCTCCACCATTTTTAGTCTTATTTTAACCTCGTTTTAACAATTTTATTTTGAACAATGCCAGTATATTTACTTTGTAATTACCCCCACTGTCAAAAATAATAGATTTCCTTCCAGAGCATTCTCATATATATTAATAAATCTTCAAAGGAAATACAGATCTTCCTCAACTTACATTGGGGTTCTGTCCTTATAAACACATTATGAATTGAATATACGCATGTCAAAATGCATTTAATACACCTGATGTACCAAGAATCATAGCTTAGCCCAGCCTGCCTTAAATATGCTCAGAGTACTTACATTAGCCTACAGTGAAGCAAAATCATCTAACATAGTGCCTGTTTGTTGAATATTTCATGTAATTTATTGAATTCTGCACTGACAGTGAAAAACAGAATGGGCATATGGGTAGAGAATGGTGGTAAGTAGATTTAGGCTTGTTTCCCCTTGTGACTGTGCTTCCCTGGTGGCTCAGAAGGTAAAGAATCTGCCTGTAGTGTGGGAGACCTGGGTTCGATCCCTCCATTGGGAAGATCCCCTGGAAGAGGGCATGACAACACACTCCAGTATTCTTGCCTGGAGAGCCCCCATGAATAGAGGAGCCTAGCAGGCTATAGTCCACAGGGTTGCAAAGAGCTGGACACAACTGAGCAACTAAGAATGTTCACATATACACACATACCCTTGTGACTAGGGCTCCCCTAGTGCCTCAAATGGTAAATAATTTGCTTGCAATGCAGGAGACCCCGGTTTGATCCCTGGGTTGGGAAGATCCCTTAGAGAAGGAATGGCAACCCACTCCAGTATTCTTACCTGGAGAATCCCAGGGACGGAGGAGCCTGATGGGCTTCCGTCTATGGGGTCGCACAGAGTCGGACACGACTGAAGCGACTCAGCAGCAGCAGCAGCATAGAGTAGGATACAACTGAGTGCCCCCCCCAACACACACTCTTGTGATTGCATGGCTGACAGAAAGCTGTGGCTGCCACCACCCAGCATCACAATAAAGGATCAGACAAAATATTGAAAAAAGCTCAAAACTCTAAATTCAAATACAGTTTCTACTGAATGCATATGGCTTTCTCACTATTGGAAAATTGAAAAATCCTAAGTTGAATCACTATAAATCGGGAATCCACTGTACTTCATTGCTGGATTTCATTCATTCAGATTATTCTAGTAATGTTAAAAATGCCAGAGATATTTTTAGGGATTCAAGCACAATATTTTTCTTGTAATATCACATAGATTCACTCTGAAAGGCCAACATCATATCTAAAGTTACTCTGCTCTGAACTACTTACTACCTGTCCAATTTAGTGACATTTTGGGCCAAGAGTTGGTGGCATTTTCTAGTTGGCCTCGACAAGTCTCTGAACCATAGCATGTGGAATTCACCCTATTTCTGATTGTTTTGTAAAACATGAAGAGGCTGAAGCAGAGGAAAAACTCCAGAATTCTCCTTAGGTAATTAGGGTTTTGGATCTAAAATCCAGGTCCAGATGATCTTACTCTAGAATTCGTTTAACTAACTCTTTTGCCGAGAGTCGAAACTGATGGGTGGCAATGGGTCCTAGATGATGGCCTCACCTACACCCTTAAGGCACACATCATTGTAAAAAGGTAACATATCCCTGTCCAGTTTTGGATAATAGCCAGTAAGCTTTTGTACTCCGAACTCATTGTCAGTTGCTGGAGGGCACCTAGTGAGATTTTTGATCAAAACGCCCTTGTGGATTTGTCCAATAATATTTTAAATTTTGGGTACCACTTATTAACAAAAGTCAACGAAATAAATATCTCCTCACTAATGTTGAGTGAGTACAGTGACTAATTTATCCTAGATGTGTGGGTAATAAATATCATGTAAAAATTTTCAAGATTTTTATCTGAGGCTATAAGCAGCCACTCTAACTGTGGAAGAAGTTATTTCCATTAATAAATATGTTTTTTCTTACTCTGGACTAAAGGCTGACATTGTATAATATTTCATAATATTCTCTTTGATATTCTCCAAAGACATGGTCTCTTTTAGTATTGTGAGGTTTGGGGTCTTAATAGTGACTGCCTGTTTGGCATAATGATTAACAAGGTCATTTCCTTTGGCTTGAGTATCTCTTTATGAATGAGTGTCTATCTTAAAAATAGCCAATTCCTTAAAAAAAATAGAGCTATTAAAATATCCCTAATATGCTGACCATTCTAAATTAGGGTTCCTCCGTAGATTAAGCATCTCTATTCTAAAGCTTTTAGAAATAACAGACTATTTCCAAAGGGTTTCTACCATTAGTGAGTGTATAAACACCCTACTTTTTTCATTTAGCCAGGAAGCTTATGGGGATCAAAACCAACTTTGTCATCTGGATGAATTTTGTTTCTGGAAAGGGATCATATGCTAGTGGTGAGTTGAGATCCATTATAATGTATCCTGCCTGATATTTTCTGGTTCCATTATTAAGATATGATCTACAAATATGATTAAATCTAGGTTTCTAGACATGTTTTAATAAAGTTATAAAGATTGTCTTGATAAATCTATCAGATATTTGAAAACCAGTAATTAGGGACTAATAAGCTTTCCTTCTATGCAAGAAAAGTAGAATTTAAAGTATTACAATGATGAATGAAAATACAAGTGTGTGACCCCAGAGATGGCAGCCCACCAGGCTCCCCCATCCCTGGGATTCTCCAGGCAAGAACACTGGAGTGGGTTGCCATCTCCTTCTCCAAGGAAGTAGCCTACCTACTGGTAAATATTGCATAGTTTTTGTGGGCCACAAAATTCAGCAGCTTAAACCATTAAGTTTAAGATAAACCCTAAAAGAAATTATGTTAGCAGAAGCCTCTAAGATGTGGCAACTGTGGTGACCAGCTTTAAATGAATAGAACTTTGATACTGGGTTAATGGAAAACAGTTGCCTGATACTGATCTGTGATAATTCCATAAAGTTGAGTCAGAACACTGAGGGCTTGTTCAGATCTCTTATGCATGAATAGGTAGTGAGATTAGTGACAAGATAGGCCTATAGTGGGGCTTCCCTGGTGGCTCAGTGGTAAAGAATCTGCTTGCCAATGTAGCTTCATTCCCTGGGTTGGGAAGATCCCATGGAGAAGGAACCCACTCCAGTGTTCTTGCCTGGAAAATTCCATGGACAGAGGAGCCTGGTGGGCTATAGTCCATGGGGTCACAAAGAGTTGGACACAACTTAGCCACTAAATAACAGCAACAAGGCCCTTTGTGAGATGTTATTGAAGAGCTAATTTTTTAAAGCACAAAATGTCTATTCATGTTTAAACTCCCAGGTAAGAGATTTGGGTAATGAAGATGTGGTTAAGTCATACAGTATTGGCAATTTCTGAAAACTGATGTGGCAGGCAGAATGCTTAAAAGAGCCCCCCAAATTTCCTGATATAACCCTGGTATAATCATCTCCTCTTGTGTGTAAAGAAGGGCCTGTGAAAATGATAAATAGCACTTGTGTGATTAGATTTTGTTACACGGCAAAGGTGAAAATATTTTACGGGTGTAACTGAGATCCCTAATTAGTTGACTGAGTGATTCAAAAGGGACATTATTTTGGGTAGGACTGACTTAATCAAATGAAAGCTGTAAAAGCAGGAAGCTCTCCTGCTGTCCTCAAAAAAAAAAAAAAGAAACAGCCAAGTTGAAGGGTACCAGTGGAGAGCACCAGCCTCCAGAGCTGAGGACATCAGTGCTATAACCACTAATGATCTTGGAAGAGTTCTTCCAAATCTAGATGGGACTACAATGTGGCAGATACCTTGATTTCAGCTGGTAAGACCCTGAGCAAAGCACTCATCTAAGCCATGCCTGGACTCCTGACCCACGGGCATTGTGACATTATAAATGTACGTTGTTTTGAGCACCTAAGTGTGTGCTAATTTGTTGCTGCAATAGAAAATTAATACATTTGGGGAACCATTGCCTGCTATAGCCAATGACAGCCAGGAGTCATCTGATGATCTTTTAGTTACTAACCTGGAAAGATTCTGAATTGTTACAATTTTCTCAGGAATGAGAAATGCACCTCCTTGATATAAATTATGCCCCAAGGAATACACTTTACTTTGATGAAATTTTGCTTCTCCTCAGAAAGTGTATAGCTTATTGAAAATAAAACAATAAGTAGAGAGATGGAGTCAGTTCTAGAGCTGAGCTGAACTTGAGTCCAAAAAAGATGGTCAACATATATGATAAAAACAAAATTTGGGAAGGTAACTCAGGTCTTGCTTGAGGACTTTACTGATTTTCCTAAGAGAAAGCAAAGAAATAACTGAATAAGAAAGATGTTAAATAACAGAAAATAGATTTATAGCTGTAAATTATGAACAACAACAAAAAAAGAATATTTGGGATTTGTACTGTGTGTAGGGCAGGAAGCAACAGTTAGAACCGGACATGGAGAAACAGATTGGATCCAAATAGGAAAAGTACATCAAGGCTGTATGTTGTCATCCTGGTTATTTAACTTATATGCAGAGTACATCATGAGAAACACTGGGCTGGAAGAAGCACAAGCTGGAATCAAGATTGCTAGGAGAAATATCAATAACCTCAGATATGCAGATGACACCACTCTTATGGGAGAAAGTGAAGAGGAACTAAAGAGACTCTTGAAGAAAGTGAAAGAGGAGAGTGAAAAAGTTGACTTAAAGCTCAACATTCAGAAAACAAAGATCATGGCATCTGGTCTCATCACTTCATGGCAAATAGATGGGGAAACAGTGGAAACAGTGGCAGACTTCATTATTTTGGGCTCCAAAGTCACTGTAGATGTTGACTGCAGCCATGAAATTAAAAGACGCTTACTCCTTGGAAGGAAAGTTATGACCAATCCAGACAGCATATTAAAAAACAGAGACATTACTTTGCCAACAAAGGTCCATCTAGTCAAAGCTATGGTTTTTCCAGTAGTCATGTATGGATGTGAGAGTTGGACTATAAAGAAAACTGAGCACCAAAGATTGAATGCTTTTGAACTGTGGTGTTGGAGAAGACTCTTGAGAGTCCCTTGGACTGCAAGGAGATCCAACCAGTCCATTGGAAATCAATCCTGAATATTCATTGGAAGGACTGATGTTGAAGCTGAAACTCCAATACTTTGGTCACCTGATGTGAAGAACTGACTCTTTTGAAAAGACCCTGATCCAGGGAAAGATTGAAGGCGGGAGGAGAAAGGAATGACAAAGGATGAGATGGTTGAATGGCATCACTGACTCAAAGGACATGAGTCTGAGTAGGCTCCGGGAATTGGTGGACAGGGAGGCCTGGCGTGCTGCAGTCCATGGGGTCGCAAAGAGTCGGACACTCCTGAGCAACTGAACTGAACTGAATTGAACTGTTAGGATGTAGGAATTGATTATTAGAGTTCTACTCCTGAGATTTTTAACAAATCCATATTCCTGCCCTTTGGATTTTTTTTTTTTNTACCTGAGGGTTCACTCTGTTTTTTTTTAAAATCTTTATCCAGATTGATTTATTGTTAATCTTTTATTCCATTTTTGTAGCTGAAGTATAATAGACCTACAATATTACATGAATTTCAGGTGTATAACACAGTGATTTGATATTTTTATACATTATGAAATGATCATCATAAGTCTAGTTGCCATCTGCTACCTTATAGTTATTGCAGTATTGTTCAACATCTTCCCTGTGCTGTAGTTTATGGTTTATACCTCCATGACTTATTTATTAATTGGGAGTTTGTACCTCTTAAGCCCCTCTTGATGTTGTATATTCTCTGGGATTAGAGAAATATATAATGGTATGTATCTATCATTATAATATCACACAGTATTTTCACTGCCTTTAAAATCCTCTGTACTCCATGTGTTTATATCTCTACCAGCATCATGTTGGCAATCACTGATCTTTTTATTGTCTCCATTGTTTGCCATTTCCAAAATATCATATAATTGGAATGCTACAGCCTTCAGCCTTCTCAGATTGGTTTCTTTCACTTACTAATATTCATAAAAGGTTCCTCCATGTCTTTTCATGGATTGATAGCTCAATTCCTTTAAGGGCTGAATAATACTCTATTGTCTGGATGTAGCATTTATTTATTTGATTACTGAAGGACATTTTAGTTGCTTCCAGATGTTGATAAATAAAGTTTCTATAAACATTGGGTGTGCAAGATTTTGTGTGCACATACATTCTCAACTGCTTTGGGTAAATAGCAAGTACAACAATTGCTAGATTGTATATAAAAGTATGTTTAGTTCTATAACAAATTGCCAAACTCTCTTCCAAAGTGGCTGTACCATTTTGCATACCCACTGGCATTGTATGAACGTTCCTATTGCCACATATTCTCATCAGCATTTGATTTTGCAGATTTAGGTCATCCCAATATATGTGTNAATAGCAAGTACAACAATTGCTAGATTGTATATAAAAGTATGTTTAGTTCTATAACAAATTGCCAAACTCTCTTCCAAAGTGGCTGTACCATTTTGCATACCCACTGGCATTGTATGAACGTTCCTATTGCCACATATTCTCATCAGCATTTGATTTTGCAGTTTTAGGTCATCCCAATATATGTGTCGGAGAAGGCAATGGCACTCCACTCCAGTACTCTTGCTTGGAAAATCCCATGGATGGAGGAGCCTGGTAGGCTGCAGTCCATGGGATCGCAAAGAGTCGGACACGACAGCGACTTCACTTTCACTTCTCACTTTCACGCATTGGAGAAGGAAATGGCAACCCACTCCAGTGTTGTTGCCTGGAGAATCCCAGGGACGGGGAGCTTGGTGAGCTGCCGTCTATGGGGTCACACAGAGTCAGACATGACTGATGCGACTTAGCAGCAGCAGCGGCAATAAGTGTATAGTGGTATTCTATTATTGTTTTAGTTTGCATTTTCCTATTTACAGGTGATAAGGACCATGTTTTCATATGCTATTTGCCATGTCTGTTTCTTTGATGAGTTGTCTGTAAAGGTCTTTGGCCAATTTTTTAATTGAGTTGTTCATTTCCTACTAAATTTTGAGAGTTCTTTGTATATTTTGGATAATATCCTTTATCAGACATGTCTTTTGAAAATATTTTATCCTAATCTCTGACTTGTGTTCTAATTCTGTTGATAATGTTTTTAGCAGAGAAGTTTTCACTTTTAACAAAGTCCAGTTTATCAATTACTTTTATATTTAGGTCAATGATACACTTTTTAGTTAATTTTTATGAAGGTCTATATTTAGATTCCCTTTTCTTTCATATGGATGTCCAGTAGTTTCAGCACCATGTGTTGAAGAGACTGTTTTTCCTCTCTTGTTTTGCCTTTGCTGCTTTGTTGAAAATCACATAACTGGTTCAGTTTTGGAAAGTTTTACTTTTCTAAAAATTTGTCCATTTCTTCCATATTGTCCATTTTATTGGCATATAACTGCTGATAGTAGT
Source organism: Neotragus moschatus (assembly GCA_006410615.1). Taxonomy (NCBI): domain Eukaryota; kingdom Metazoa; phylum Chordata; class Mammalia; order Artiodactyla; family Bovidae; genus Neotragus; species Neotragus moschatus. The sequence continues at coordinate 65,052 of SJYA01001210.1, read as the reverse complement.
CTCTTATGATCCTTTGTATTTCTGTGTTGTCTGTTGTGATTTCTCCATTTTCATTTCTAATTTTATTGATTTGATTTTTCTCCCTTTGTTTTTTGATGAGTCTGGCTAATGGTTTGTCAATTTTATTTATCCTTTCAAAGAACCAGATTTTGGCTTTGTTGATTTTTGCTATGGTCTTTTTTGTTTCTTTTGCATTTATTTCTGCCCTAATTTTTAAGATTTCTTTTCTTCTAACCCTGAGGTTCTCCATTTCTTCCTTTTCTAGTTGGTTTAGGTGTAGAGTTAGGTTATTTATTTGACTTTTTTCTTGTTTCTTTTTTTGATTTTGATTTTATTTATTTATTTTTTTTAAAGTTTAAATTTTTATTTTTTTAGTTTGTTTTGCTTTACAATACTGTACTCATTTTGCCATACATTGACATGAATCAGCCACAAGTGTACCTGAGTTCCCAATCTGGACCCCCCTCTTCCCCCTCCCTCCCCACACCATCCCTCCAGATCATCCCCGCCCATCAG
>SJYA01001210.1:21307-59095 GCA_006410615.1 Neotragus moschatus | reverse complement strand
CATCCATCTCATTAGAACTGATTCAAATGTATTCTTTTTGATGGCTGAGTAATACTCCATTGTGTATATGTACCACAGCTTTCTTACCCATTCATCTGTTGATGGAAATCTAGGTTGCTTCCATGTCCTGGCTATTATAAACAGTGCTGCAATGAACATTGGGGTACAGGTGTCTCTTTCAATTCTGGTTTCCTCAGTGTGTATGCCCAGCAGTGGGATTGCTGGGTCATAAGGCAGTTCTATTTGCAATTTTTAAAGGAATCTCCACACTGTTCTCCATAGTGGCTGTACTAATTTGCATTCCCACCAACAGTGTAAGAGGGTTCCCTTTTCTCCACGTACCTAGCATTTGATAGCTATTTTCTCCCAGTGAGAGGTTGGATAAGAGTTTCAGGAAATATGACATGATGTGTGTTAGTTACTCAGTCGTGTCTGACTCTTTGTGACCCCATGGACTGTATCCCTCTAAGCTCCTCTGTCCATGGAATTCTCCAGGCAAGAATACTGGAGTGGGTAGCCATTCCCTTCTCCAGGAGATCTTCCAGACCCAGAGACTGAACCCAGATCTCCTGTGTTGTAGGCAGATTCTTTACTGTCTGAGCTATAGGGAAGCCCTGTCGTACAGCCCATGAATCCAAAATCTGCAAGGTTTTTCTTTAGTATTTAGAGAAACTTGCCCTTGAAATAAAAGAAAATTGGTCACTTGATTCCCCCTTGGAGAAGCTTCATTAATTGCCCCACTTTATTTTTCTTTTCCCTTTTGTATCTTAGCTAAAAAATCAGTGCAACCCTTTCCATTAAAAATGTATACTATTGAGAAAGTAAGGAAGAGTCTATAAGAAAGATTTTTTAAGGACACTCTCTGGCCTTTGCTAAGCAGGATTTAATACTGTTTTACTGTCAAATTCTAGCTTTACTTTTTTTCTTTTTGAAATTTCACAATTTACTCTTCACTTTCCCTCACTTTTATTCCACTTTTATTTTTACTCAGATCTTGTGATATGATGGTTGGATAGGGTTTGGGAGGCGGGCAGGAAGGTACAGTCTCTGAAGTTATCCCAAGTTGCATTCTTAGGCAGGTAAATGTAGACAATGGGACCCAGATGCGAGGTCTGATTCACAAGTGATCCTGGCCCTCCTCCAGAGGGAATGACTGCTTAGTGTTAGATATGCGTTCACCCCTCACAAGTGATAGGGTTTTCTTTTTTCATTTTTCTCCTAAGTACGATGTGCTCCCATCTGTGTACCTGGTCATCAGAGTTTGAGGGCCTTGTGTATTAAGGCTTTATTTCCATAGGGCTGATAGGGAAGATGAGATTGGGTGGACATTAGGTATTTGGTATTAGCACATTGATATCTGCCATTTCACTCCCAGACAACACCTGGAGGGAAACTTTCTTAGGATTTTTTCCAGTTTTCCCTGAAAGTATTTGTGGGGGTTCTTGGGTGTAAACTTAATTTGCCTGTGTCTCTCTCAGGCTCACCTACTCTCAGATTTGGCAATTCAACTCTGGTTGATTCTTCCTACCAGCTTATATGCCACTCAGCATCTTATGTCTTGAGTGAGCAGATTGGTGGATGCAGTGTGCTTTCACATTCCTGTTTTTATTTTCAATTTTTTTCGCATGGAAGTTTTTATTATCTAATTGAAGTTATTAATTTGCATCTTCAAGGTTTTTTTCCTATTGTGAGGGAGGGAGAAACCCTATTTCTCCAAACCTCTGAGAAGACATCAGAACACAGCAGCTGATTTTTATGCAATTTTCCTTCTATTTGGGTTGAATCTAAAGCATTTTCCAGTATTGTGTCTTAAACAAAGCCATTTTTCTCTGGAAAGTCAGCTGACCACTTGCTGTGTGAAATTATAATCAAGCAGAGAGTAAATTAGAAAATAATGCTGAGTTCTAAGTTCCTATTTTCATCTTTGTAGGATGAGTGTAATCAATTTTTATGAACAGAATGCTTATAAATAAATAAAATTTAACTTTTTAAAGTTAATTATATGACTCATAACACTAATTTCAAAAGTAGTGTATTTGTTTAGACAGACCAGAAATAATAATTTAATACTTTAATTCGGTATCCCATATTTTGCAGTGGGTAATTTGTCAACAATGGCTCTATTTATGACACCATAAGTTCATATAATACTATAAATCAACTTTTAAAATGAATGATACTATAAAATCAGAGTTTAATGAAAATCCTAAACTTAATAATTCATGTTAATATCAGAGGGAAAAGTGTCATTTCAGATCAAAACACTTGGCAAGACACTGAAAGGTATTCCCACTAATTCTACCAGTGGATTTTATTTATATATATGTTTTTAACTATATATAAATATCTATAGGTCTATAGCTCAGTCTCAACATATCTATCTGGGTCTTTTTTATGGGTATTCTAAGGTTAATCAAAGCAAGTTATATTTCCCATTTCTTAAATAATTTGAAGTGTAAGAATTCCTCAGAGGAACTAAACTCTGTCATCTTATTTCTCAAACTTGACTAGCCCACAAGCTTATCTAAAAAATCAAAGAGTGTGTTGTGTGTGTGATCACGTTCATTATCAAACTACGTGTAATATTGTTTCGTATAGCTGGAAACTGTTTAAGAGGTCAAATATTTTAGTTACTACTGTTACGATATGAAAAGATAGAGTTTATAGAAAGTATTTTCCTTGTTATAATATTTGACCCAGAGCAACACTGAGTTTAATTAACTGCCTATGATGTGTTATCCAACTAAATTTTAACAACTCATTTAAATTCCAGATGAAAGATCCTGGATTTCTTTCTTTTTTAAAATTCACCAGTGGCTATCCTACAGAAAGAATGAGTAAAAAGCCTCCATAAAAACACATTTTTATTATCACAATGCAACTGATGCATCAATGATCATTTGTTATACTGATAAATACTACTCTCCCCAAAAGCCTCTTCTCAGACACTCAAATCCATCAAAAAAAGCAAAAAGAAACCATTTATGTCCAGGATCATCACAAAAATGGCAAGACGTACAGTGAGGCGTGCATTATTTATTCTGTAGCCGCTCCAACAATTAACTCCTGTGACCCAATTTAACATTCCTCTCTCTTCTTCTTGACTGAGTTTCATCAGCTAATTCATGAGTTTGGTATTTAGCAAGGTCATCTCTCACAGGTCAACTCAGCTTCTATTTTATGGAGAAATTAAGATTGTTATAGAAAAAATTAATATCTGATTTTTTTCTTTTTTTACTTTCAAAACATTCTTGAGCATCCAAAAGAGAGGACTTCAAGTCCCTTCAAGAAGAAGGGAATGGAATTAAAACTCAGAGGAGGGGTTGCATATAACAGTACAAAAGTCTCTGAACTGGCCCAAGTTGCCTCAGAAGTAGAAAACTCTGGTTATTGTCAGGGAGCCCCAATTCTTGAGTAAGTGTACTGTTAAATATGGTTCCTGTAGACCTTTCTTTGTCAATCAAAAAGTGCCTGTTGTGTCCAGAGGCAAGGCAACCTTTTATGAGTTATTCTTCCTTTTATCTTCAAGTGTAGGTTTTCTAAGAACAATTTTCTGGATATTGACCTTAGATCACTTAATGTAGCCACTTTCCCTTTTTTCCTATGTAGATAGCTGAAAAATAAAGCGTATAACCCCTAGGTAACAGAGAACAGGGCTTTGATCCCGGAGAGTAAGTGGGAATATAGAAGAATAAACCCAAATATGACTTGACAGCACCAACCTGATCTATTGGTTGTGATTAAGTCAACATGTTGGCACTTATTATACATGTATGTGTATATAATATTTATAATCCTCAAATTATAATTTAAAGTTAAGAACATACGTTGAGATAACAAAAATATTTTGGTCCTTATAATAGAGGATCTCAATAAGTATTTCAGGAACATAGTGATGAAAACTTTGCTAGCATGAAAACTATAGTAGTCATTATAGAAAGGGCTTTTAGTTTGCAGTTATGAGATAAAATTTCAAGTCAATTATAGGTTTTTCTGACAAAAAATTAAACAATTATACATTTATAATACAAAAGAGTAGTATTTATTGACACATTATGATCTATTTAAATTTGTTGCCTTCATTAATTTTAGCTGTTCAATATTTTTATGCTATTAAAGGGTAATAATTTATATTGTTTAGAATAATTTTTTCTTTTTTTTTAATTTTCATATATAAACAAAGATAAAATTTTAATTTATAGANAACAATTATACATTTATAATACAAAAGAGTAGTATTTATTGACACATTATGATCTATTTAAATTTGTTGCCTTCATTAATTTTAGCTGTTCAATATTTTTATGCTATTAAAGGGTAATAATTTATATTGTTTAGAATAATTTTTTCTTTTTTTTTAATTTTCATATATAAACAAAGATAAACTTTCAAATTATAGAATGAACTTATAAAATAGAGAAATGTAGAACATTTCAAAGTTTATAATTTTTTTCAGTATTAGAAAATAATTGCAAGGTCTAATTTAAATGAGTTCTATGGTACAGCCATGCTTTCTAATTTATAAGAATTTTCAATGAAGTTGTTCCTTAAACATATTATGAGTAAGCTCAGTTTTATCATGTCAAGAAAGTACAATTATTACTAACCTAAAGCATTTATTTTCATTAAGTTTTTGACAGTCTTATGTAATTCTTCTAAATAAATTTCCCATCCATAGCAAATATATTTTTTCCACTTATAATTTATGAGAAAATAATGTTATACAAGTTTTTAAGAGAATATTACACAATAAACTCTAGATTTTCCCGACAGTACTAGTCAAAATAAATCAAAGCACTATAATTAAATCACAGAAACAAAATTGTGCCTTAAGCAGCATTCAACAATTAACGTGGCACTTAGCTTGTTTCTAGTGGTTTTCCCTCCTTTCTTCAATTTAAGTCTGAATTTGGCAATAAAGAGTTCATGATCCAAGCCGCAGTCAGCTCCCAGTCTTGGTTTTGCTGACTGTATAGAGCTTCTCCATCTTTGGCTGCAAAGAATATAATCAATCTGATTTTAGTATTCACCATCTGGTGATGACCACGTGTAGAGTCTTCTCTTGTGTTGTTGGAAGAGGGTGTTTGCTACGACCAGTGCGTTCTCTTGGCAAAACTCTGTTAGCCTTTCCCTGCTTCATTCTGTACTCCAAGGCTGAATTTGCCTATTACTCCACATATTTCTTGACTTCCTACTTTTGCATTCCACTCTCCTATAATGAAAAGGACATCTTTTTGGGTGCTATTTCGAAAAGGTCGTGTAGATCTTCATAGAAATGTTTAACTTCAGCTTCTTCAGTTTTACTGGTTGTGGCACAGACTTGGATTACCGTGATATTGAATGGTTTGCCTTGGAAGTGAACAGAGATCTTGGAAGAAAAGTTATGACCAACATAGACAGCATATTATAAAGCAGAGACATTACTTTGGCAACAAAAATCCATATAGCCAAAGCTATGGTTTTCCCTGTTGTCATGTATGGATATGAGAGTTGGATTATAAAGAAAGCTGAGCACCGAAGAACTGATGCTTTTGAACTGTGGTGTTGGAGAAGACTCTTGAGAGTCCATTTGACAGCAAGGAGATCCAACAAGTCCATCCTAAAGGAAATCAGTCCTGAATATTCTTTGGAAGGACTGATACTGAAGCTGAAACTCCAATCCTTTGGCCACCTGATGTGAAAAACTGACTCATTTGAAAAGACCCTGATGCTGGGAAAGATTGAAGGCAGGAGGAGAAGGGAATGACAGAGGATGAGATGGTTGGATGGCATTGCCGAATCAATGGACATGAGTTTGAGTAAACTCCAGAAGTTGGTGATGGACAGGGAGGCCTGGCGTGTTGCAGTCCATGGGGTCGCAAAGAGTCCAACACAACTGAGTGACTGAACTGAACTGAACTGACTCTCTTGTGAGGTAGATCCTATAATCCACTGCTGCTAAGTTGCTTCAGTCGTGTCCGACTCTGTGCGACCCCATAGACGGCAGCCCACCAGGCTTCCCCGTCCGTGGGATTCTCCAGGCAAGAACACTGGAGTGGGTTGCCATTTCTTTCTCTAATGCATGAAAGTGAAAAGTGAAAGTGAAGTCTCAGAATCATGTCCGACTCTTTGCGACCCCATGGACTGCAGCCTACCAGGCTCCTCTGTCCATGGGAGTTTCCAGGCAAGTACTGGAATGGGATGCCATTGCCTTCTCACAGTATTTCTGAAAATGTAATAGTGCGCTCTTGCAAGCTGAGATGAGCCTGCCCAAGTACACCACTGATTCGACTACTTTGCTTCTGATGAGTTGCTGCTTCAGATTGCCTAAGTACCTCCAATTGATAGAGATCAAAAATTCCTTTCCAAAAACAGTGCCTCTCTCTAGTACCCCCAGACTCTCAAAAATGGTGAGCAAAGGACTTTCAAACATAGTGATGCTTTATCCTACTTTATTATGCTTGACGAACTAGGAAAACTCTGCATATAATGCATGTAGAGGATAATGAATGAAAAGTTATGAGAGACACCCTATATACTCAATATTTAATATTTCTGAGTTTCCAGGACACCTCAGGTATTTTCCATGATATGATCTGATTAAGTATTACCTGGAAACTAAAGATTCTGTTTTTTTGTTTTTTGTTTTAAATATTTTTCTCTGTCTTGTATCAGCATCCCACAACTTATTTTATATAGCATACTGACTTTTAGGGATAGATAAGTTCATTACTCTGTCATTTGTGCCATTTCTAGCGTTTAAGTTTAAAAGTAGTTTTTAAGACACTACTCAAGTGTTTAAGTAGCGACACACTACTTACTGTGTTTAAGACAGTCTGGTTCTCCCACTGACTTGCTCTGTTGCCTTGGCAATTCACTTGACTCAGTATTACTCCTATCAACCAGACAGGAGATTTGGTGGGGGGAGCCAAGGAATAAGTGTTTCTCTCCTACTGCTTGTTGGTGAGAGGAATCTTTAAAGATAAAAGATAAACAATCTTTAAGTACATTTTTATGTAAAAACAAAATAAAAAACCAAGCATATAAATAGAGTGTAGAATAGAAATTATAAGGTTAAAGTAAGGTCAGTAAAGTATACGCGTGCACGTGTGCTTGGTTGCTTTTATTGTGTCTGACTCTTTGTGATCCTATGGACTGTATTCTACCAGGCTTCTAAATCCATGGGATTTTCCAGGCAAGAATACTGGGGTAGGTTGCCATCCCCTTCTCTAAGGGTTCTTCCTGACCCAGGGATTGAACTCTTATCTCCTGCGTTGCAGGCAGATTCTTTACTGACTGAGCCATCAGGCAAGCCCCAAATATATATTTACTTCCCAAATTAGAGCAGATAGAATAATACCAGCTTTTCTTTTAACTGTGTCTATAACAAATGAGAAGGAAAAATAATTTCCTTGAAACAAGTAGATATTTTTATCTCTGACTCATAGTTAAGCATAACAGTAACAAATAAAAAAAAGTGCACTCATTATACAGGAAAATGCTGGCAATTAAAATATAAAATAGATCTTTAGACATTATTACTTTATATACATATGAATAAAAAGAAGATGTATATAAGTAAAAACCAGGTATTTCACATGCTCATAAAGACCACTACAAAGAAATGTCCCAATTGTTCTGATTGTGGTCATCATCTTTGTCTATTTGGGCAGTTATCCCCAAATACCATAAACTGGGAAGCTTGTAAACAACAGAAATTTATTTCTTATAGGTCCAGAGGCTGGAAGTCCAAGATCAGGGAGTCAGTACAGTCATATTCTGGTGAGTACTCTTCTGCCTGTTTTACCATGAATACCTCTTGGCTGTGTCTTCGTAGAGTGTAAAGGGCTAGGGACCTCTCTGAAGGCTCTTTTATTATTAGGGCAAAGCCCATCTAGAGGGCTTTGCCCTAATAACTTAAGCACCTCCCACTGTCTCCGCCTCCTAACAATATTATCTTTGAGGATTAAGATTTCAATGTATGAATTTTATGGCGACATGAACACTCAGACTATAGCAATCATATTAATTAAAAAATTTTTTTTTTCATAAACAGAAAAGTAATTAAAATATCACACGCACACTCCCTCTCTCTCTTTACAATACATAGAGTGCCAGACCCATTTTGGTTATATTAAGCAGAAAATTTTGTAACACTTTGTTTAGTTTATTGGCAAGAATATTATAAATACTTGTTAAATGAGTGACATGCATTCACTGTTTTCTATTTCTGCATCACAAATTACCATAAATTAGTGTCCTCTGCTCAGAGTCTCTGCAGACTGACAATAAGGCGTTTGCCAGGATTGGGTTCTCAGCTGGATGTAGGAGGTCCTTATCCAAGCCATTCAAATGTTGATAGGATTTAGTTCCTTGCAGTTGCAGGACTGAGGTTCATTTTTCTTCCTTGCTGTTGGCCTGGGGTTGCTCTTGGTTTGTAGATGCTACCACTTGGGTCATGTGATCTAGCAGCTTCAGTGATGTTATACAGCAGGAGTCAGTGAACTGTCTCTGCAGTCAGTGAGATGGTGAACATTTTAGGCTTTGAGGGCCCTTGGGTCTCTCATGCCACTGCTAAACACTGTCGATGTGTAACTATTCAACCCTGTTATTAAGCAGAATTACTTTATGGTGGTAGTGCAGACACAGCCACAGACAATACATAAATGATATGGCTGTGTCCCCATACAATTTGAATTATAAAAATGGGGCTATAATGTGCTGGGGCTTCCTATGTGGCTTAGTGGTAGAGAACTCACCTGCCAAAACAGGAGACTTGAGTTTGATCCCTGGGTCGGGAAGACCCTCCAGAGAAGGAAATGGCAATCCATTTCAGTAGTTTTGCCTGGGAAATCCTGTGGACAGAGAAGGCTGGTGGACTATACAGCTCATGGAGTCACACAGAGATGGACATGACTGAACGACAGAGCACACGTATAGGTGATTCACAATGTTGTCTTAGTTTCCGATGTACAGCAAAGTGATTCAGTTGTACATACTCAGGGAAGAGTTTTTAAAGGCAACATTTGGAGTAAGAGTTGGAGAATGTGTGATCAGCTCATGGACATTCTTCTGATTCGTCAGTGGTGAAGTAACAGGGTGATGTTTGCTGCTGCTGCTGCTGCTAAGTCGCATCAGTCATGTCTGACTCTTTGTGACCCCATAGATGGCAGCCCACCAGGCTCCTCCGTCCCTGGGATTCTCCAGGCAAGAACACTGGAGTGGGTTGCCATTTCCTTCTCCAATGCATGAAAGTGAAAACTGAAAGTTAAGTCGCTCTGTCGTGTCCGACCCTCAGCGACCCCATGGACTGCAGCCTTCCAGGCTCCTCCGTCCATTAGAGAACTTTAATCATTGACTTTCTGGTTCCAACCAGTCTGAGATTTACATGCTTGTGATCTGCATGGAGTCACCATTCCCCACCAGGTGAGGGTCNCGCTCTGTCGTGTCCGACCCTCAGCGACCCCATGGACTGCAGCCTTCCAGGCTCCTCCGTCCATTAGAGAACTTTAATCATTGACTTTCTGGTTCCAACCAGTCTGAGATTTACATGCTTGTGATCTGCATGGAGTCACCATTCCCCACCAGGTGAGGGTCTTAGTTTCACAGAACAACACAAAGATCTGCATCAGACTGTTACTATATCCCTTTAGGAGGAACTAGGAGTCATGTGACTATTGTTCAAGCTTCTGTTATGTCTCCTGCTTGACCGCTTTCCTTTGTTTCTGCCTTTTCCACTTCTATAATCATCTAATGTTTGAGTCTACTCTTTGAAACTCCAGGAGAACCAAATAAGAAGTGAAGGATACAGAGGGGCTTATACCTAAGTGTATATGTGTGTTAAGTTGCTCAGTCATGTCCATTTCTTTGCAACCCCATGGACTGTAGCCTGCCAGGTTCCTCTGTCCATGGGATTCTCCAGGCAAGATTACTGGAGTCGATTGTCATGCCCTCCTCCAAGGGATCTTCCCAACCCAGTGACTGAACCAGAGACTCTTATGTCTCCTGCATTTCAGGTGGGTTCTTTACTACTAGCGCCACCTGAGAAGCCCTAGGAAGGCTCCATAATGTTCTGCTCAGTTTCGTAGTGAGTTTGATATCCTTTATTCAAGGGAAAACAATCCATGGATTGGATGAGTACAGTGTCTCACAAACAGTGGAACACTTTCCAATGTTAGCCAAAATTTCAGAAACAGAGACCTGATTGAAATTAAAAGGTGTTTATTTGGGGCTTATCTAGAGCTGCAATGTGGGGAAACACAGATTCTAGAAAGACTTGAATTATGTTCCTTTGGACTACAAAATGGGGGAGGCTTATAAAGGCAAAAAAGTTGCAAAGTTACATTTAATTACATGACTTGTTAATCAAGAATTATAATTGGAGCTGGCAAGAATTGGGATGCTTGTTAAGTAAGGATTGGTTGCAATCCAAAAATGCTTATAGTTACAAGGGAGACCTTAAGACCACAAGGCTGCAGCTGGCAGGTGTTCTGAATAGTTCGCGATATCCTTGGACCCAGAACAGTTCAAAGAAAGTTCAAGTTCTCAGTGGTACAGAGACATGTGTGAGACCAGATCCTCTATTTTTGTGTGCCTGAACTGTGATCACTCCATTATAATTTAAATTTGTCATCGAATATTTGGGAAGAGTAAGTTTTATAAAATGTTGGAAGTAGCCATTTGGAAACAGGGCATGATTGGCTTGGAGGTCAGGAGTTTCCTTAAAAGCTAGCAGGTCAGTCGGGGAATAAGGAAAAGGGATTTGACTTAAGTTGGTTGGCTGGGGTTGTATATCCGACCTTATTTAGAACCAGGAAATCTTCACAGATTATTGGCAATCGAGAATCAGCTGCCTGGGTACACATACTACATTTCTGGTCAAGCAGACCATTTACAGGGACACTCAATTTATCTAAATTTCAGTTTTCTGACACAGCACACCAAGTAGCAGCAGCTCCATCTTGGACTTAGAAACTTATTTCAACACTAGGTTCTCAGTATACACGGAGTGTCTTGTAGTGAGTAAAACAGACATTAAGTATCAAAACAGTCAAATATTATAAATTGTCTTAAGTGGTCTTACAGAAAACAAGAGCATTAAGAGAGAGATATGAGAACTACTTTAAAACCAGGTTTCTGGGCAAAAGTATCACTGAGAAAATGTTAAGAAATATGAAAAATTAGAGGACGGGAAAAAAAGGAAGTAAGGAGAAAAGATCTTAAGGTTCAGAAGAGCTTGGTACATTCAAGGAATTGAAAGAGGGCTAAAATAAATCATCAGTATGCAGAGATAGGAGGGAAATTTGAGATGAGAGAGGTGGGAATGAGACAGGTACCAGTCTCATGTAGAGCACTCCTTCTTAACCAGGGCAACAGTGCCCCCAAGGGGACAAAAATTGGTTTTGGGTCAGGAAGGGGATGAATCTTACTGTATGAAGCACAAATACTTATAGTAAATTAATAGGTATAGATTATATCTATGGTGTTATAATTTAATGCAGAGGCCATGATTAGGAAAAGAATGTCTTAAATAAAAACTTTCTAAGGACTGAAAATGAGTATAAGTTTGAGAACCATCAACTTAGGGTAACACAGTCCTCTTATTTCTTATTAATTCTCCAATTTCAGTGGCCTAACAGCAATACATTTCTCATTAATATGTTCATGTGGCTTTGCTTTCTTCCACTTGATGATTCAAGCACACACTGCTTCTAAATTTTGGTTCAGACAGTTCCCAATGTCTTCAAGTTGGGAACTCTGAGCTCAGAGCAGTTCTTTGCTCTGAGCTCAGAATCCAGGATCTTGCTGTCAGGTACAGGCCATGGTCTTATTCTCTATTAAATAAAAGATGATCATATGCCCTTGTCCCTTCACCCCTCCATTGTACAGTTACAGAGCAGGGACAAGATATCCATTATAAAAAATACCTGAACATTCAGAGAGGAGTAGATATGGGGGTGGCGTGAGGGTGGGAACACCATGAGGACCTGCCCTGGCAGAGATGGAAAAGTTACTTGATTAGATCCCGGTTCTCATCTGAGAACTAGCAACTGGGAACTTTGTCCTCTAGAACCTCAACTGTATTCTTCATGGTTTTTCCTACTTCATTTTCCGGGATAGTCACAGGTAAAGTGGATGTTAGTTATACATTCCATGCTGGCTGTAAGGTTTTGGCCGACTGCTTTCTGCTTAGGCAAGTTTGGGGATCTGGTGGCAGTTCTAGCAATAAATATCAAAGGTTTTCTGTGCCGGAATTTGGTTTCTTTGACAAGAAAATCCCCTATAGCTTGGGTGGATTTCCCAGGTGGCACTAATGGTAAAGAAGCCATCTGCCAAAGCAGGAGATGTAAGAGACTTAGGTTCTATCCCTCGGTGGGCAAGATCCCCTGGAGGAGGGCATGGCAACCCAGGCCAGTATTCTTGCCTGGAGAAGAATACTGTCCTCTCCCATGGACAGAGGAGGCTGGTGGGCTACAGTCCAAGGGGTTGCACAGAATCGGGCACAATCGGAGCAACTTAATACAAATGTACAACTTGGGAAGGTTTTTGCTTCTAGCCAGTTCAGGGTACCAGGAACCATACCAAACTTCTTTCTTAGAAGTAGTTCTCAAGCCTGTCTTTTCTCTTGGTTCCTCTCCCCAACACCCTTCACTCTATGGGACTTTTAGGCTCTGAAATGACAGCTTATATAACTTGGCAGATGAATAAGCAGAATAACTCCCTCTGGTGCCCACTAAAGGGGACTGCCTTCTGCACTCAACAGTAGTTGGTTTCCACAAATATTTCCAGGAATCCTCATGTGTGAACTGTCCAGCCACTCACATTTGTTCATCTGTCATTTTTTGGTCAAATTAAAGCACATCTGCAACCACTATCACAAATAAATATCAACATTTCAGTCAATATACTAAAAATTTATTTCTTTCTTATATAACAGAATGGCTGGTTTTCCCTCTTATCCTAAGAACTGTCTTCCATGAAACAATTCAGAGAAACAATTTCTTCCATTGTGTGCTTCTGGCTGATAGAGATAAAAAAAGGAGGTGGGAGGGAGTGAAATAGGAAATGGCAACCCATTCCAGTATTCTTGCCTGGAAAATTCTATGAACAGAAGAGCCTGGTGGGCTACAGTTTATGGGGTTGCAAAGAGTCAGACATAACTGAGTGACTGAGCACAAACAAAGGGCCAACCTGAATCCAGGGTGATCTCATCTCAGTTCAGTCACTCAGTTGTGTCTGACTCTTTGTGACCCCATGAATTGCAGCACGCCAGGCCTCCCTNAAAGCATCAATTCTTTGGCACTCAGCTTTCTTTATAGTTCAAGTCTCACATCCATACATGACTACTGGAAAAACCATAGCTTTGACTAGACGCACCTTCATTGGCAAAGTAAGGTCTCTGCTTTTTAATATGCTGTCTAAGTTGGTCATAGCTTTTCTTCCAAGGAGCAAGTATCTTTTAATTTCATGGCTGCAGTCACCATCTCCAGTGATTTTGGAGCCTAAGAAAATAAAGACTCACTGTTTCCATTGTTTCCCCTTCTATTTGCCATGAAATGATGGGAACAGATGCTATGATTTTAGTTCTTTGAATGTTGAGCTTTAAGCCAGCTTTTTCACTGTCCTCTTTCACTTTCATCAAGAAGCTCTTCAGTTTTTCTTCACTTTCTGCGATAAGGGTGGTGTCATCTGCATATCTGAGGTTATCGATATTTCTCCCAACAATCTTGATTCCAGCTTATGCTTCATTCAGCCTGGTATTTGCATTTCTCATGATGCACTTTGCATGTATGTATATAAATTAAATATATGTATATACAAATGTATATATGTATATACATGTATGTATATAAGTTAAATAAACAAGGTGACAATATACAACCTTGAAAGACTCCTTTCCCAATTTGGAACCAGTCAGTTGTTCCATGTCCAGTTCTAACTGTTTCTTCTTGACCTGCAAACAGATTTCGCAGGAGACAGGTAATGTGGTCTAGCACTCACAGTTCTTGAAGAATTTTCCACAGTTTGTTGTGATCCACACTGACAAAGACTTTGAATAGTCAATAAAGCAGAAATAGATGTTTTTCTGGAACTCTCTTGCTTTTATGATGATCCAGTGGATGTTGGCAATTTGATCTCTGGTTCCTCTGCCTTTTCTAAAGCAAGCTTGAACATCTTGGAAGTTTGAACATCTGGAAGTTCATGGTTCATGTACTGTTGAAGCCTGGCTTGGAGAATTTTGAGCATTACTTTGTTAGTGTGTGAGATGAGTGCAATTGTGTGGTAGTTTGAGCATTTTTTGGCATTGCCCTTCTTTAGGATTGGAATGGAGACTGACTTTTCTGGTCCTGTGGCCACTGATGAGTTTTCCAAATTTGCTGACATATTGAGTGCAGCACTTTCACAGCATCATCTCTGAGGATGTGAAATAGCTCAGCTGGAATTCCATCACCGCCACTAGCTTTGTTTGTAGTGATGCTTCCTAAGGCCAACTTGAGTTCACATTCCAGAATGTCTGGCTCTAGGTGAGTGATCACACCATTGTGGTTATCTGGATCATGAAGATCTTTTTTGCACAGTTCTTCTGTGTATTCTTGCCACCTCTTCTTAGTATCTTCTGCTTTTGTTAGGTCCATATCATTTCTGTCCTTTATTGTGCCCATCTTTGCATGAAGTGTTCCCTTGGTATCTCTAATTTTCTTGAAGAGAATTTTAGTCTTTCCCATTCTATTGTTTTACTCTATTTCTTTGCACTGATCACTGAGGAAATCATTCTTATCTCTTCTTGCTATTCTCTGAAACTCTGCATTCAAATGGGTATATCTTTCCTTTTCTCCTTTGAATTTAGTTTTTCTTCTTTTCTCATCTATTTGTAAGGCCTTCTTTAGACAACCTTTTTGACTTTTTGCATTTCTTTTTCTTATGGATGGGCTTGATCACTGCCTCCTGTACAATGTCATGAACCTCTGTCCATAGTTCATCAGGCACTCTATCAGATCTAATTCCTTGAATCTATTTGTCACTTCCACTGTACAATCGTTAGGGATTTGATTTAGGTCATCCTTGAATGGTCTAGTGGTTTTCCCTACTTTCTTTAAGTTTCAATTTGATAATAAGGAGTTCATGATCTGAGCCAAAGTCAGCTCCCGGTCTTGTTTTTGCTGACTATATAGAACCCCTCCATCTTTGACTGCAAAGAATATAATCAATCTGATTTCAGTATTGACCATCTGGTGATGTCCATGTATAGAGTCTTTTCTTGTGTTGTTGGAAGAGGGAGTTTGCTATGGCCAGTGAATTCTCTTGGCAAAACTCTGTTGGCCTTTGCCCAGCTTCATTTTGTACTCCAAGTGCAAACTTGCCTATTATTCCAGGTAGCTCTTAATTTCCTACTTTTGCGTTCCAGTCCCCTATGACGAAAAGAACATCTTTTTTGGGTGTTACTTTTAGGTAGTCTTGCAGGTCTCCACAGAACCATTCAGCTTCAGCTTCTTCAGCATTGCTGGTTGGGGCATAGACTTGGATTACTGTGATATAGAATGGTTTGCTTTGGAAATGAACAGAGATCATTCTGACGTTTTTGAGATTGCATACAAGTACTGCATTTTGGACTCTTGTTGACCTTGATGACTACTCGACTTCTTCTAAGGGATTCTTGTCCACAGTAGTAGATATAATGGTCATCTGAGTTAAACTCGCCCATTCCAGTCCATCTTAGTTCGCTGATTCCTAAAATGTCTACGGGAGACCTAGGTTCAATCCCTGGGTTGGGAAAATCACTTGGAGAATGGAATGGCAACCCACTCCAGTATTCCTGCCTGGAGAATCCCATGGGCAGAGGTGCCTGGCGGGCTACAGTCCATGGGGCTGCAAAGAGTCAGACATGTCTGAGTGACTAACACACATTTATTAATGTGCCCATGTGCTAGGTCACTTCAGTCATGTCTGACTCTTTGCAATGCTGTTGACTGTAGTCCATCAGGCTGCTCTATCCATGGGCTTCTCCAGGCAAGAATACTGGAGTGGGTTGCTGGGCCCCACGCCGGGTGATCTTCCTGAACCAGGGATCAAACCTGCGTCTCTTGCATCTTCTGCATTGGCAGGCAGTTTCTTTACCACTAGCGCCACCTAGAAAGCCCATTATAGATTAATATCTTATACTAAAGATTTTGAGGAAAAATTAAAGAAAGCTAAAGATTCATGTTTTAATGTGAATATAGTTGAAAGGAAAGAAAATAAATATTCATTATGTACTATATATATATAAATATATAATTTATTACAGCTTTTAGAAATGCTACTTTATAAGTCCTTTATAAGTTACTTTATAAATATCATTCCTATTTTCTTTATATAAGAAACTGTATTCTTTTAGACAGTTTTACAAGAATATAAAATACATAATGTCATAAATTGGAGAAAATCCAATAATACTATAATATGCACCTGTTTTACCCAGAGCAACATTGGGAAAAAAAATGATTGAAAAATAAAAGCCTTCATCTTTATTTTTAACCATCGGATCTCATCTCTAAGTTCATAAATGCCCTTTAGCTATTTCTAAATTGAATTCACTCTTGGATAAATGGGAAGATTGAACAATAAATTTGACTTTAGTGTTCATCTATAAACACAAAATATAATTTTACCTGAAAATGTTTTAAGATTTTTTTAGCCCGTAGGTTTTCCAAGAAAGCATGCAGTTTTAATAAAACCTATATGCAGGTTGTAAGACTTGGATGAAAAATTATGACTAAGGATCCTGGACCTTAAAGGTAATGCATGATATGCAAGTACTGTTAAAATGATTATCTGTAGAGAGAAATGGTAGATTACTCTAACTATAAAGTCATTGTAAGAAACAATATCTTCTATAGGATATAGATTAGAGTAAGACACAAGACAACTCACATTACTTACCAACTTCACCACAAGAGTTTCCACAAAGTATGGGGAAAAATATTCAAGAGCAATGATCAAAGTGGATCAACTCAACATTTATTTGTGAAACTCTGTGACCAAGTTGAGATAATTTTGACAAGTATGAAAAGCTGACATATAAAACATAGGTAACCACCAGCGCTCCATTTTCAGGGATGGAGAGAGCAAAGAGCAATACTCACAAGACTGGGTTGCTAGAAATTTAATTTTGTGCTACAGGAAAGCTAAGCCACTCAAGCAAAGTGTTTCTATCAGCTTTTTCCTGGAAGAAAAATTACATAGCATGATTGGGATATGAGAAATTTTGGAATAATAATATTAGTTGTAATTTTTCCTGCATTAAGTTGGAGAGAACTTGGCTTTGAGCTCAAGGCACTAGAGAAAAACAATTACTCTAAACACCTATTTTTCCCCTAATTTATACGGCTAAAGAAAGAACAATTGCTTGTTTTGTATCTTTATGTTCTCTTGTGTACAGAAAATCCTTAGAGATAGGTTTTTTTTGTTTTGTTTTGTTTGTTTGTTTGTTTGGTTTCCTGATTTCTCTCTTGAAGGGACAAATAAGATTAATTACTTACCGAAGGAAACCTTTATTTCTTAGATGTCATTTGACAATTAGAAAATATTAAAAGAAAGCAAAGTAAAATTTCTCTGGCCCTGCATGTTCTTATTTATTCTTCAGGAAATCCAGTCTCTCCCTAGATAATCTTGAGAAGTTCCTGGAATTGTCATATCCCCTGCTCCAAGAAATGAGTCGTCTCCATGGCTACTGCATGCATTTTAGCACTTTTCACTTTCTTCTTTTGCTCACTGAGTATCTCAGCTGTTGCTCTTCCCCAAATGTCAACTGTGCTACCAATGCCCACCGGAGACACAACTGCTCCTGCTGCTGCTACAGAGTCACACAGGGGCCCTGGGAGCTGATCTTCGTGCTGACCTTTACACCAACTATTGGTGACTGATGGTGTTTATGGCCACAGCCTAGCCCAGGAGTACTCCCAAATTTGCCGTCCTTCACCTTTATCTTCACTAATCAGCATAAATATTGTCTCTTATCTGTGTTCTCAGATTTTTGTGTCCCACATTATAGAAGAACATCTATTTCCCTTCTCTCTGTCCTAGTCTGCCTCTTTTTTTCATTGTCTTCCTTGCATGTTAAGACACAGGAAAATGCAGGTGAAAAGTCAAGGAGGGTATTTACCTCTTGGACCTTACCTTAGGGGAGGAGAGACAGAGAATACATACATACATACATACATAATCATTACCTATGAAGTAAATAAAGTTGCTTATGTGATAGAAAGTTACAGGTATAGTGTCTGCTTTACATAGTCTAGTCAGGAAAGCCTTCCTTGAGACATGAAGGACAAGAGGAGTTAATAATGCAGAGAGTAAATATTCCATTTAGAGGCAATGATAAATTTAAATTCTTTAACAATAGAGAGCTAAGTATATTTAGGTATACTGAAGAACTGAAATGAAGCTAATTTATCACTGAATCTACATGACTTGACTTGACTTTAAAATAAGACTTTTTTCCTCCTTGGTATTCACTTACACATGTACATAGGCCCTACTGCCTTCTTGAAATGTCTTAAATATGCCTACATCTTATACTGAATATGATTTATTCTCAAGTGAAGTCTTCTCTACAGACCAAAATATGCAGTAACTAAAAAGCCAAGAAATTCCCCAAGATATGGAAATCCCCAAAACCTAAGATCAGGTCAGGCTTTTAAAATCCTTTAAATTATAGTTACTATAGTTACTATAAGAAACTTCAGGTTTCTTGTGCAGCCTGTCACTTAATCTCAACAAGTGAAAAGCTGAGCAAACTGAAAAATCAACACCTCTTCTTAAATTCTTAAGAGAAAAGTGAAGTCACAGGGAAAGCCAGTGCCATCAAGCTGAATAGACTAATAGGCAACTGCAGAGGATCACAACTTAACTCAAGCAGAAACCACTAGCAGACGCCATCACAGGAACCAGGGCCAGGGAAGGGAAACCTGAATCTGCTCAATGATTAATTGATGGAGACTCTGTGTAGAAAAGTCGGAGACACCGAGACCCCAGAGGACCCAGAATCATTGGTGGGGTCTCACACTTCTGTGAAGTTATAACCTGGAGCTCTACCGGGTTCTTAGGGTGAATATCAGAGAAAAATCTTCTCTTGCTTTCAGCACGGTGATGGGGAAAGGAACCTTTTTGAAATACACCACAGCATTCTGTACTTCTTATTAAGGTCTGTCCTCAGGAGATACTACTTAAGTATAGCCTAACGTAAGCTGCTTGGGTTTTATCAGAACCTAATTGATCTGAGGGAGGAGAGATATCCAACTCCAGACCATTCTAGCCATCTTGTACCACCTCAAGGGTGAGTAAAGAAAAAAAGTGAGAAGCACTGGTGAAGTTCACCATCCACAGACATAGGCTCATTAAAAGACTGAGAATGAGAACTAAGCATAGAACTGAAACCTGTCCCCAGCTCATGACATTACTAGAGTTTTGTGCACAACTAGTTCCACTATTGCAACTGAATTCACTGTCATAATTGGAGAGTTCAGCACACCTCTATCAGGAAATACTTTTAGCAGGGAGAAAGTTAGCAAGGGCATAATTGAACCAACACCCCCATGAATCAACTGTACATAGTGGATTCTATAGCCTACTTCATTTAACTTAAGCAAAATACACATTTTTTTATTTTTCAAGTTCACGTGAAGCAATCCTCAAGACAGACCACATTCTGGAACATAAGACACTTCTTAACAAACTTAAAAATAATAGAAATCACATATCTCTTCTCATCGTTGTTTCATCCTTAAGTCATGTACGACTCCTTTACGACCCCACGGAATGTAGCTCACCAGATTTCTCTATTCATGGGATTTCCCAGGGAAGAATACTAAAATGGGTCACCATTTTCTTCTCCAGGGGATCTTTCCAATCCAGGGATCAAACCTGGATCTCCTGCATTGGCAGGCAGATTCTTTACCACTGAGTCATCTGGGAAGCCCTATCTCTTCTCATACCACAATGGAATTTAAAATAGAAATCAATAACAGAAAGATAATAGGAAAGTCCCATGACACATGAAGATGGAACAACATACTTCTAAATAGCCCATAGGCCAAAAAGAAATCTTCAGTTCAGTTCAGTTCAGTCGTTCAGTCATGTCCGACTCTTTGCGACCCCATGAATCGCAGCGTGCTAGGCCTCCCTGTCCATCGCCATCTCCCGGAGTTCACTCAGACTCAACATTCATCGAGTCCGTGATGCCATCCAGCCATCTCATCCTCCGTGGTCCCCTTCTCCTCCTGCCCCCAATCCCTTCCAGCATCAGAGTCTTTCCCAGTGAGTCCTCTCTTTGCATGAGGTGGCCAAAGTACTGGAGCTTCAGCTTTAGCATCATTCCTTCCAAAGAAATCCCAGGGCCGATCTCCTTCAGAATGGACTGATTGGATCTCCTTGCAGTCCAAGGGACTCTCAAGAGTCTTCTCCAACACCACAGTTCAAAAGCAGCGATTCTTCGGCGCTCAGCCTTCTTCACAGTCCAGCTCTTAAGAGGAATTAAAACCGTTTTGAACTAAATGAAAGTAAAAGCACAATTTATCAGAATTTGTGGAACACAGCCGAAGCAATGTTTATAGGGAAAGTTAGAGCATAATGATTATTTTGAGTTGACGGCAATTGAGGAACATTGGACACAGGGAAAACTCTAAAGAAGAGCATACCTTTTCTCTGTGTAAAAGGGAATTTATTTTTATAAAGAAAATTTAAATTTGTAAAGGTGTCTCCTCTTCCTGTGCCAGGGAAAAAAGGTCTAAAAGGTCTATTCCTAAAGATTCCACTTTAGGAAACTAGTGAAAGAAGAGCAAATTCAACTCAAAGTAAGCAAAACAGATGCAATAATAAAAATTAGAGAAGAAATCAATGGAACTTAAAGAGTAGGTGAATGAATAGATAAACTATGGTATATCCAGGTGATGGAATATTGTTTGGTACTAAAAAGAAATAAGTTATCAAGCCATGAAAAGACATGGAGGAAACCTAAATGTGTATTAATAAGCAAAAGAAGCCATTCTGAAGAGGCTACATCCTGCATGACTCCACCCGTGTGAAATTCTGGAAAGGCAAAACTAGAGACAACAAGAGGTCAGTGTTGCCAGGATTTGGAGGCAAGAAGGAAAAAATGAATAGGTGGAGCATAGTTGATTTTTAGGGCAGTGAAGCTATTCTGTATAATATTATAATAGTGGATACATGTCCTTAAGACATTTGTCCAAGTCCATACAATGTAATACCCCAACAGTAAACCTTAATGTAGGGACTTCCCCTAGTGGTCCAGCGGATAAGACTTTGCCTTCTAATGCACAGGGTATCCGTTCAATCCCTGGTCAGGTAGCTAATATTCCACATGGCTCACAGCAAAAAAGCAAAAACATAAAACAGGAGCATTACTGTGACAAATTCAGTAAAGACTTTAAAAATGATCCACATCAAAAAAAATCTTAAAAAGTTTTAAGGTAAACTTTGGACTTTGGGTGACAACAATGCTTAATGTGGGCTCTTCAATTATAACCAGTATACTAGTTTGGGAATGTTGATGATGGGGAGGCTATGCATTTGTACGGGCAGGAGGTAAATGGAAAATCTCTGTGCTTTCTGCTCATTTTTGCTGTGAAAATAAAGCTATTAAAAATAACTATTAAATACAAACAAAGTCTATTGAATAAAAACAAATTAAGTTTATTAAACAAAAAAACAGCCTATTAAATAAATACAAAGTCTATTAAATAAAAAAAAGAGAACCATAAGTACTTATATTTGCTAGACATCAAACTAATTTAAGATGTCAGGGTCAATGTATTGTATACAACAAATCTGAAAAACATTATGCTAATGGAAGAAATTCGTCACAAAAGCACACATCTTGTATTATTTCATTTATATGAAATGTCCAGAATAGACCATTTTATGGAGGCAGAAAGCAGATTTGTGGCTCCCAAGGGTAGAAGACTGGGGAAAATGGGAAGTGACTATTAATAGGTATGGATTTTTTTTTTTGTTTTGGGTGGTTAAAATGTTCCAAAATTGGATTATGGAAATGGTTGCATAGTTACATAAACACACTTATAAACCACCGAAATGCACATAGAAGAATGTGCATTTTAAAGGGCGTGTAATTTTAAAGGATGAGTTTGTAAAATATGAATTATATTTCAGTAAATTATATTTACTTTATAATAAATTATATTTCCATAAAGCTATTTTTTAAAAAGATTAATAAAATAAAAATACCTTTAAACATTAAAACATCTTTAAGTAGATAAAATAAAATAGTAACATAGATTTACAAACTTTTTAGTTAATAACTAAGCTCCTCTGTCCATGGAATTCTCCAGGCAAAAATACCGGAGTGGGTAGCTAATTTCCTTCTCCCGCCCAATCCAAGGATTGAACCTGGCTCTCCTGTGCTGCAGATGGATTCTTTACCATCTGAGCCACCAGGGAAGACCTTTTAAGTAGATAAAATCAAATAATAATATAGATTTACAAAAGTTTCTGTTAATAAGTGTGGAAGTTCAAGAGAAATTCTGAAGAAGTCAGAATTATTTGGAAAAACTGAAGAATAAAGGAAAATATATAAAACATTGTAACTTTAATTTTATAATAAGTAACAAAAGAACTTTGTCCAAGATGACACAGAGGTTAGGTGACAGTGCTGGGACCTGAGTATACATTGCTAAAAATCTTTTATTGATCTTGAAGTTTCCTTAAAATTCCAGTGTCTCAGCAAGTAGATATCTTTTTCATATTAAGTCATATTTTTAGGGGACTTCCCTGGTGGTCCAGTAGTTAAGACTTTATATTTCCACCACAGGGGCCTTGGGATCAATCCCTGGTGGGTAGGTAAGATTCCAAATGCCACCCAGCAAGGCCAAAATGTTAAAAAAAAAAAAAAAGAACATATTTCTAAAACACAAATAATAAAAAAATCTAGAAGGTGTTAAAAATAAATCCTTTTAAAATATTTACACCTCTCACAAATGTCCTCCAGGGCATAAGAAAGGAAAAATGCATATTAAGTATTTTAGATAATTAACATTTCAAAAATGTCCAGAAAATAAAAATTCTTTGCACACAAACAGAATACTAACTGTCATGATCATAGATCTGAAACTGCAAGCGTGAAACAATTGTTTGGTTTTGTGGCATCAAAGCTCTGTTTCATTTGTTTTGGGGGCCTAATTTAGGAACATCTGTTTAAATAGAATCTATTTAGTATGAAAAATATCCTTTGATATGAAAATAGGCTGAATTGATATTTAGACCATTTATTAGTTCTGTTACTACTAAGTGAAGGCAAATCAGTCACCCTAGCTAAAAATTCCAAATTACAAAATGATGCTATATAACTGTTAATAAAAATACATATTTTGCTCATTCATTCATTTAAAATATTTGTTTAGCCTCTATTCTGTGTCAGGTACATCAGTAAGTGTCAAAGCTGTGATGTAGACCAAAAACATATTTCCTTAAAGAAACTCGCAATTCGACTGAAGAACCAAGCAAGTAAATAAAAACTTGAAATACTTATGATAAATTCTATAATAGGTTTAATTTACCAATTTCATTAAAATGGTGTAATGTTTTAATTTTAGCATACTATTTTCTGCATCATATTTGGTGATATTTATTGCATTCAAAAAAGCATGCTGCTTTGTTAAACTCATAAATTTTATCAAATCTTGCCAAACTCCGTTAATGATATGTTTTACTTCTTAAATTTGCTGATAATTGATTATAATGGCACATTTCCTTATACAGAAAGACCCTTGTCTTCTTCCTATAAACTCCACTTGGTTATAAAGAACCTCCTTGGATAAATTAATGAGTTCTCTTTTTTTCTTAATAGTTTATTTAGGTTTCTGCATTAGAATCTGAAAGCTAATAGTCTTTTTTTTTTCTTGATTTTAAACTTATTTCTTGGTTTTACGCTTATGAATCCCAGAATCAAGATTGCTGGGAGAAATATCAATAACCTCAGATAATCAGAAGATACCACCCTTATGGCAGAAAGCAAAGAAGAACCAAAGAGCCTCTTGATGAAAATGAAAGAGGATAATGAAAAAGTTGGCTTAAAACTCAACATTCAGAAAACTAAGATCATGGCATCTGGTCCCATCACTTCATGGCAAATAGATGAGGAAACAACTGAAACAGTGACAGGCTATTTTCTTGGGTTCCAAAATCACTGGAGATGGTGACTGCAGTCATGAAATTAAAAGACACTTGCTCCTTGGAAGAAAAGCTATGACCAACTTAGACAGCATATTAAAAAGCAGAGATATTACTTTGCCATCAAAGTTCCATCTGGTCAAAGCTATGGTTTTTCCAGTAGTCACATATAGACGTGAGAGCTGGTTGAACTATAAGGAAAGCTGAGCACCAAACAATTAATGCTTTTGAACTGTGGTGTAGGAGGAGACTCTTGAGAATCCCTTGGGCTGCAAGGAGATCCAACCAGTCCATCCTAAAGGAAATCAGTCCTGAATATTCATTGGAAGGACAGATGCTGAAGCTGAACCTCCAATACCTTGTCCACCTGATGTGAAGAACTGACTCATTGGAAAAGACCCTGATACTGGGCAAGATTGAAGGCAGGAGGAGAAGTGGATGACATAGGATGAGGTGGTTGGATGGCATCACCAACTCAATGGACATGAGTTTGAGCAAGCTCCAGGAGTTGGTGATGGACAGGGAAGGCTTGCATGCTGCAGTCCATGGGGTCACAAGGAGGCAGACATGACTGAGAGACTGAAGTGAAACTTACTAATTATAGCAGAGTATGTCTAACTTTATTTTCTTTAGAAATCTGCCTCAAACTTAGACTCATCAACTTGATAATTTGATTCTTTATTCAACTCAGTTGGAATTTCCTTCATATATTTGTTCCTTCTTAAACTCTGTCTTTTTTTTTTTTTTTTTTGTGGAAGTCCTTTTTTCCCCCTTAATTTTGGTCTTCCCTGGTGGCTCAAATGGTAAAAAATTTGCCTGCATTAGGGGACCTGGGTTTGATCCCTGGGCCAGAAGATCCCTGGGCCAGGAAGATCCCCGGAGAAGGGAATGGCCACCTACTCCAATATTCTTTCCTGGAGAATTCCATGGATATAGCAGCCTCAAAATGAAGAATTGTTTACTTTTTTTCATTATAATTTATACCTGTTTACATTATTTGTCTGTGTTTGAAACATTTCTTTACTAGATCTTGCATATCTATAAATGGGTTCACAGTTTAAGTATAATTCTATCAGTTTACCTACTGAAGTATTTAGCTGGAAAGTCATGTGATTTTAGTTCCAGAAACAGTTTGTGATTGGGATACACTTGAATTTCCTTAAGTGTTTTGTTATTTGTTTGTTCAAGTGGCTTTCTCTCTCTCTTGCAGCAGCAGCTCTACTTTGTTGGCATGAAATGTGTTTGTACTGACTGGATCTTTCTCTCTTTGGCTGTTAGAACCCCTTAGACAGTTTGTGTTTTCTCTATTAGCCCTCAGATCTGGTGGAAGCAAACAAGTGGAGACAGTCTGGCGAGCTTTACAACACTGAGCTAGTTGTGTGGTGCAGAAGGGCTGCAGGTCCCCTGCTGAGGAGCAATAGTGGGATGAAGCTTTCCTGTTCCCAGAACTATAAGCATATTTTCAACTTCAGGAGCAGAGGACCTAGTCCGGCTCCTCCCTGGTACTCAAGATCAAACTTACTGGACAAATTTCCAGCAATGTCAAAATTTCCTCTGAGAATCTCTGTACTAGGATTTTCCAAGACTGTGGCTAACTTTACTCTATCCCAAGCTTGGTGTGTTGCAATCCATGGGGTTTCAAATAGTCGGAGATGACTGAAAGACTGAACAACAACAACAAAAACAGCAACAAATCCCTTGCTTTATAGAAATAAAGGAAGAAAGACTCTGTGCCAGTTCTCTCCATCAAGATTTCCTCCAAGACTAAACCTTCACCTGTTCCCCCATATAAACCAATTTCAACAGCAATTTGACTTGGAAAAGAGTAGTAGTCAGAAATTTGGAGAAAAGGTGTAAGGAGTTATATTATTAGTTTGGTAGGGCTGTCATGATACAAATGGGGTGGCTTAAACAACCAGAATTTATAGTCTTACCGTTCTGGAGGGTAGGATTCCAGCATCAAGGTGTGAGCAGAGTTGGTTCTTTCTGAGGGCTGACAGAGAAGGATTGGTTCCAGGCTTCTCTCCTTGAATTGTTAGATCGTCATCTTCTCCCTGTGTCTCTTTACATCATCTTCCTTCTAAATGAGTCTAATCTCTGTGTCCAGATTTCTCTTTTCTAAAAGGACATCAGTCATATTGGATTAGAATCCTAAATGATTTGTTGTGACTTGATCATCTCTATAAAGACACTATCTCCAATTAAGGTCACATTTTGAGGTGCTAGGGGTTAGAACCTCAACTATACCTCTTTTTAGGGGATTTAGTTCAGTCCACTATGTCCAAGTTTAAGTCAATTGTCTGTCCCTGATACTCTACTGAAGATATTAGTTAAGCTGTAGATTGGTGATGATCTCAGATGCCGTTAAGGAGGGCAAGTTTCAGCACGAAATTCTGGAGATAGATAGAATAACAAAAGGGTTCTAGTCCAAAGGACCTGAGGGGATCGTGAGAACCATAAGATCATTATCATAAGAAAGTCTAAAATTTCATGTACATCCTATGTATTACCAGTTGAAAAATAAATGAGCATTTATAAAAAGGTGACAGGCTCCAAAATCACTGCAGATGGTGCTTGTAGCCATGAAATTAAAAGATGTTTGCTCCTTGGAAGAAAAGCTATGACCAACTTAGACTGCATATGAAAAAGCAGAGACATTACTTTGCCAACAAGGGTTCATCTAGTCAAAGCTATGATTTTCCAGTAGTCACATATGGATGTGAGAGCTGGACCATAAAGAAGGCTGAGTGCTGAAGAATGATGGTTTTTGAGCTGTGGTGTTGGAGAAGACTCTTGAGAATCCATTGGACAGCAAGGAGATNAGGGTTCATCTAGTCAAAGCTATGATTTTCCAGTAGTCACATATGGATGTGAGAGCTGGACCATAAAGAAGGCTGAGTGCTGAAGAATGATGGTTTTTGAGCTGTGGTGTTGGAGAAGACTCTTGAGAATCCATTGGACAGCAAGGAGATCAAACCAGTCAATCCTAAAGGAAATCAGCCCTGAAAATTCATTGGAAGCACTGATGCTGAAGCTGAAACCCCAATATTTTGGCCACCTGATGCAAAGAACTGACTCATTGGAAAAGATTCTGATATTGGGAAAAATTGCAGGCAGGAGGAGAAGGGAATGACAGAGGATGAGATGGTTGGGTGGCATCACCAACTTGATGGACATGAGTCTGAGAAAGCTCTGGGTGTTGGTGATGGACAGGGAAGTCTGGCGTGGTACAGTCCAAGGGGTCGCAAAGAGTCGGACATGACTGAGCGACTGAACTGAACTGAACTGAACGGAAGGGATTGCTAAAATTTTCAGTTTTTTTCTAGCTTAGAAATTTAACACTATATATGAGTATTCATTCTCAAATTAAGTCAGTATTGTGGAGAAAATATTCTATTTAATTTTTCTGAAAGTAGTGTTGTTACTTCATTTAGAAATAGCATACGGTAAAATACTCCAATCTGCAGCTGCTGGCTATAATCCATTTAGCGTATACGACACATATATAATACTGAGAATGAGTATCAGACTCAAAATTCACCTCAGGTGAAAAATGAAAAGAACAGTCAAGGTTGTGAAATTTGGGGTTTTGTATATTTTAAAGCTCTTCTATTTTTCTCATATTTATATAAGAAGCCTGTGATGAAAATAATCTACATGATAGGGAAACCTCTGCAGGAGTGCAGATATGGAAATGGAGATTCCATTGGTTTATGTATTAATAAGTGGTGGAGGAGGGCATGGCAACCCACTCCACTATTCATGCCTGGAGAACCCCATGGACAGAGGAACCTGGTGGGCTATAGTCTATAGGATTGCAAAGAGTAGGACACAACAGAAGTGAGAGCACATACACACAAATAAGTGAATGAAGGTCTCTCCTGACATTACAACCACATTTCCTTAGTAACAATTTTTAATTTCGTTCATTATTTGATCCAGTATCTACAGTCCTCCATGATATGCCTGAAACCCATTTCCTGCTATTTTCCTTCAGTCATCACTTTTTTTTCCCTACCAATAATATAAATTGTTCAGAATTTAGATAAAATCTGAATGTAATTTCTGTCTTAACATAATAATAGTGTGATTTGGAAAAGCTTCTTAAATTCATGGGAACACATGATTAAAACATGAATAGGATTATGTATACCTTAGAATCTTGAGAGCAGAAATAAGATGGAAAGTATCCAATACAGTAGGGCTTCCCAGGTGACTGTGTGATAGAGAATTTGCTTGCCAATGCAGGAGATGTGGATTAGATCCCTGGGTCAGGAAGATCCCCTGGAGAAGGAAATGGCAAAACACTCCAGGATTCTTGCCTGGAAAATCCTATGGACAGAGGAGCCTGGTGGGCTACTGCCCATGGGGTCGCAGGGAGTCGGACACCATTTGGCAACTATAAGTAACAACATCCAATAGTTGACTGCACAAATAATATTGCTAAAATACTTTTCACCCCATTTGTTTCTGCTTCTATGTTTTGACGTTTTTTCACCCCTCTACAAAGTTTTCTGGTTTATTTTTCATATATTCAAATTCTAAAAATGAACAGTGAACTGGTTTCAAAGCTTTGTTAAATATCCCCTACTCTACCCACATTTTCTAATCTCCTCATGCTTTCTATTCTGAAATAATGTTTTTGAATCCCCATAGAATTTCTCTTTGCTTCCTTCAATACTTATGTTCTATGAGCTACTATGAATATCCATATATATCTTACACACTATGTGGAATTGTAGTCTCTAAGACAAGATGTTTCCCATTCACATGTGTATCACAGAAAGCTCCTAAAATTGTGCATATTGTAAACTTTGTATTTGTTAGTGAAGAAACTGCTTAAGGAAAATATTTGGAAGTACTTTTATAAGTTGTGTCTACTTCAAACCAAACATTCAGAGAAAGAGTGAAATATCAAGTCAGTTCAGTTCAGTCTCTCAGCTGTGTCTAGTTCTTTGTGACCCCATGCACACCAGGCCTGCCTGTCCATCACCAACTCCCGGAGTTTACTCAAACTCATGTCCTTTGATACGGTGATGCCATCCAACCATCTCATCCTCTGTTGTCCACTTCTCCTCCTGCCTTCAGTCTTTCCCAGCANCATCTTTGCATGAAATGTTCCCTTGGTATCTCTAATTTTCTTGAAGAGATCTCTTGTCTTTCCCATTCTTTTTTTTTTCCCTCTATTTCTTTGCATTGATCACTGAAGAAGGCTTTCTTATCTTTCCTTGCTATTCTTTGGAACTCTGCATTCAAATGGATATATCTTTTGTTTTCTCCTTTGCTTTTCACTTATCTTCTTTTCACAGCTATTTGTAAGGCTTCCTCAGATAGCCATTTCATTTTTTTGGATTTCTTTTCCATGGGGATGGTCTTGATTGCTGTCTCCTGTACAATGCCACAAACCTCCGCCCATAGTTCATCAGGCACTCTATCAGATCTATTCCCTTAAATCTATTTCTCAGTTCCACTGTATAATCATAGGAATTTGATTTAGGCAGTAGAGGTGGCACAGGGGTGGAAGAGAGGAGCTACCCCACTTCCAAAGTCAGGAGCGGTGGCTGGGAGGAGCTATCTTATGTCCAAGATCTGGAGTGGCAGCTGAAAGGAACTACCCCACATCCAAGGTCAGGAGTGTGGCTGCGCCTTGCTGGAGCAGATGTGAAGAGATACACCATGTCCAAGGTAAGAGAAATCCAAGTAAGATGGTAGGTGCTGAGAGAGGGCATCAGAGGTCAGACACACTGAAACCACAATCACAGACAACTAGCCAATCTGATCACATGGACCACAGCCTTGTTTAACTCAATGAAACTAAGCCATGCCATGTGGGGCCACCCAAGATGGATGGATCCTGATGGAGAGTTCTGACAAAATGTGGTCGACTGGAGAAGGGAATGACAAACCACTTCAGTGTTCTTGCCTTGAGAACCCCATGAACAGTATGAAAAGGCAAAAAAGATAGGACACTGAAAGATGAACTCCCCAGGTCAGTAGGTACCCATTATGCTACTGGAGATCAGTGGAGAAATAACTCCAGAAAGAATGAAGGGATGTAGCCAAAGCAAAAACAATACCCAGTTGTGGATGTGACTGGTGGTAGAACAAGGTCCAATGCTGAAAAGAGCAATATTGCATAGAAACCTCCAATGTTAGGTCCATGAATCAAGGAGAATTGGAAGTAGTCAAACAGGAGATGGCAAGAGTGAAAGTCGACATTCTAGGAATCAGTGAGCTAAGATAGACTGGAATGGGTGAATCTAAATCAGATGACCATTATATCTACTAGTGTGGGCAGGAATCCCTTAGAAGAAATGGAGTAGTCATCATAGTCAACAAAAGAGTCTGAAATGCAGTACTTGGATGCAATCTCAAAAACAACAGAATGATCTCTGTTCATTTCCAAGGCAAACCATTCAATATCACGGTAATCCAAGTCTATGCCCCAACCAGTAATGCTGAAGAAGCTGAAGTTGAACAATTTTATAAAGACCTACAAGACCTTTTAGAACTAACACCTCCCAAAATATGTCCTTTTCTTTATAGGGGACTGGAATGCAAAAGTAGGGAGTCAAGAAACACCTGGAGTTACAGGCAAATTTGGCCTTGGAGTACAGAATGATGCAGGGAAAAGACTAACAGAGTTGTACCAAGAGAACACACCAGTCATAGCAAACACCCTCTTCCAACAACACAAGAGAAGACTCTACACATGGACATCACCAGATGGTCAATACCGAAATCAGATTGATTATATTCTTTGCAGCCAGCGACAGAGAAGCTCTATACAGTCAGCCAAAACAAGACTGGGAGCTGACTTTGGCTCAGATCATGAACTCATTATTGCCAAATTCAGACATAAGTTGAAAAAAGTTGGGGAAACCACTAGAGCAGGAAGGTAGGACCTAAATCAACTCCAGTCAATTAGGTGCTTCAAATATCTCAATATTTGAAGTCATTTAGGGGATTATGGCAAATTATCACTATAATCTGGAGAAAAGATGACAGTCTGAGAGTTAAAAAGTAAATATCATAATAGAATGGGTTATATTATCTTACTTATAAATAAGGCATTCTCAGAGTGAACCAAGGACACACACATAAAATCAAAGGTTACTTTTAGATGGCCAAAGAGTATGTCTGGCAGTATAATCTAAATAATTTTATGGAAAAAGAATAGGTTAAAAGAGATTAGTAGGAATGACATCTAGAAAAGAAAGAGCTAAGGAGCAGAGAAAGTGTCTGTCTTTGTTCACTCATTCAACAAATATTTCTTGATCATTAATATCTGCCAGACACGTGCCAGGCATAATACAATTTCCCCATCTTTCAAAATTAAACAAAGACAAATTATAATTTGATCTGTGACTCTTGAGAGTCCCTTGGACTGCAAGGAGATCCAACCAGTCCATTCTGAAGGAGATCAGCCCTGGGATTTCTTTGGAAGGAATGATGCTAAAGCTGAAACTCCAGTACTTTGGCCACCTCATGCGAAGAGTTGACTCATTGGAAAAGACTTTGATGGTGGGAGGGATTGGGGGCAGAGGAGAAGGGGATGACAGAGGATGAGATGGCTGGATGGCATCACTGACTTGATGGGAGTGAGTCTGAGTGAACTCCAGGAGTTGGTGATGGACAGGGATGCCTGGCGTGCTGCGATTCATGGAGTCACAAAGAGTCGGCACGACTGAGTGATTGAACTGAACTGAACTGAATTGAACTGTGAAGGAAATAAATTCTGATATAAAAGTGGATGGAGGAAATTTTATTGAAAGGAGAGAGAAAGAGAGATATTTAAACTGTGAGTTAATGGCTAGAAAGAGACTGGACATAGGAAGTCCAAAGGAAGAAGTTTTAAGTAGAGAAATCGTGAGATAAGAAACAGCTCATGTGACTAGTGCATTATGGGGAAAAAGAACACCAATGAACAGTGAGGCTGAGGAGATTGTCAGCCTTTTAGAATCAGCTGTGAAAAGGAATGTGTATTTCAATCTGTTGTAATGGAAAGGCATTGCAGTGTTTTAGGAATAGAAGAGGCATCATTTGATTTCGTAAAACCAACAAAGAGCGAACAAAAATCCCTTAGTATTCACAATGGAGGGCTAATCAAGGGGACTAAGAGATCAAACAAGAGAAACTATTTGGAGACTATTGCTGAGATCTATGTGAAAAAACTTGTGGACTGAACAAAAAAATGGATATAAATCATTGGATATTTCTGTTACTATTTCAGAAAAAAAAAAGGGGAGGATCATTTGATCAGCTAGCCAGTCACAATTAGTCTGTTCAGTAGGTAGATCTCTATGCAAAGATAAATTCACTAGACACACATACTTGGAGGTGATAGCTATCACCACCATAAGATTAATTTTCCTCTACCTAATTTGTATTAAACAAGCAGCTTTCTGATTGATTTTTTAAATTAAGACTTTTAAAATCTTCCCAGAGACTGTTAATTCAAAGAAATGACTGTTCTAATTATTCTAAAAGTGGCATTGCTTTTTACGAGTTTAAAAACTGACATTTCACTCATATACAAGCTTTTGATGAGATCGCAGAATGACTTAATTCTACTGAATATGATAAAATCTCAGTAAATGCTTTGAACCCCATACTACATTGAAAAAATATTTATTATTTATTCAAAAAATAAAGCTTTCATTAAATAGGTCATTTTAGCAATATGTACAAAATATTATGTATATTTTAGCTCACTGGTAGTAACAAATGAGCTTATGAAAAAAGCTTTATCTTTACATCAAAATCGATCTACTTTTCTGCAGTTTAGGTAATATGCTTATATCTTGACACAGTAGTGAAAATACAACATTAAAGATAGCTCTGTGATAGTATGCAAAATAGTGGACAATGGGCCAGAAGCATCAAATTCAAGTTTGATATTATCAACTTGCTGAGTACAAAGGTTATTAGCCATCACTTGACCACTTTGGGCTATAATTACTTCCTTGTGAAAGGAAGGTATTAAATATGATGATTAATATCTCATTTAGTTCAAAAAGTCCCATGTCTTGTCCAATGTGAAATAAAGTCTGTTAGTGCAAGAAGGATATAATAAAGACTTGAAGAAGAGGAGTAGAGACTTGGCCATATCAGAACCCAGCTTAATTTTATATGAATGGGTGGTCAGTTACTCATCAGCCATAAAATACTTTGTATTTTCCCCCACAAACATACTCTGTCACCTACCCATAAAATCAGGACTAATCAGGACTATTAGTCTGAAAAGAGTAAAATTTACAAGAATGGCTATCATGTATGCAGTTGATAAAATTTATTATGACTTTATAGAAATTAAGAACGAACAATATAAAAATCCATAGGCAACAAGTGAAACTGCTAAATAACTGGTAAATTAATCATCAAATGTTAAGCCAGGCCCTACAACCCACTTTGATTCATTTCTAATTATTTAATCAAAGTTAATCTACTAACCAATGCACTGTAACAAGCTTATTTGCTTACTTAATTAAAAGTATCATGTTTCTAATATAATCATGGATACATGTAACAAATATTGTTTATCAACTATATGCTACTTGCTATACTAAATAACAGCCATTACTTCACTCTGGTGCAAAAGCCAAACAAATAAATGAGGGAAACAGTCGGCTGTCACAAGTAATTTGAAGGAAGTAATCACGATGATATGAAAAACAAGTAATATGGGGATTCTAGCCACCCTCTTATATGACATTATATCCAATAAGCTGATTCACTACATATATGTTAATTTGATAAAGTATAGCATTCCAGTGTTTTCATGATAATGAGATGAAATAGCAAACTATCCTGCCTTTAAACTATCATGTAACATAACTGTACAGATTAATGTAAACAGAATTGTAAATATTATCCATTAATTTGTTCACTTAAACATTTGTTGGCTCTCTCTTTTGGGCGGGGGAATGACTCTCAGAGTTTCTTTAATTCAATTCCCTCAGTTTATTTTCAAAGGCATATTAAGTAAATATATTTTAAAAGGTATATTACTTTTCCAAAGGTAGTGATGAAGCAAGGCAAGGACCCCAGATCCTCTTGAAATATGGTAAGTTTTGTTTTTTTGGTTCTGGTTTTTGAAATGATTACTGCTATTCAAAAATGACCAACTAAACAGCATTTGCACTTAACTTTCAAAAGATTCACTGACAAACTGAGTTGAATAAAATTATCTGAAACTTGTCAAGATGGAAACATCCATAGGCTGAATCAATGATATTCCCTAAGAAGCTTCTGGAAGTTTTGAGATTTTTTTAGAAAACCAAATGTGAACAGAGACAGGTTTAGTAATAACATATAGAAATAAATCCAGAATTTACTTATACTGAATATAAATAAGCTTGTCTACTAAAGAGGAAAGACTTCTCTTCATGGTGCCCTCATTTGAGAGGGTTAAAAGGTGGTGACATAGTTTTCCAGCTAAATAGAGAATTATGGGATAATTGATACGTCCACTGTTGTTGGATTTAATTGAGAAGAAAAGATTTGTGAGAAAGAAGAAAATATTCTTGGAGTATAGTTTAGTCATTGAGAAAGATAAGAGATTAAAGTAGGGCTTTCAGAATAAATACCTGAGGGAGTTTTGGGAAAAAGCTAAGATTCAAGGAGTTAATATTTTGACCCTAGTTGATAGTAAATAAAAGCCACTATAAGGTTCTAACAGTATGCTTTAATTATTTAAAATCTCATCATTTTGAGATGCATGAACAAACACAGAAACATGTGCACGCTTAAACACACACACTTGCACACAT
Organism: Neotragus moschatus; assembly: GCA_006410615.1. Classification (NCBI taxonomy): domain Eukaryota; kingdom Metazoa; phylum Chordata; class Mammalia; order Artiodactyla; family Bovidae; genus Neotragus; species Neotragus moschatus. Next base: position 24,161 of record SJYA01001210.1, on the reverse strand, counting down.
ACACACACGTGTGTGCATACACACACACACACACACGCACTTTCTCCTTCCAGTCTTCCAATCCAAGTTCCTATAGCGTTAGTCATGAAGGAGGGAAGAGAACGATGAGACAAGAAAAGATGTACCATATGACCTAGCTGTCCCTCTCACTTGAACTTAATGTTTAGACATGGAAAATGCATAAGAAAAATGTTGTGTAGCGTTGTTCCCCGCTAGTAGCCATCTCTTTAGATTTCCCAGCTTCACCTTCTTTGAACCCTTATTATGACTGAAGGAAACTCAACTGACAAGTCAGTAACGCTTCTCAGCCAGAACCTGGCCAGGGTTGTGAGATGATTCTAGAAACAACTGATTCCGCACCACGTTCTCTGCTCTTCCTTAGCCCTTTCCAAGGGTCTGGGTTTACTGCTGACTCTTGCATTTTGATGTAAGGTCAAAGAGACAGGGTCACATCTGAAAAGATCTTTTATTACTAAATTGTGCCTTCTCCTGGAAGGCAAAAATGGAGGGTCCCTCAAAGTGCGATTCTGCTACCTAATCCATAAAGGCTGCTGACTCCCTCAGTTCACAGCGCTGAGGATTCCCTCCCCCAATTCCCTCCAGTCGTGCTTTAGGCTCTGCACCAGTTACTCAATGCTTGTTTTGAAGTCCGGCTAGCTAAGCACCGCCTTCCGTCGTGAGTGGCCCGTCACTCTGCCCCGCTGTGCAGTTGTGATTGGCTGGCAAGGCGGTGTCGTTTGGCTCCGCCCCCGCTTCCCTTTGCCGCGCTAGTGGCTCGGGATTTACCCAAAGGTGGAGAGTGGGATTCCAGCGGGCGAGGCTTAGAGCAGGTGCAGACGCATTCCTGTTCCCGCAGTTGCTGTTTTTTCTTCTCCAGTCGTGAGCCTGAGTCAGGAAAGGACTAGCATTCTTCCTTTGCCGCTAGAGCTCCAGGGAACTGCTGCCCAGAACCTAGGCACCTCAGACATCTCTCATCCGTTATTGCGCGGTCACTGTATAAATCACCTACACATTTATGATCCCGTGAATCTCCCCGCAGCTCAATGCTCAAAGGTGTCGAAAGGGAATTTCAGGAGTTTGAAAGAGAGGGTCTCCTTGGACCGCGGGGAGCTGTCTCAGGTGCTGAAGCTTTCCAGTCGTTGGTCCCTGCCAACACGACACGGAGTCAGGCAGCACATTCTCATTCCCGGCTCATTCACGGCTTCCCCATGCCTTGGATAAGACTCATTTCAGAGCCGTGAATATATCCCTCCGTATCATGGCCTACGTGAGACACTTTCGGACTTTAGTTTCGGGATTTTACTTCTGGGAAGCAGCACTGCTACTCAGGTGAGTCCACTTGTATTTAACAGTTGGAGAACTCATTCAAGCCTTCCAACCACTTGTCATTGATGAAACCAAGGATGCAACTCGAGATTGACTTGTTGAAAGTGTCCCTTACACAGTATTGTTTTCTATCTAACAGTCTGTTTTCTGTCTAGCAGTCTGTCTCCTGAGACCTCTGAAATATGTAACTTTGCTTTATTTTCACTAACTAATGTATTTTATTAACTGGCATCTTCTGTTATTTGCAACTGAGTTTACCCTAGGAAAAAAATATTTCCAAAGCCTGGGACTTTCCTTCTCAAATTGCGTTTATAGTTTCTTTTTTTTCTAAGTGAATTATAAATTCTGGGTGTTACTCTCGTTTTGAAAGTTAAAAAACATTTAGTTATTAGAAGTGGAACATTACTTACATTTTAGAAGACAAAAAATATCCAGAACATAAGCATTTAGTGGTCAGAGAAATTCTGAATATTATTTATATATCCAGAGGTTAAGTTTAAATGAATAAAATAATAAAGGCTTTGAAAGTACTGTTTCCTAAAGAACTTAGTTCATGGAGACAAAGTGATAAATAAATCACTAGGTATGTTCTATGCCAAGAAAAATCATTTTGTAGAAAGTAGTAAAGCCTACTGAACAGTAAAATTGTTCTATGATGTGCTATTTTCTTATCATCTCCAGTCATATTTGGTAGGCTCTTTTTAAATAAAGAAGAGACACTAAGCACAAGATCAGTTAATTTAACCCCATTCTTAATGAAACAATATATAAGCCAATGTAAAATTTATTTTACTATTATAATTACCTAAAATGATTTTTATGGTTTCCATAAAATGATTTCCATTTTATGGTTCACAAGCTTTTCAAAAAGATTGAAATAAAAAATTTGAGTGCTAAGTTATATGTATAATGATTTCCATTTGATGTCTTTCTGGGTTGCTATGTCATTTTTTCATCTTTAGACACCTTGAAAAATATAGCATATCTCATAAAAACTACCTTTAGTAACCAGGAACTAGTTGTGAAGGCTACTATATTTCTGAAATTACTGATTTTTCCTGAAGTAAAGAGTTGAACCATTGTAAATCAGAATATTTTCAGTGAAAAATATTTTTACATAATAAATTTTTATAACTTTGCAACTGGTACAAATTTCATATATAGTGATAAAAGCAAAGAATGTAGAGCTTTCAAATTTATATAAATTTTATAGAAAAGAGTGCAAAATTCATGTCATAAGATAAGTTGATTATGTTTTAGTATCTGAGATGATAATATGCATACTTATTTTCTCAAAAAATCATAAGAGCTTAGTTGATACTTAGATTTAGGAAGTTTAATGTTGATAACTAAAATATTTTGATTAATGAGGCCAAATTTGTATAATAGAAAATCACCATGATATTTGCTATAATATATTCTTAGAAAGAATTCATGTTAATTAATATTAAATAATTTAGTTTAAAATCCTTCTTATGAATATTTCAGAAATGTTATCACTCAAAAAGATATATCAAGTATAGAAGTT
>SJYA01001210.1:0-21154 GCA_006410615.1 Neotragus moschatus | reverse complement strand
TGCAATACATATATTCTTCGTCATTTTCTTTCACAAATCAAATAAAAATTTTCTCTTTTTTCTCTTAGATAAAAGTAGCTCATCACTCTGAAGAATTTTTAATCATACATAAAATATCAAATATTTTAACTTTGCAGTGATGGTCCTTGAAGGAAAATTTCCTATAGAAATTTCCTTTTGAAAGTGAAGCTCCCTCTACTGGAAATATCTTATAAAATACAGTTTCTACTCTTTGCTTACTGAGCCTATTTGTGAGGTATTGAGCAAGAAAGGAAAACTAGTAAAGGAAAAAATAAATTCAAACAAGTATTTTTTTAAGTTCACAAATATGTCTTTTTAATTTAAAAATACTATTTGCAAGGAAATTTGGAAGTAAGAACAACAACCAGAAACCATAGATAATTATAATTAAATAGCATACTAGTAGAAGTGTTTTTTTTAATAGGTTTAGTTTAAAACTTTTAAATTGAGATTATAAATACATACAGAAAAGTACAAAAATAGCAAAGTTCTATATAAAGTGGTACAAACGTAACATCCCCATGTAAAGAGACCATGGATCAAGAAGTAGAATTCTCAATATCACAGAAGTGTTCACCCTGCTCCCTCTTACCACCATATCCCTTCCTAAGCATTACTTTGCCTGAAGATAATTTCTATCCTGACTTATGCAACAATAACCTTTTTCCTGCTCTTGAACCTTCTGTAAATACTTATTTGGGTCTGCTTTATTTTATGAATTGTATGTGTTTTAGCTATGTTGTAGCACGTAGCAATAACTTATTTTCATTTCTGTGTGGTATTCCATCATGTGGGGGGTTCACTGGTAGCTCAACTGGTGAAGAATCCGCCTGCAATGCAGGAGACCCTGGTTCAATTCCTGGGTTGGGAAGATCCCCTGGAGAAGGGATAGGCTTCCATTCCAGTATTCTTGGTCTTCCTTAGTGGCTCAAATGATTTTAAAGAATCTGCCTGAAATGCCGGAGACCTGGGTGCGATCCTGGATGAGGAAGATCCCCTGGAGGAGGACATGGCAACCCACTCCAGTATTCTTGCCTGAAGAATCCCCACCAGAGCCTGGTGGACTACAGTCCATGGGGTGGCAAAGAGTTGGACACCACTGAGTTACTAAGCCCAGCCCAGCACATTCCATTATATGAAGACATAACAATTTATCCCTTGTCCTACTGAGGAGTATTTGGGTATTTAAAAAAAGTTTTTGTTTAGTGCTGCTATGAACCTCCTTGAGCTTGTTTTTTTTTTTTTTTTGGTGAGTACCTGTGAATACATGCATTTTGGGGACTATGTGAGTTAGGTCCAAGAGTTTCACTGGACAAAGAATTGCTGTAATATAGGACAGATATGCAGAAAAGGCAATGGCACCCCACTCCAGTACTCTTGCCTGGAAAAATCCCATGGACAGAGGAGCCTGGTAGGCTGCAGTCCATGGGGTCAGTAGGAGTTGGACACGACTGAGCGACTTCACTTTCACTTTTCACTTTCATGCATTGGAGAAGGAAATGGCAACCCACTCCAGTGTTCTTGCCTGGAGAATCCCAGGGACAGGGTAGCCTGGTGGGCTGCTGTCTATGGGGTCGCACAGAGTCAGACTCGACTGAAGTGACTTAGCAGCAGCAGCAGGAGCAGGATGGATATGAGTATGTCTAGGTTTAGTAGATACTGCAAGTTTTCTGACACAGTTGTATCTAGTTACATTTCTGTTAGTAATATATGAAACTTCCTGTTGACTCATTGGAAAAGATTCTGATGCTGGGAAGGATTGGGGGCAGGAGGAGAAGAGGACGACAGAGGATGAGATGGCTGGATGGCATCACGGACTCGATGAATGTTGAGTCTGAGTGAACTTCGGGAGATGGTGATGGACAGGGAGGCCTGGCGTGCTGCGATTCATGGGGTTGCAAAGAGTAGAACACAACTGAGTGACTGAACTGAACTGATTGCTATTACTAGTAAAAAATTTTATCAGTGAAGTATTATTATAAACATTTATAGCACTTTCTTAGACTATTATTGCAAACCCACAGATGCGATTGAAGTTTTTACTTTGGCATAATTTATACATTTTAGCAACTGAGTTTTATTAAGGCAAATAGCAGAACAAAAATATTTACTACTATGGTACAGTTAAGGGTATTCATTATCAGAATATACCAGGTATTAGAAACATAGTGCTTAAAAGGGACTTATTAAAGAGGATAATTCTTTTAATAAATACAAGTCAGAAACAGACATAAGAAATCTAAATTTTCTAGTACTGAAGTTTTTTAAATTTTTACCCTTTGCTCAGATATTGCAGTTTTTGAAAAAAAATTTTCTTTGGCTTTTGGATTCTAGTTCTCATACTAGTGATGAAATAAAGAACAAAACACCAGTGTTCAGCTTTCTTTGAAATGTAAATAAGTGATGATTATGAAGAGCTTGCAGAGCAATTTCCAAAAGCAAGAAAAGTGCCCAAAGTATTCCATCTAAATTAATTATTTTCACAACATGCAATTTTGTTTTTCATCTTGATAGTTTGATAGCAACACAGACTTGCTATTTGGATAAATTATGGTACATTGTGTCAAAAACTGAATGTATGAATTTCAGGCTTTATGATAATCACAAATAAAATATTTTCTTGATTGACTTCAAAGTGTAGGAAAAACATTTTGGCATATAATGTCTTTTTTTTTTTCCCTTTTGGTATGTTTTGGAAGATGGGGAAAATTCTTTTTAATGTTGAGTCTATTTTCTTATGTAAGACTTTGAAGAAAAATGTACTTTAAGGAATAAACTCCTACTGTTATGATAATTTCTTGTATGTAGGTACTGTAGCAGGATTCTATACAGTAAACGTAATATGATTTTTTCCTTTGTTTCTATAAATAATCATACACTTTCCTAAGTATAGAAGGCTCATGGCCCAGTTCTTTAGTCAATGCCTCAAGCAGTTTGCCCTGCCAACTCAGGAAACAGCTTATAAAATATTTCCTCTCGTATATAATTTTCTCTCCCTTGATCCCTTGATATACTGAGGCCAGTCAATCACCAAGTATGTGTTTAATGTGAAATGTTAAGCAACTCAGCAAGATTTCTTCACCACATTCTGTGCACATGTTTGTGCTAGGTACAGTTTGGCCACGGGTGATCGAGAAATTATCACCTTTTCATCGTGAAACTTAGAGCCTAGAAGGAGAGAAAATACAAAGATCCAACTGACAAAAGAGCAACAGAAGCAGCGACGTTTTAGGGACTGTGAAACAGGGAAGTTCTCCAGAGAACTGGTACTTGTGATGGATCTTCTAAGATGCTTGTTCAACGGGCAGAAGTGAGATATAAAGAAAATATTCTATTTTCTATTCCATGTCCTATCATTAGGAAATGTATAGGAATGTAAAATCATTCCTATGATACAATCCTACAGTATGCAGAGGGAATGGTGATGGTCAAATTCAGCTGAAATATCTCTAGTTCATTGTTTAATTTCATATCTGCTAGCAACAACTATAGAGCTCGCTACAATAATAAACCTGCTGAAAGGTAGAGGAGTTGCAGCTTCCTTTCATAATGGAATATGGATAAGATTTAGAAGCAAATAATTTAATTCCACTGAATAGTTATCATTATAGGAATGGCCATGTAATTTGGCTCAAAAAAGCTCTACAAATCCTTCTCTCTCAGAAGGAGTGTTTACCTCAAACTTATAATTAATCAGAAACTTATAATTAATCAGAAGATTGCTCATAACCATCAAGAATAGTAAAAACTATAATATGGAGACAAACAACAATGACAAAGCTACTAGAAGACAATGACAGTCTGCTTGTTTTAGAATTTGGAGACCATGTTTGAGTTTATCATCAAAATATGATCTCTCTAAAAAAAGACTATCAGGTAGAGGATTTGGATTGTTGGAAGAAAGGAGGCCAGTGAACTGGGCTGGGGTGTTTTGAGTCTGAGATGCTAGCAGCAGATCTGCTGTATCCTGCTGTCAGCTGAGAATGCAGAAACCCGGCCTGAACTGTAGATTGAACAGTTAAACTGTTATAAAGGTGATCACACTGCATGCAAAAAGGAAAAAAAAAAAACAGAAAAAATATTTATCGGAAATGATGGCAGAACATTTAGAGCAGGCACGGAGAAATACTCAGAGAGAGAGTTCTGAGCTAAAGTGTGGTGGTGGGACTGATCATAAGTGACAAAGAAACAGATTTATAATAATTTTATACTGTCGATCCTAAGGACTTGCTTTTATCGATAGCATGTATCTACCACTTTTCTCTAGAGCCTTCAAATGCTCTGTTCAGTTCAGTTCAGTTCAGTCGCTCAGTCATGTCTGACTCTTTGCGACCCCATGAATCGCAGCACNTTGGGCGTTAGTTCTAAAAGGTTTTGTAGGTCTTCATAGAATTGTTCAACTTCAGCTTCTTCAGCATTACTGGTTGGGACATAGACTTGGATTACCGTGATATTGAATGGTTTGCCTTGGAAACGAACAGAGATCATTCTGTCGTTTTTGAGATTGCATTCAAGTACTGTATTTTGGACTCTTTTGTTGACCATGATGGCTACTCCATTTTTTCTGAGGGATTCCTGCCCACAAATGCGCTATAGGTATGTTATTTACTCAGTCATATCCAACTCTTTGTGACCCCATGTACTGTAGCCCTCCAGGGTCCTCTGTCCAGGGAAGATTCTCCAGGCAAGAATGCTGGAGTGGTAGCCATTCCCTTCTGCAGGAGATTTTCTTGACCCAGGGATCGAACCCATGTCTCCTACATTGCAGGCAGATTCTTCACTGTCTGAGCCACCAGAGAACCAATGCTCTAATTTCAACTAACCTCATAAGCTAGTCCACAGTCATGTATGGTATATTTTACCCACTCAAGTTCTCTGAGAAGATTTTTAAAAGAATTATTTTGATGAAGATGCATCTTTAACTTTTCCTTACTTCATGAAGTATATAACATGGAGCCTGTTTGATTTTCCCAGCAAATCTGTCTCTTAAACTCTTCTTCAAAACTCTTCTCCTTATCCTGATACTTGGATTAACCATACTTATTGAAAATGAACTCCTGTGCATGCAAATGTCCATGTTGAAACATGGATGGTTTGCCTTTCTCCACTAGAAGAAAGCTATAGCTTTGTTTTGCTTAGGAAAATACATCAAGTAGAGAGATAAGTGAGTCACCTTCAGAGAACTGACTCTGGAGTGAAGGCAGGCATTCTAAGACAGGACCAACTGTTCGGTAACAAGCAGAAAGTGTATGAGTAGAATGAGCTGTTCAGCCACAGAAAATGAAGCTGTTCTAACAACTGCAAGGCAGTCACACACACTTTAGAAAACAAAGTTTGAAATCCTTAGATGTTGGCAGAAAGAAGAAGAAACAATAGTAAAATAGTTAATAAGCAGCCTCACAATAAAGCATTCCTGAAATTCAGAATCTCCATACTAGAGATGTTTTTAGAAGGAAGTATTACCAGTTACCTCTCAGACAATTTAATACACAGAGGCAATAACCTCAGTGGAACAATTAAGAATATCATAAAATGGAATGTTATCAACATCCTCTAAAATAGTTTATTGCATGGAATAAGTTCCAATGTGAATGATGAAGAATTCCTAGGAGTTCATGCAAAATTTGCATATAGTCAAAAATAACGAATTAGGAATGATAAACTCAGATATTTCTGATCCTATTTTATAAACATTGCCAATATAGGATGGTTGGGCTAACATCAGAGATAACTAGTTCATTCAATATCCTACCTAAATTTGAAAATATCTCAAAAATATCTACAACAGGTAGTCATCTTGTGAACATTTAAATTTTGAGCAATAAGGGCCTGTTTACCTGAAAAGGAAAATATTTATCAAGCCATTTTAATAATAAATAGAAAACAAAATGTCATTTTATTTTCTCCTGGCCATAGCAAACTTTTTCTTGCCACCTGTGGTTCCCCCTTCCTGCCAATATTTGTGTAGTTTTTTCTTCTTCTTTTTTTTAATGCTTGCCTCTTTACTGAAAATGACCCTTGGAGAGTGTATTTTCTATTTGAGGCATGTTTTGAATCGATAGCCTTTTCCATGTGGTTGCTCCTTGCATGATGCTTATATCCTCCAGGTCTAGAGTGCCTGTAGCTCTAGAATCTCTTTGTAACATTATAAACATCTATTCAGCAATTACTACATTCCAGGAAGACTGCANAGAGTGTATTTTCTATTTGAGGCATGTTTTGAATCGATAGCCTTTTCCATGTGGTTGCTCCTTGCATGATGCTTATATCCTCCAGGTCTAGAGTGCCTGTAGCTCTAGAATCTCTTTGTAACATTATAAACATCTATTCAGCAATTACTACATTCCAGGAAGACTGCAATGTGCTGGAGCAACAGAATCTCAACTTTCTATAACATACCATTGTGCGTGTGTGTGTGTGTGTGTGTGCATCACCTTCACATGTATGTTTCAGATTTTCATGCAAGTCTTGTCTCTCCCTCTTAATTGTTAGTCCCATGAGGATTGGATTGTTTTTGATCTTGCTTTACTGCCATGATATTTAATTCAATGTCATGCGTGGAGTAGATGCTCCATAAATAACAAATAAATACCAAGATGACACATCTGTCGTCTCTCTTTATCTATAATTTTAGATTTGAATTTTATTTAAATCTGTGCTATTACTTGGAGTGAGAAGGGAATCTTATGTTTTAAACACCATAAAGGATATGAAATAAAATAAGATGGCTTGGGAGACATTACCTGCTCTGAGAAGAAGTTGTAAAACAGATAAAAATTGTCAGCATCTAGTGGAAAAATAATGGATTTACTTCTCCTTATCACCATGAGAAACTGAAATTTCTATTGTATAATGCATTATTTCTCAACCTTTTTTTTCCCATCACTGCTTCCTAAAGAGCTTTTTAAGAGATATTTTTAGACTTTCTAATTGACTGCATGAAATTATAATATCACTGTGTATTATATATTTGCTCATGTGTGGTATATAGATACAAATACATAGAGATAGATCTGTGCTTTACATGTAAGAAGAATAAAAATTTTCACCCTAGAGTCTGTTTGGAAATAAAAGAATAATCAGTAATACAATATCAAATGCCATAAAAACAAAAAGAAGTATAGAAGATTATTAGTCACCTTTTCAAGAACACTCTAGGTACAAAAGTACATGTGCAAATATGTTATCATAACATGAATGGTGAGTTAAAGAAAAAGGCAAAAAGATTCCCTTCTTAAAAATTAATTTTTATTGGCATATAGTGACTTTACATTGTTGTATTAATTTCTATTGTACAGCAAAATGAATCAGCCATACGTATACATATATCTCTTCCCTTTTGGACGTCCTTCCCATTCGGGTCACCACAGTACATTAAGTAGAGTTCCTGTATTGTACAGTATGTTCTCATTAGTTATCTCTTTTATACATAGTATCAAGTGTGTAAATATGTCAATCCTTATCTCCAAGAGGCTATAACAAGGGAAAGTAACAGTGAACACAGTGAGATTGATAGTTCCTGATTTGTTTGTTTAATTTTGTGTTTACAGTGAAAGGGAATTTGAGCTTGCTTACATCTTGGAGAAAGAAGTCAGTAAATTAGGAAATACAAAGACACAGGAAGGTTTAGAAGAGAAGAGGCAATGTCACTGATGAGATGAAAAGAAAGAGTTTTCAGAGCGGTAGTTGAAGGGTAGCTTTTGAATCAGAAGAGTTTAAGTCTTTCGCTGGGACTAGATGCAGAATGTGACAGGAGGAGAGACGGGAACTAAGATTTTGTAATTCAGCGGCTGAGCACTCAGTCATCTCTTTGAAGTAGGAGACAAGGTCATTAGTCTGGAATAAAGATGAACAACAAAGCAGACAGGTTTAGGCTGATTTGGTGGTTACAAAACATAGAGCAGAGCCAAGCCCATGTTACTTCTGCTACAAGGCAGGCTGTGCTCCCAGCTCTCTTAGAAGGGTCGGTCCAGCCTACTGCAGCAGAAGCCCCCTTCACCCTGCAGAAGAGTGGAATGAATTCTAGGACATGATCTTTATTTTTTTTAATTGATCGATGATGGGCTTGCAATATTGATTTCTGTCATACGTCAACATGCATTAACCATAGGTGTACATATGTCCCCTCCCTCTTGAGTCTCCCTCCAACCTCCCACTCATTCCCACCCCTCTAGGTTATTATAGAACCCCAGTTTGAGTTCCCTGAGTCATACAGCGAACTCCCACTGGCTGTCTCTTTACCTATGCTAGCGTACATGCTTCCATGCTCCTCTTCATTCATTTCACCCTCTCTTCACCCCTACCCTTGTCCATAAGTCTGTTCTCTGTGTCTGCATCTCCATTGCTGCTCTGTAAACAGATTCGTCAGTACCATCCTACATTCCATTTATATGCATTACCCGCTTAGGACATGATCTTTATTCAGGCCTCACTCATTTAGGTGGCAAAGCCAGAGAAAGAACCCACATCACCTAATTCAAATGAGCTGCTTATTTTTCCAAAAGAGCACAATGATTTATGTTCTCCTATGGCAGAAGAAGAAAAGATCATACCCTTTAAAAGGTGAACTGTGACTCATTCAGTTAAAATCACAGTATAAGTTTTTAACAATTTCATAAAAAAAAAAATCTAAGAATGAGACCCACTTTCAAACTTTCTGCTCTTCTCAGAGATCTATACCTGCACACAGTGTAGGTATATACACTCACATTTCTGACCCTTTTCTTTTACATCTTGAAAATAGGTAGTCTTCTCCTATGAGGCATTATCTCCAGGTATCAAGTATGCTTGAATAAAATAAAACATATATTCTTATGGGAAAAGAAAATCATGTCTATAATCCAGAAGCATTTATAATCTTTTTGTTTCCTGAGAAACTATAAATGTTTTGCCCAAAATGATTGATGGAAAGGGAAAGAAAGACTGGAGATGAGGCTGAGTGAAAAAAGGGGAGAAGGATGTATGTATGTATACAATCTCAGCTGACTATTAGCTTTAACTAATTGATATAACTAATTCATTTAAGGTAACCAACTGATTTAAGGTACAATCACTGACTGTATCTTGCTAAGGTCTTCCCTCTTAATTTTTTAAAAATAATTTATTTTAATTGGAGGCTAATTACTTTACAATATTGTAGTGGTTTTTGCCATACATTGACATGAATCAGCCATGGGTGTACACCCTCTCTTAATTTTGAAAAAAATATAATCCAACAGAACCTTGATATATAGTCTCATTTTCACTAGAGGGAATTGAACAACGACATACTCACCACTATATTTACCTTTCCTCACCACTTCCAATTGTAAACTCCTCTTGGCTGTATTGTTGATTCCCTTCTTCATTCTGCATCATTTCTCTCTCCTTAAAGGAATGTAAGAACCAGGTAAATGTAGGGCTTCCCTCACCATGGAAGAAAAGTGTCCAATAACTCAGATATGCTTAAGTCAGAACGCATTCCACTGAAAGGTGACATTAACATAAACGTTGGTAGTCACACAAAAGGGAATAGCTACCATAGCCTGAATAAGTCAGTGCTCTGCTGGTTCAATATTATTATGGAAAAAACCTGAGTATGGCTCTGTTTTAATATTCTGTGTACATTTCTTTTCAGATTCAGAGACCCAGAGATTGGTGCTTTAAAATATCATTCTTTTATGCCCTCAATCTGATTGATATGGGGATTTATAAAAACACATTTTATTAGTAAGCATCCATTGATGCAAGCACGATCAGTTCAAAATCAAGCAGTACTCTTTCTGCTGTATCATTTTCTTTGTAAGTATAACTCAGTTAAACATCTCAAGTAAAAGGATGATTTCTGTACCACTCACTTCTGGCTGGTGGGATTTTACCCCCTTACTTTTATGATATTTTTATGAAATTTTGGGTACAGTCGACATAGACTAAAATGAAATTTTATAAGACAAGTTTTATCCACATTTTAAAGGTCTAATAAGTGTTTTGTCAAATAAGATTCAGAAGAGACATACAGTTATTAACATTCCCTCCACACTGGTTTGATGTAATCACTTCTTAATTATCACTAGAAAAATAGTTCTGAAACCACATGCAGTGATTGGACAAGTTAAACTGGTTGAGGTATATTTGGCATATAAGAAACAATATACTCTTAAATTGAATTTCAGAATATTCACACTTTATCAAATTGAGCTGTTGTTGTTTAGTTGCTAAGTTGTGTCAACTGTTTCACGACCTCATGGACTGCGGCCCATCAGGCTCTTTTGTCCATGAGGTTTCCCAGGCCAGAATACTGGAGTTGTTGCCATTTTCTTCTCCATGGAATCTTCCTGACTCAGGGATGTAACCTGCGTCTTCTGCATTGGCAGGCAGCTTCTTTACCACTGAGCCACCAGGGAAGCCAGCGAAGTTGTGTATTAGTGCTATTTGTTGATTTAGTTCCAGTGAGATGATGAGTGATGGGATCCAGTCTCTGCCTCATACCTGAAGTTTCCAGCTAACACAGGAGATCATGGCATGAAAGTGTCAGATGTCCACAATGGAAACCAGTGACTGATAAAAACAGATGGCCTGTAAGAATCCAGTGGAGAAAGGTACCAGTTCCCACTCAGTTAAGCTAATAAAGGCAGTGTGGAGGACATGGCATTTAAGCAAAATAACTAATAAAATTCTTTAAGACAAACGTGTGATTGGGGCATATTCTGGGTTTTGAAGGATTACCATTGAAACTCCTAGAGTGCCCTGAGTCTTTCCTGACTGAAGGAAAATTAAGTCTGTTCTTCTGAGAAGATTTTACCTTTCTAATTTTGATTTTGTTGATGACTCAATGTCTTTATTGGCTTTATCGTCCAAGAGTACACCATACTACAGAGTCAGATAAAAATCCCTGGTCATTTTTCAGTTGCAAAAAATAATGTTTAGAGGTGATAAAGTGCTTTATGCCTTGTGTGTGTGTGTGTGTGTGTGTGTGTGTGTGTGTGTGTGTGTGTGTGTTAAGTGGACACAGTTTAAATAAAAGGATTTCAGAAGATCATTTGTAGAGATTAGGGTTTAGAATCAGGCTAAAGGAGGAAGTTTTTTAGGATAAGTCAGAGTGAAAAGAAAGAATATTCATTCTCAGAAGGAAGAGAGGGTCAACATTATTTTTGAGATTCATGATTGGCTTGAATAAATCAAGTGGTATTTCACTGATTTGACAAAGAAAAGGTGATGTTGCTAACATATTTTCCACTGAACGTTGCTATTGGACTTTAGAATGTAACTAGTGTGTTTTTTTTTTTAATGCTTAAGTATGTAACTGCTGTGGCAATTGATGTTCAAAACCCACACATCTGTATTTATAATTATGAATTTAATCATTATAGACACTTAGTTAAAACCAGTTTCCAGGTGTTGATGTGAATCCATTCTACTTAAGTAATACATGATTGTGTTTTCAGTATGAAAATTCAAGTATTTCAGGTAAATCAACACCTTGGCCACCACTGCTCTTAGTCCTTTCCTTAGGTGAATGACAGATGATTTGGTGTGTTTTTCTTCCCCAGATCATATTCCATGCATTTATATAAAGGTATGTGCACATAAAGAAACTCAGAGCAATTTTTACATTTTTTTTTAAAGAAAAACGTTTAATTAGAGGAGCTCTACAGTTTGCCCACTTCATGTGTTTTCTTTCAGGGGGTGAGCGGTCCCATAGAGAATTTGTTCTGACCTCTCACCATCCTCTTATTCATTCTACCCTAGAGGAGAAGACTGAGTCTTCTATCTGAGGAGCTCGGAAGGAAAATCTGGGCAAGTGTAGCCTGGTGCCCGTCTTTGTCCTTTTTACGTGGGGCTTTGAGTGATGTGGGGCACGGAGGCATCATTTTCAATTCAACATTAGGAAGTCAGTGTGTCTTTGGATATCAGATAATTTCCCCCAAGTCATCTTTGTAACATCAATTTGATCCCAATTTTCTTTTTTTATTTTTTATTTCATTTTATTTTTTGTTTATTTATTTTTTATTTTACTTTACAATACTGTATTGGTTTTGCCATACATTGACATGAATCTGCCACAGGTGGACGTGAGTTCCCAACCCTGAACTGCCCCCCTCCCCGCACCTCTCTCCCCTTATCATCTCTCTGGGTCATCCCAGTGCACCAGCCCCAAGCATCCTGTATCCTGTATCCAACCTAGACTGGCAATACGTTTCTTACATGATAGTATACATGTTTCAATGCCATTTTCCCAAATCATCCCACCCTCTCCCTCTCCCACAGAGTCCAAAAGTCCGTTCTATACATCTGTGTCTCTTTTGCTGTCTCACATACAGGACTATCATTACTATCTTTCTAAATTCCATATATATGTGTTAGAATACTGTACTGGTGTTTTTCTTTCTGGCTTACTTCACTCTGTATAATCGGCTCCAGTTTCATCCACCTCATTAGAACAGATTCAAATGTATTCTTTTTAATGGCTGAGTAATATTCCATTGTATATAATCCCAATTTTTTAAAATCTTTTTGAAAAAATTTCTTGAGTTGTTTCGTATTTTGAGGAGCAGAGGAGAGGATGATAATTTGAAGTCTCTTGGATCCCGAGAGTTATTTTTAATAATAACTATCATTTTGTACTTGCTATTTGTTTCACTCAAGGATATTTCTTTAAACACTTTATGTACAATAACCTTATTTTTATTACTGCTGTACAAATCTAAAGTGGGATTACATTAGAGATTTAAGAAGAAACATATTGATAGCTATCTAGGTGATCTTAAATTTTTATTGATGCCAACAATGGTACATCAGATAGTGGTGGCTCGTAAGGAAGACATGTCAGTAATTCAAATACAGACCATAAAGTTCCCTCTTACAATGATTGTTTATGCTGCCTTTCAATGTATTGTGTAGACTGCATTTAAACAGCTTTTCTGTTTTCTTCTCTTCTTCCCCATCTCTTCTCTTTCCATTTGTACTTACTTCCTTGGTCACCTCCTCTAGTCACAAGGCTTCAAATATCATATATTTGTCTATAGCACTTTTCAAACAATAAAAAAAAGGATATCCTTACAAAATCAGTCTCCGGCATCTTGTTGTAAACTTGCTTCACTTACTGTTTCCCCCATTTCAGTTCATCAAATCTCTTCAGTTGTGTAGGCCCAAAATATGAACTCCTCCTTAACTACTCTCTTTAATCTGTTAGAAAATCATCGTGCCTCAAACTTCAGAATACATCCAAAATGTGACCAATTTCCATCACCTCCAATATGACAACTTGGTCTGAGCCACCATCACCTGAACCCTGATGATAATCTAACTGATCTCTGCCAAACATCTGGGCCCCACTCTAGTCTGATTTAATAGACCAGTCATGGTGATTCTTCAGAAATGAAAGGCAAGCCATTCCATGTGCCTACCCATTGCTTTAACAATTTCCATTTCACTCAGAGTAAAAGCAATTTCCTTATAAAGATTCTTATATTCACAAATGGTTTGTTGTTCCATTTAATCCTTTGAGCTGATTTCTCACTCTTGTCCCCCCTTCTAACTTGATTCTGGTCCATTTTGGTTCTGTGAATATATCAAGTGTGTCCCTGGCTTAGTTAGACCTTTGCACTGGTTGCTTTCTCTATCTGGAATAGATACTTTGCTTCAGGTGGCCACCTCCATGACCTCCTTCAACACGTGATAAAGCGACCCTTCCTCAGTGAAGCTTCCCCTAACAACTCTATGTAAAATGTTCACAGGTCCCCCAAGTCCTGTCACTTCTGATTATCTTTTGCTTTGCTCTAAATTCTCCTTCCTTTCAAAATAGTAAAGAATTTACTACTTTGTAATAGTTTTTGTTAATTATGTCCCAGTCTGCTGAAATATAAGCTCGTGGAAATAAAGGATTTTGGGCTGTTTTGGTTTTTGCTGAATTCAAAGCCTCCAAACAATGCTAGGCATATTGTACAGTTTTCAGCATCTAACAAAGAGAAAGAGTGGGTACTAAAGTGTCGGTACTAAATGCATCAGCCTTCCTTTTTTGTCTTGCCTTGTCCATGACAAGTTTTAAACAAATTCTTGTATTTTTAAAATCCTTTACTATAGTCTTTTTTTCAAAATATAATTTGCTCATGGATTAAAAATCAAATGGGACAGAGAGCTGAAACGTTGTTTATAGCCCATCTCCGTCCCATCTTCACTGCAATTAATTGTCCTTCCTAAGAACAATCAGTTTAAAATGTGTTTTACTTATTCTGAAGGCCTTTTCCATAACCTGAACAATATTTTTCTACTATTACTGTTTCATGTTTTGTTTCCTTTGCCTTTAGTTACAAGAAATGCTTCTTCAAACACTCATTTCCTTTTCCCTCACACTCTTAATTCTAGGCACATATTCTAAACTTCACGCCCCTGTGAGCCTGATAGCACAATGACCTTTCTAAATTTCTTGCTTCCAATAAAAATGAGATTGTTTTCTGATGTTTTTCACAGAGAACTCATCTGAAGAAACCCCAGAGCTACTTTCTATGTTGTATCAGCTCCTTCCAGGGTTCTATTTCTTGGTTTACTTCCTCATTTCACTACAGTATATTACCCATGATTTTCTCAAGAGAACATTTATGCAGGTATACTGTTCCATTCCTTGAATTTGTGGCTGCTTAACAACTTCTCCTTTGATTCATAGACTGGATGTACTACCGGATTGGATATATGGAATGACAGAACAAGCCAGCAAGAACTTTGCCGGCTTTTTCTTGTTGTCTGGTAGCATATACAAATGCCCATTTGCCTAAAGCTAGTCTTGTCTTGTTCTTTTGTGTTTTCCTTTTTCTTTCAAATTCCTTTGGGATCTTCTCTTAAATCTTAATGTTTGGCAATTTTTCAATAATAGGTCTAACATAATTCTCTATTTGGACTTAGTGGGCTCATTCACTTTGAAAATAAATGTGTGTTTTTTTTAAATTTATTTATTTTAATTGGAGGCTAATACTTTACAATATTGTATTGGTTTTGCCATACATCCACATGAATCTGCCATGGGTATACATGTGTTCCCCATCCTGAACCCCCCTCCCACCTCCCTCCCCATACTATACCCCTGGGTCATCCCATTGCACCAGCCCCAAGCATCCAGTATCATGCATCGAACCCGGACTGGCAATTTGTTTCACATACGATAATATACATGTTTCAATGCCATTCTCCCAAATCATCCCACCCTTGCCCTCTCCCACAGACTCCAAAAGACTGATCTATACATCTGTGTCTCTTTTGCTGTCTTGCATACAGGGTTATCATTACCATTTTTCTAAATTCCATATATATGAGTTAGTATACTGTATTGCTATTTTTCTTTCTGGCTTACTTCACTCTGTTTTTATCTATTTCTGAAAATTCTTCCTCACCTCTGTCTCTCCACCTATCTCTCTATTTGTTCCTCTTTTCTCATCTTGCAGAACTTGTAGGAATCTCTTATTTGCTGACATCTCCTTCCTGTTGTCTTGTTATTAAAGTTGATACCTCTTTTGCTATATTTGGTATTATTTTAAAAAATATTACAAGAAAGAGGGAACAAATACACACACTTGCTCTTAAAGCATTTAAAAATATACATTTCATTATGTACATATTTATACTTAGAGCTTTAACCATCTGAAAGTAGTTTATATTCATGGTATGAAATAGATCAGATTTATGTTATTTTTGCCAATAATACATGGTTGGTTGTTGCTGTGCTGGTGGTCTGAAGCTGTTCCTTCTGCCTGAGACATCCTTGCCTTTGCTCCCACTCAGCTCACATTCCAGTCTCTTAGAAAGTCTTCATCAACCATGCCGTCCAGCATGGTTGCTCTCATTTATTTTGTTTTGTCATCCTGGCTATTTTCTCTTGAGAACTTAGAGCAATCTCTAATCGTCTTGATAACTTATGTGTTCCTTTATTGTCTGCTTACATACATACATTTATATGTTATATATTAAATAAAATATAGAAGAACAAATCCCCTTCGTCTTAACTTGGCAACCTGCTCATTTTACTCTTCCATAAAATTTTTGAAATTTTTTTGTTGATTTATTCTTAGATTCCTAAAAACGTGCTTTTGTTATTTGGGAAATTCAGTGTCCTTTTACTGAAACACTTATGCCTACAGTGATTAGTGTAATGATATATGTGTATAAAACTAAAGATTTAACTTTATAATTTTAAACTTAATTATTGTAAATGCCCAATTCACAACTTTGGACTTCTCAGGCTAAATAAAATGATTTACCAAAAGTGTTTAAAGGGAATAGGAGCATGAACTATAATCTTCAGAAGTTTTTGCTGTAGCTTGCTCCTGATCTTTTCAAGGGAGATATTTTTTTGGAAAGAATATACAAAGTAGCATCTGGACAAAGGCTCTATGTGCTCTACTTCCCAAAGAGACAGCAATATTCTAATTCAAATAAAGGGTGCTTTTATTGCTCTCTGGAGCTACAGTAAAGTTGAAAGAGCTGAATCACTGACTTTACCAGATAGCATCATTGGGAAAACATATCCTTACTTGAACTGCTCTCTTGAAGACCTAATGCCTGTGAAAATAACACATTATATGATTTATTGAAAGCTTACTGAGTTCCAAATCTTCTTGGTTATATATATGTATATATATATTATCCATCTTATGACATATTTCAAGTACTATGTATTCATTTATTCCAAAAAAATTATATAATGTCTCCTATTTACCAATCAGTGTTCTAGGATTTGAGGATACAGTAGTAAGTAAGCAAATCCCTGCTCTGATCCCTATGATGTTGTCTTCTAGTAGAGGAAAACATCAAATTAAGAGGGAATAAATAGTAATTTTAGCTCTTGATATATTTTATGGAGAAAAGTAAAACAGAAACAGAAAGGCAAGGGAGAATATGTGAGAAGGGAAGACATTTTCTTTTTTTTATGAATTTTTATTGGACTATAGTTGATTTACAACGTTGGGTGAGTTTCAGGTGTACATCAGAATGCATCAGTTGTACATATAAATGCTTTTAAAGATTCTTTTCCCATATGGCCCATGACAGTGTATTGAGAATTCCCTGTGCTATCCAGTAGGTTTTTATTAGTTGTTTGTTTTTTATATATGTATGCTTAGTTGCTCAGTCATGTTTGACTCGTTGTAACCCCATGGACTGTAGCCTGCCAGGATCCTCTGTCTGTGGGATTTTCCTAGGCAAGAATACTGGAATGGGTTGCCACTTCCTACTCCAAGGTATCTTCCTGACCCAAGGATTGAATCTGGGTCTTCTGCAAGTCTCCTGCATTGCAGGCAGATTCTTTACCCACTGACCCATCAGGGAAGCCCATATAGTAGTGTATATATGCAGAAGGGAAGACAGTTTCAAGGAGACCTTTCGAGTGAAGACTTGAAGGTGATGAAGGAGCAATATGGTAGATTCTAGATGAAACTGTCCTAGCAGAAGAAGCGGCAAGTGTGAGGGCCCTTAGATGCCAGCATGCTTATTAAAATTTTCAAAGAAACCATCCAGTAAAAAATCATCACACATTTTTGTTTCTCAATGGAGATAACCTATTATACTGGGTAAGTTTCTCTTAGATGTTTTAAAACCATACTTTAATTCAACAGGTCTAACATTGAACCCACTATCATAACTTTCAAAGTTGGTCTCCATTTATACACTGTCCTATCTTGGTGAATGGTGTTTCCATCCATATGGTTGCTCAAGCCAGAAAGCTAAGAGATGATGTTACTTAACTCCTGCTATGTAACAAATGATTCTGAAATGGAGTGGGTTGAAAGAAAAATGAATATTTAGTCCATGGGTCAGAACTTCAAGAACAGCTTAAGTGTTAACAGATATTCTAGGTAAGAATCTTTCATTAGGCTACTGTCAAGATGTCAGCCTTGGTTGTAGCTACGTGAAGGCTTGACTGAAGCAGAGAATCTGATTTCGAGGTGTCTCAGTCAGATAACTGGTGAGCTGGTGAATCCTGCTGATAGAAACTCTCACTTTCTTCCATGTAGCTACTTGAGTGGTTGAGGAAGAGTGAATAATCCAAAGGAGAGCGGAGTGGACAATACAGTTTATGATTGAATTACAGGATTCGCATCATCAAGCAGTTACTTTGCAGAGGGAACATTCAAGAGGAGGAAGATTAAGCTCCACCCTTGAAGAGAAGAGTGTCAAAAAAATTGAGTAAACAGATTGGTAGGTTGTACCAAAGGAGCTAAAGAAGATAGAGATGTGGTTGGATTACTGATAAAATCAGAAAGTAGGACAAACTGGATGGATATGAATATGTTATGTGGAATCCAAGAACAGTCGAGTTATCAAAGATTTTCCTCCCCCAAAATGTAAAGATGGAATTGCCATTAGCAAAGTTTGGGGAGAATGGAAAAGAAACAAGCTTATGTGAGAATAGTAAGAGTTTGCTTTATGTTTGCTTTTATTAGAGAGCTAGGCTGCTGGTAGTCTGTGACTACTTTATTCCAGTTTCAGAAACAGTGAGGATTTCAAGGGATGCTTAGCTTCCTGCTAGACCTCTGTATTTTTGATTCATTCTTACTCAACAGTTGTAATTCTTTGTGCTTTCAAACCAACTCATAGGTATTCACTCCTTTTTATGTCCCTAAAATCCATAAAGCTTTCAAAATGTGTGCACAGATTGTTAACCACTCAGCTGATACTCTGAAGTTTGCTGCCATCCCTAAAGTACGTGGTTTACTTCTGTGAGTTTACTTTGTCTTAGATCTTGTGCTGTGCTGTGCTGAGTTGCTTCAGTCGTGTCCGACTCTTTGTACTGGAGCCCACCAGGTTCCTATGTCCATGGGATGCTCCAGGCAACAATACTGGAGTGAGCTGCTATGGCCTCCTTCAGGGGATCTCCCCACCCAGGGATCAAACCCCATCTCATATGTCTCCTGCATTGGCAGGAAGATTCTTTACTGCTAAGTCACCCACCAGAGAAACCTATCTTAGATATTAGTCACATGATTTTTTTTCACTGTGTTTTTAGCTCTCGGATGCATGTTTTTTTTTTTTTTTTTTAACCTAGTCTAGTATTTTCAGTGCAAACTTTAATTTGACTTAAAATATTGGCTTATAAATTCAATGTCTGATTGGCCTGGGGAGAAAACACCCTGCAGTTTCTTCATCTGTAATACACAAGTAATAATATCTTGCTAGAAAAGTTGTTATGAGAAAAAATGATACCATATTTATATGAATCTTGTGCTTGAAAGATCAGGAAGCAACTCCATTTTTACTGTTCATTCAGTTGAGTCATTCAGTTGTATCTGACTCTTTGCGACCCCATGAACTGAAGCATGCCGGGCCTACTTGTCCATCACCAACTCCCAGAGTTACTCAAACTCACGTCCATCGAGTTGGTGATGCCATCCAGACATCTTATCCTCTGTTGTCCCCTTCTCCTCCTGCCCCAAATCCCTCCCAGCATCAGAGTCTTTTCCAATGAGTCAACTCTTCTCAAGAGGTGGCCAAAGTTCTGGAGTTTCAGCGTTAGCATTATTCCCTCCAAGAACACCCAGGACTGATCTCCTTTAGAATGGACTGGTTGGATCTCCTTGCAGTCCATGGGACTCTCAAGACTCTTCTCCAACACCACAGTTCAAAAACATCAATTCTTTGGCGATCAGCTTTCCTCACAATCCAACTCTCACATCCATACGTGATCACTGGAAAAACCATAGCCTTGACTGGATGGACCTTTGTTTTGGCAAAGTAATGTCTGTGCTTTGAATATGCTATCTAGGTTGGTCATAACCTTCCTTTCAAGGAGTAAGTGTCTTTGAATTTCATGGCTGCAGTCACCATCTGCAGTGATTTTGGAGCCCAGAAAAATAAAGTCTGACACTGTTTCCACTGTTTCCCCATCTATTTGCCATGAAGTGATGGGACCAGATGCCATGATCTCAGTTTTCTGAATATTGAGCTTTAAGCCAACTTTTTTACTCTCCTCTTTCACTTTCATCAAGAGGCTTTTTAGTTCCTCTTCACTTTCTGCTACAAGGGTGGTGTCATCTGCATATCTGAGGTTATTGATATTTCTCCTGGCAATCTTGATTCCAGCTTGTGCTTCATCCAGTCCAGCATTTCTCATGATGTACTCTGCATATAAGTTAAATAAGCAGGGTTAGGTTAATTAAAATATCCCAGGCCTCACCAAAACGCAGGGAGAAACAAGATCACTTTAAAATGATAATCATATTTCACTGGCACATTGCCCACAATGGTAAGAATTAAGATCCCAGTATTCTGTTAATTTTATTTATATCTCTGAATCTCCAAAGATGTTCTAGAATCAGTTCAATCAGTTCAGTTCAGTTGCTCAGTTGTGTCTGACCCTTTGCGACCTCATGGACTGTAGCACACCAGGCTTCCGTGTCCATCACCAACCCCCGGAGCTTACTCAAACTCATGTCTATTGAGTTGATGATGTCATTGAACCACCTCATCCTCTGTTGTCTCCTTCTCCTCCTGCCTTCAATCTTGCCCAGCATCAGGGTCTTTTTAAATGAGTCGGTTCTTTACATCAGGTGGCCAAATTATTGGAGTTTCAGCTTCAGCATCAGTCCTTCCAATGAATATTCAGGACTGACTTCCTTTAAGATGGACTGGTTGGATCTCCTTGCAGTCCAAGGGACTCTCAAGAGTCTTCTCCAACACCACACTTCAAAAGCATCAATTCTTCAGTGCACAGTTATCTGTATAGTCCAACTCTCACATCCATACATGAGTACTAGAAAAACCATAGCTTTGACTAGATGGACTTTTGTTGGCAAAGCAATTTCTCTGCTTTTTGATATGCTGTCTACGTTGGTCATAACTTTTCTTCCAAGGAGCAAGCGTCTTTTAATGTCNCTTCAAAAGCATCAATTCTTCAGTGCACAGTTATCTGTATAGTCCAACTCTCACATCCATACATGAGTACTAGAAAAACCATAGCTTTGACTAGATGGACTTTTGTTGGCAAAGCAATTTCTCTGCTTTTTGATATGCTGTCTACGTTGGTCATAACTTTTCTTCCAAGGAGCAAGCGTCTTTTAATGTCATGGCTGCAGTCACCATCTGCTGTGATTTTGGAGTCTGACAAAATAAAGTCTGTCACTGTTTCCATTGTTTCCCCATCTATTTGCCATAAAGTGATGGGACCAGATGC
>SJYA01001209.1:2020668-2051576 GCA_006410615.1 Neotragus moschatus | reverse complement strand
CGGGAGTTAGTGATGGAGAGGGAGGCCTGGTGTGCTGCGATTCATGGGGTCTCAAAGAGTTGGACACGACTGAGCGACTGAACTGAACTGAGAACCTCTATCTAACGTGTGGTTCCTCTTCAAGATGCAGTCCTCCTCCTTGTCCCTAGGATTGTCTTCTGGGTAAACACATCAAGAGAATGACTGACCAAGAGATTTAAGGAAGGGTCCATAGCCCCCTTGACTGATTCTTTTTTTTTTTAATTAATTAATTAATTTGGCTGTGCCAGGTCTTAGTTGCTCTGCACAATATGATCTTTGATTTCATTGCAGCATGCGGGATCTTTAGTTGTGACAAGTGGGATCTTTTTTTTAGTTGTTGGATGTGGGATCTAGTTCACTGACCAGAAATAAAACTCAGACCCCATTCATTGGGAGTGGGAAGTCTTAGCCACTGGACTACTGGGGAAATCCCTTGAGTGATTCTTGTTTACTACCTTAGGATTCCTTTTCATTACTAAACTTTGGCAAACCTTGGTTTTGCCCACTGATCACATGGAGGTGGGTAATGCAACATATAATAATCTCTATAATCTCCTTGAAAATGTATAGGGCTTCCTGAAGAAAGTATCAAGTTGTGCTGTTGAAATAAGTAGGAACAAATTTATACTCCCTTGGTTAACTTAGCTAAATCCCTGATATGTAAAAGTCAGGACATGGAAATGTGGGTTGGAATCTTTAATTATGCGACAAAACATGAAAGATGATTCAGTTAGTGTATAATGTAATTTGAAAAGTGGAAATAGTGGGCTAGAGACAAGTATTTACTTCTGGAAAGTGAAACAAAGAGATAAAAGCCAAATGACTTAAAAAAAAAAAAAGTCAAGCTCATTACTCACAAAAGTTGAAATCTTCCTTTTTAATTGGATTTTTAAATCATTACTCCCCCAGAAAAACAGTTTTTCAGTTCTCATAAAACTGCATAAGATATTTACACTATTAAATTTAATTTTATATATTTTATATCATTTATACATCTATTTTTCTTCCAACTTCTATGTTTAGGGTTTTTTTAAATAGTCAAAGAGGATAGTTTGAGTTTCAAACTTGGTTTCAGAGGGAGATTAGGTAAAGTAGAGGGAGTTTTCATGTTTGGATGTGGCTTTCTTGCTCAGCCTATTATAGGAACACAGGTGTTGTGGGCCTAGATTGTGTGTTTGCTGTGCATGTTCTGTGGCTCCTGACTTCCCCTCAGCTACTTTCACCCAGGGCTCCCCCTTTCTGCTTCCTTGGCACCTTAGACATGCATCTGTATGGTACTGGTATAGGTCCTTGTACTCATACAGTACTTATAGAGGGTACTGTTGGGTAGAAAGGACATCTCATTGATCTCAGTAGCTGAATATGCCTGGCATATGTTAATAGTAAATGCTCAACAAATGACTGTTGAAAGAATGAGTGGATTCTCTCATCTCCCTAATAAATCCTTCCTACGTACAGAAGCTCCACAGTACCCTCTGCATGACTGGGGGGTGGAGGAGGTAGTTTGCTGAATGAAGCTGGGACACTGCAAATTTTCTGCTGCCTGTACCTGTGCCTGAACTTTCTCCCTTTGTTTCTGTTTTCTTTGACTTAAGACAATAGAAGCTTTAGTCGCACTTAAAATGCATATGTCCTTGGACGAGGTTAAACTTGGTGATAGTGTAAACCTCATTCTAAAACCTGTAATTTAGTGCAAGTCCATCGTGTCCCTCAGTTCTGGGAGAAGGTTTGTTATAGGAAACATGAGAGACAGAATGAAGATACTGACAACCGAAGGAGGCAGCTGCAATATAGAGGGGAACGTCTAAATATTGGCCAAAAAGGCTGTTTCAGTTTTTCCGTGTTAAGGAACTTTTGGCCAACCCAATAATTTCGTGTCACCCTCACCAGACTGGTTTTTTATGTTTTTTTCAAAGAGTTCTTTGGGTTTTGAGATAAGAAGAAAGTCCTAAAACCATCTTCCTGTCCAGGTTTGGGCTTTGTAACAAAGGCCTTCTAAAGATAATGCCAGGGCCTTTGATGTCTAATTCTAGTTGAAAAGGAAAGTAACCTAAGGGATGACTCTAACCGTGGAAATTGCAGGTTAGTCAAGCAGGTAGTGGTATTAGAGTCTGCCAGTAATTTGAGAGACAGAAAGGCCTTTCTGGTAGTCCTTAAATTGTACAAAGTCAATGACAGTTACTTAATCTGCCTGCTTATAAGATCAGTGCTGGATAATGCCGTGACTTTTTGGTGGGAAATATGTAGAATTGTTTTGGTTTGTCTGGGACTGTCCCCATTTTAGCATTGAAAGTTCCATGTCTTGGGAAACCCCTGCTCTAGGGCTAACCACAGCATTTGGTCACCCTAAAGGACCCAAATGTGAAGGTGCCTCATGTTCAAATATGAAGGTGCATAATTAATTTTAACATTAATTCAGCTGCTAACTTGCTCTCCAGTAATTGTGGGGAAAAGATACATTTTAACAAGTAAACAAGTCACCCTATTTGGGAGGATGTTAGCTCTCCTATCTCATTTTGATAAGCTAATCTTATAATCAGCAGAGAACTCCCAAACGTGGCTGTAAAAATAGCAGTTACATAATTATACTTCCCTGGTTTAAACCACTAATAAGACAAATTGCCAAATTTTAGCTGTATGAAGATAAATGTTTTTTTTATCTGTGATGATGTTGCATTACACACAAAAAAAGGAGTTTTATTTTTCTGGTTTAGCATACTTTCATTTTAATTACAGGTACATCATTTTTCACCTCATTAACAGAACATAGTTTATTGTTACAGGATATCATTTCAATGGACACCCATTGCTGTTGTTTACTGAAAGCACTATACTGTGTTATTTACTTTTAAAATATGTTTAATCAGGCATCCTTTCATTTATAGTTCACCTGTACTTAAATATTAACTTTTAAGAGTTGGTTTCACTTATAGAAATCTAAATAGACCTAAATGTAGAGAGAAGATAGAGAGGGAAGAGAGAGTCTCAGATGGCTGCTGCCTTCTAATGCCTAAAGTGCTATATTTGTTATTATATGAATACAGAGACAGTAAGACTCTTCAGGAACCAAGCAATAATATCCACCAAAGCCATACATTAAAAAAAATTAAAACACATTACTAAATAACTCTTAAGAAAATGGAAATTACAAAATATGTAAAGATGAATGGATGCAGAAGCATTACTTTATAAAGTCTGTGGTTTATATTAATCATAAAATTGCTACCCAGAAGGAAATGTGTAGCCTTACATATACAGACAGTAAGGATGTTGAAAATAAGCACACTTTCAAAACAAAATTTAACCTCTCAGTCTAGTAATCAATCAAACAAAAATAGGAAAATAAACATGAAAGAGAATGGAAAATATAAAAAGTGTAATGGTAGGAAATAATGCAATAGGAAATGATAGAAGCAGTGAACTTGAGAAAGTTCTTTTACACTGGGATCTCAACTGCCTATTCTCTGATTTGGATACTTATTTTCCAGCCCAGGGAATAAGTTTTATGGACATTGAATTAACAGACAGAAGGAAGAGCAGGAAATCTGTGATTACTTCTGTCTGGGATACTGCAGAGGGGAGAAGAAGAAATAACATTTACAAAGATATATGTCAAACATTATGGTAGGCAAGTTATGTACATTTTGTGTTTTAATAATATATCTTCCTCACTTACAGATAAGAATATTGAAGTACAGAGTAGCTGAATAATTTCTTAATTATTGATCAGACAGTAAGTCCTGGTGCTTTAAGTTTGAATTCTAGAAGTGTTATTTTTTGACATTTAATTTACCACGTGTTGTCACTTAAAGATATCACTGGTTTTAGAAACATGTTGTTTCGAAAACTCATACCTGCCCAGGAAGGCCATGGGGCTATCATTCACATTTTAGAATGAAATGGTTTTAACAAATTACTTTCTTTAAAACATTTAGCTAAGGTTAGCTGTATTAAACGAATGGGACGTCTGAAACGGTTGGAGACGGAGGAGCAATGCAGTAGAAGTGGTCCTGCTTGGAGGCTGAGGTCTGAATGAGACTGGAAGCAAAAGTGCAGAAAGGGAAGTGGGAAGATGCCAATGATAAAGTCTGACTATTTCAAAATTCTGGCTAGGGTCAGCCCCACCCACAAGAAGAGCAAAACAGGTTCTTCCTCTTTCCTTCTCTTGTACAAATCAGTCCCTGTTCCTGGGACCAAGAGGTCCAGGTCCAGGGGCTGCTCTGTGGAAAACAGAGTCACAAGGAACTTTAGAAGCTATGCATGCTACTCCCCAACAGGCCTCCCCTATACCTATACAGTACCCCAAACTATTTCTGACATCCTTGCTGGAGGAGAGTGATAGAAACTTGCTCCTCGGAGGACAGCTCATAACCCACTTCGAACTTGAGCTAATTGTTAGAAAAGCCTTCCTATCACCAGCAAAAGTCTTGTCTCCCTTCAGCTTCCCCTTATTGGTCCTACTTCTGTCCTCTGAAGTTGCCCAGTCTGTGTGATATTTGTTCAGATGGAATTTGATCTGTCATGTAGTGTTGTTTTTGGCTGATTTGCTAAGTTGATTAGATTCCTCTATAAACTCAAAGCTTTTGGATCAAGGTAAATCTGGTAAAAATGTTCCAGCAATTATTTTTCAGAAAGACTGCCACAGTTTTCTTAAAATAAGGATGCTCCCAATTTACAGATTCATAATGTGAGAACAGTCTTATGTGAAAATCCATAGACTAACCCACATAAAGCAATCAGTATAAATGTACTTTATAAAGAAAGTATAAAAGAAGAAGCAATAAAAAAGAAGCAATAAAGAAGAAGCAATCAGTATATTTTTCCTGTTGATTGACACTATGTGAAAGCTATTTCTGTTCATTTGTGGTAAAGTAACTAGATATTGAGAAGAGGAACCGATCTAATTAATCAACTTGGGAAAATGTTCCACTTTTAAGTGAACAATTAAAATGATAATGAAGTACCTTTTTACTTCTGTTTGTTTAGCTACAAAACAAAGCATAATAATATTTAATATTTAACTCATAATAATATTTAACATTTGTTAGGAAAGAGTAAAACTAGTACTCTCATTAATTACCTTTGGTTTCATAAAAGTCTTCTAGAAATCAATTGATTTAAAAATATCATATCCTTTGTCCCATTAGGATTTTCTGGAAAATTTTGCTAAGGAAATAATCAAAAGATTTTAAAATATGTGATAAAAATCTGCAATTTGTTAAAAATTATTTGTAGTGGTGAAAAATTGTTCACAGCATAAAAATCCAACAATAGGAAATGGTTAATTTGATTAGGGCACATCTGCTGAGTGGGAGATTAGACAGCCATTTCATACAATGATTATGAAAAAACAACACTGTGTGTAATCCAGATGGTCCTAGAGGAAAAATCATAGGTAAGTCGTTGGGATGGAAGCAGAAACATGGAGTGACACAAAACATCTACCTCTACTTCATCTACTATGCTAAAGCCTTTGCCTGTGTGGATCACAACAAACTGGAAAATTTTTCAAGAGATGGCAATATCAGACCACCCACCTGCCTCCTGAGAAACCTGTAGGCCAGTCAAGAAGCAACAGGTAGAACCAAACATGGGACAGTGGACTGGGAATTGGGAAGGGGGTATGTCAAGGCTGTATATCGTCGCCCTGCTTATTTGACTTACATGTAAAGTACATCAAACAAAATGCTGGGCTGGATGAAGCACAAGTTGGAATCAAGATTGCCGGGAGAAATATCATTAACATCAGATATGCAGATGACACCACACATGGCAGAGTGAGGAAGAACTAAAGAGCCTCTTGATGAAGTGAAAGAGGGGAGCGTGAGAAAGCTGGGTTAAAACTCAACATTCAAGAAATGAAGATCATGGCCTCTGGTCCCGTCACTTCATGGCAAATAGATGGGGAAACAATGGAAACAGTGAGAGAGTTTATTTTCTTGGGCTCCAAAATCACTGCAGATGGTGACTGCAGCCATGAAATTAAAAGATGCTTACTCCTTGAAAGAAAAGCTATGACCAACCTAGACAGAGTATTAAAAAGCAGAGCCATTACTTTGCTAATGAAAGTCTGTCTAGTAAAAGCTATTTCTGTTTCCAGGAGTCACGTATGGATGAGTTGGACCATAAAGAAGACTCAGGGCCGAAGAATTAGTGCTTTTGCACTGTGGTGTTGGAGAAGACTCTTGAGAGTCTCTTGGACTACAAGGAGATCACACCAGTCAATCCTAAAGGAAATCAACCCTGAATATTCACTGAAAGTGAATATATGGTGAAGCTGAAGCTCCAATACTCCAATACTTGGCCACCTGATGCGAAAAGCAGACTCATTAGAAAAGGCCCCGGTGCTGGTAAAGATTGAAGGCAAGAGAAAGGGACAACAGAGGATGAGGTGGTTGGATGGCATCACCAACTCAATGGACATGTTTGAGCAAGCTCCAGGAGATGGTGAAGGACGGGGAAGCCTGGCATGCTGCAGTCCATGGGGTCGCAAGGAGTTGGACATGACTGAGCGACTGAACAAGAACAACACCACTAGCCATATAAAAAAATTCTTTTGTAGCCATATAAAAAAATTCTTGCACTACATATAATAAAAATCATGTATACAAAGAAATACACTGAAATTATGATAGAAAGATGAGAGGAGAATTTTATAGTTAATCAAGATAATAACAAAATGCTTTATTTTTAAACCAAAAAGTACAATATAAATTAATTTTTATCTGGACTGATGCCAAGAATTGCATCACTAACTGCAACTGGCAGAAATATATAACTGTTATTATGATCTTTGGGGGAATGTGTCAAGAATGTACATGTAAAAATGTGTCTCTGAAAATAAACATCTCAGGTATATACCCTACCCTTTATTCCTTCCTGTGCCGCTCCTCTAACAAAACCAGAGAGACATCACAGATAAACCCCCTCCCCTGTCTCCAAGATTCCCGGCTTACTGCATTGTGCTCTGAGTGAAAAACATACCACTGTGGCTAGTTACAAATGAAGCAGGAAAACGGAGGAGATGCTGTTAGAGTAAAACACTCCAGGTCCTCTGAAACCCAGAGGAAAAGTCACAGTTTGGACTACATTGCTGATTCTTTGGCCAGTGGAGTGGAAGGCAGATTGCAGTCTTGGTTAGATATAAACCTTCTTTCTGCTCTTATTATTTCTGTTGGACTCTTACAGAAGCTAAGATTTTTGCACATTTTGGTTGACTATTCTGTTTCTCTTCTCCAATTTTCTTACGGAAATTTATCTAGTGTTTGCAGCTTGTCTGGGATCCCCATTGGTAGTAGCAAGAAACAGTAGTTACTGGGATGTGCTTGGTAATTTGAGTCTCCAAAACTACTGGTCATTGCAGACTGTGGGACTAAGAGTTAATGTAAGGATTGATTCTGTCAGTCAGTTTTCAAATAGGTGTATGCCACTGAGCACACCAAAATATGGCATATTGTTATCAGCTGTTGTTATACTAAAGCTGAGTAACATCTTCACAACTCAGAGGCTCATAAAAAACAAGAATTAGTTTTCCTTGATCATGGTTCATAGATGAGCTAGCATTGCCTTGTTTTTGCAGGTCACCTAGACAGGCCAAGGTCAACTGTGCTCCATGTGTTCTCAAAATCCCGTTAGCTACACAAAGTATCAATACATTCTTTTCCTGTTGGGTCACCAAGCACAAGAGGCCAAGTCAAACCACTCAATTAAGGTTTGTACTCATATTTGCTGTTATTCAGTTGGCCAAAACAAGTCACATATATGACTGTACCCAATGTCAGTGGTTTGGGGAATTAATTCTCATTAGCCTTTCATGAAGCAGAGGGAGGGGGTAAAGAATCCAGAACGATGATCTAATTTGCTATAAGGAACAGCATGTAAACAGATTAATTCAAACATTTCAAAAGAGAAACCTACTGACTTCTAGAATAAACAGTATTATTTGCATGTGTGAAAAATATTCCATTTTTCTAATTAGACTAATGAAAACAATAAAATATCTCAGTTACATATCATATTTCTTTTAAAGAACATACAATATCACTAATGATAGTTCCTGATTATGACTATGTTGGGTGTCTGGCCAAGTAAGAGTTGATTCCATGGTAGGTCAGTTTCTGATTTTGGAATTTACACACATACGCTCACATGAACACACTACTTGTTTTTAGGAGCTTGTAATCAGTGAGTAAAATGTGCCCTGAAAGGAAATCAGTTAGTAAGAGCTGCTATTTGGTAAGAAAAGGTGACTCAAGAAAAGAAGTTCCTTGTGGTTTTAAACTGTACTATGTTGTCGATCTCCACAAAAATGAGTCTTTTTTAAAAAAAGAAACTGATTTAAGGCAAAAGTTTCGAACTAGAGGTTTCTATTTTTTCATAATGAAAAAACGTCTCAGGAAATTTTGTATTTGCTTTAATGTAAAAAAGAAAGGCAAGGGATAAATAAAATCTGAGTTCAAGCTAGACAGATTTGCAAAAACTTTAAGCTGTAGGAAAGAAGAGCTGATAGCTCAGAGAACAAGCAAGTAATAGATTTAAAGAAAACTGGTTAGGAAATTTTTTAATTTTTATATTAATAGGGGCCTTTCTCTATATTTTTCCTGTTTTTAAGGTTCAGGTTAAGAGATGTATAGATATGAGGGATTAGAAAGTTAGCCAATAACGGAGAAAGATGGGGTAATTTCAATTTCAGAAATTTTAACTAGCTTTGTCTGGATGGATAAAAGGGATGCTATAGCACAAGTCTGACATTTCTTTTCCTAGCTTAGTGGTCTTCTTCTTGAAAATGGAATTGTTTCTTCAAAACACATCTATTTGCCTTTTTCCAAAGAAAAAGGAAATTACACATTCTGATTAACCATCAATTATTCCTAATTAATGGAGAAAGCGCAATTTTCAACACTCTCACTACTTGACTCTCTGGAAGCAATCAAGTGAGGCAAGATTGCTGTAGCCTTAAGGGCTTCTTTTTCTTGAACAGACAAAACTAGAGTAATTTAGTGAATAGTAGCAATCATTTTTTATAATCAGAAGGACTGCAGGATTTAATTAATTCTTTGACTAATGCATAAAAGTAATATTTATGCTTTTCTAAAGGCCAGTAAAAAGATCAATTTTCATTCCAATCTCAAAGAAAGGCGATGCCAAAGAATGCTCAAACTACTGCACAATTGCACTCATCTCACACACTAGTAAAGTAATGCTCAAAATTCTCCAAGCCAGGCTTCAGCAGTACGTGAACCATGAAATTCCAGATGTTCAAGCCAGTTTTAGAAAAGGCAGAGGAACCAGAGATCAAATTGCCAACGTTCGCTGGGTCATGGAAAAAGCAAGAGAGTCCCAGAAAAACATCTATTTCTGCTTTATTGTCTATGTCAAAGCCTTTGACTATATGGATCACAATAAACAGTGGAAAATTCTGAAAGAGATGGGAATACCGGATCACCTGATGTGCCTCTTGAGAAACCTATATGCAGGTCAGGAAGCAACAGTTACAACTGGACATGGAACAACAGACTGGTTCCAAATAGGAAAAGGAGTACTTCAAGGCTGTATATTGTCACCCTGCTTATTTAACTTATATGCAGAGTACATCATGAGAAACGCTGGGCTGGAAGAAGCACAAGCTGGAATCAAGATTGCTCAGAGAAATATCAATAACTTCAGATATGCAGATGACACCACCCTTATGGCAGAAAGTGAAGAGGAACTAAAGAGCCTCTTGATGAAAATGAAAGAGGAGAGTGAAAAAGTTGGCTTAACATTCAGAAAATGAAGATCATGGCATCTGGTCTCATCACTTCATGGGAAATAGATGGAGAAACAGTGAAAACAGTGTCAGACTTTATATCTTTGGGCTCCAAAATCACTGCAGATATTGATTGCAGCCATGAAATTAAAAGACACTTACTTCTTGGAAAGAAAGTTATGACCAACGTAGATAGCATATCCAAAAGCAGACACATTACTTTGCCAACAAAGGTCCGTCCAGTCTAGGCCGTGGTTTTTCCAGTGGTCATGTGTGGATGTGAGAGTTGGCCTGTGCAGAAAACTGAGCACCGAAGAATTGATGCTTTTGAACTGTGGTGTTGGAGAAGACTCTTGAGAGTCCCTTGGACTGCAAGGACATCCAACCAGTCCATTCTAAAGGAGATCAGTCCTGGGCGTTCTTTGGAAGGAATGATGCTGAAGCTGAAACTCCAGTACTTTGGCCACCTCATGCGAAGAGTTGACTCATTGGAAAAGACCCTGATGCTGGGAAGTAGTGAGGGCAGGAGGAGAAGGGGATGACAGAGGATGAGATGGTTGGATGGCATCACTGACTCAATGGATGTGAGTTTGAGTGAACTCTGGGAGTTGGTGATGGACAGGGAGGCCTAGTGTACTGCAATTCATGGGGTCGCAAAGAGTCAGACACGACTCGGCGACTGAACTGAAATGGAAAGGCCAGTATTCAACATGGACCAAGAGAGGAAAATGTTTTAATAACTTCTCAACAGAATTGTGTAACTTTATTTTTTCAAAGTGTCTTTATATCCATCATTTTATTTCATAATATGTTGTAAAGTGAGTCAGGCATTTTAATAGCCATTTTAAAGATATCTCAAATGCCTTATATTTTCTAAATAAAGTGGCAACCATCTAGTAGTACGTATGCTATAATTAGAATGTGAAGCTCTTGAGGACATCTAAACTTTGAGCCCTGAAATTCATATAATGCCCTATGATTGCTCAAAGAAAATGTGCTTCAAGTAATTTATCCTTATTAAAATGATTTGACCATGTGACAACAAAGTTCATCTTCTCATGTCTTTAACATTTAAAATGGATTAATTTTTTAACTAGAAAGCTGTATTCCACTGATTAGTATAAGATGAAAAAAAAGTACCTATTTGATTCTGCCTCATTGAAATATAGGAAGTTTTAAAAAATATAAAGTGTACTTTTTGTTTAAGATTAATATACAGCATTTTAAATAACTTGAAAAGTCTTCTAAAATTTCAGC
This sequence comes from Neotragus moschatus, assembly GCA_006410615.1. Lineage (NCBI taxonomy): Eukaryota > Metazoa > Chordata > Mammalia > Artiodactyla > Bovidae > Neotragus > Neotragus moschatus. The sequence continues at coordinate 2,040,550 of SJYA01001209.1, read as the reverse complement.
ATCTGAATTCAATATGTTTTTTATCAGGTTTTTTATGCATGGCTTTATTCCAACATTTTATTAGGAAAATTGTTAAATATATTGAAAAACTGAAATATTGACACAGTGAATTATATATACTCATCAACTAAATTCTACAATTATCAATTAATTTACTTTTTGCATATTTATCCAACCATTTATTTATTGTCCTCCATCTATCCATCTATTTTTTTGATGCATTTCAAAGTTGTAAACATCATTGTACTTCATCTAATATTTAAGCATATATATTATTACTTAGAGTTCAGTATTATGCTGTTTTTTTCCATATAGGGAATGAATAATCTTAAGTGTACCACTCAGTGAATTTTGACAAATGCATATACTTGGATATCTTAAACTCCTGTCAAAATATAAAGTGTTTCCATCTCCCCAGCGAGTTTACTTATGATACTTCCCGGATGGTTCCCTATACCCATCTCTCAAAAGGTCACCGTTAGTGTGTTTTTCACCTCAGCTTAGTTTAGTACCAATATGTAACTATTTCAATTATAACACATGTTCACTGATATTTGGTGTTAACAGTCTTTTTATTTTAGCCACTCTTATGCATTTATAGCAGTATTTCATTGACTAATGATTTTGAACACTTATTCATGTATTTATGCCATTCCTATATCTTCCTTTGGGAAATCTCAGTTTAAATATTTTGCTTATATTGGTGGGGGGCGGTAAACAGTCTTTATTTCACCAGCAAATGAATTTAGGTTATCTCAGGTTTAGTAATGAAACAGATTATAATACATATTTGCCCTCAGATTTTTTAAATTGTAAAATTAAAAAAAAAAAGGGATTGTGGACACACACACACATATATACGTAGGCCTTAGAAATTTATGAAAGTATAAATAGATATCTTTGTTTTTGTTATTTAGTCACTAAGTTGTGTCTGACTGTTTGTGACCTCATGGACTGTAGCCTGCTAGACTTGTCTGTCCGTGGGATTTCCCAGGCAAGAATACTGGAGTGGGTTTCCATTTCCTTCTCCATCTTTTGCTCATTTTTAATTGGATAGTTTGCGCTTTTAAAATTGAGTTGTATATGTACCCCAGTGTTCATTGCAGTACTATTTACAATAGCTAGGACATGGAAGGAACCTAGATGCCCATCAACAGATGAATGGATAAAGAAGTGATGGTACATATACACAATGGACTAAGGAACAAATTTGAGTCTGTTCTAGTGAGGTGGATGACCCTAGAACCTGTTAGGCAGAGTGAAGTAAGAAAGAGAAAAACTGTTGTATGTTAATGCATATATATGAAATCTAGAAAAATGGTACTGTTATCTATTTGCAGGGTAGAAATAGAGACATAGAGAATAGACTTGTGGCCATAGTGGGGGAAGGAGAAGGTGGGACAAATTGAGAGAGTGCCATTGAAACATATACACTACCGTAAGTAAAATAGATAGCCGGTGGGTAGTTGCTGTATAACACTAGGAGCTCAACTTGGTACTCTGTGACAACCTAGAGGGGAAGCAGGGGGTGGGGGTGGGAGAGAGGTTCAAGAGGAAAAGAACATATGTATATACTATGGCTTATTCATGTTGTATGGCAGAAACCAACACAACAGTGTAAAGAAATTATTCTCCAATTAAAATAAATAGTTGTAGGATTTTATTTATCTTGGATAACAGTCTTTTCTCAAATGTATGATTTGCAAATTTTTTTCTCCTGTGTATGTATCTTGCCGATTCACTTTCTTAGCAGTGGCTTTTGATGCAGAATATTGGTTTACCAGTTTATGTAGATCTTTAAAATAGTGACATGTTTGATTTTACAATATTTTAAAATGACTCTTGTTAATAGCATTATCAATCTTGTCAGAAAAGGTTGTAAGTATTGAGAAGCTATCAAGCTAATGATGCTGGAAGATACAAGGGTTCCAAAATTCAAGAAAATGTCTGCCATTACCCAGTTATGAATAACAGTAGTTTATTAGTCATTCTTACAAGTAAAAATGGTGCTCTGTGAAAACGTTGGCTTGTTCAGCTTACAACTCAAACAATCACTCAAGTGTTTTTTTCTCAAGAAAACCATCATACTTAAGTATGCAGCAGAAATACTTTATGTTTACTTCTGATTTCATCACACAGGGTATCACAAAGATCTATACTAAACATCTCAATTAAAAAGCAAGTATGCTTTTGGACTTTGAGGGAGAGGGAGAGGGTGGGTTGGTTTGGGAGGATGGCACTGAAACATGTATACTATCATGTAAGAAACGAATCGCCCGTCTATGTTCGATACAGGATACAGGATGCTTGGGACTGATGCACGGGGATGATCCAGAGAGTTTATGTGGGGTAGGAGGTGGGGGGGAGGTTCAAGATTGGGAACTCATGTACACCTGAGATAGGAAAAAAAGATTAAATTAAAAAAAAAAATGCTTACCTGAAAAAAAAATAAATAAATAAAAAGTGAGTATAAGACCTGAATAGAAATACCTCACTAAAGACATACAGATGGTAAGTAAATTATATAAAAATACATTAAACATCATCTGTCATTGGGAAAATACAGATTAAAACAATGAAATATCACAACACACCTATTATAATGACTAATCCAAAATGCTAACAACATCAAGTGTTGGTAAGGCTATGAAGCAACAGGGACTCTCATTCCTTGCTGGAGTAATGCAAAATGTTAAAGCCACTTTGGAAGACAGTGTGGCATTTTCTCACACATCTCAACATAGTATTATATTCAGTCCAGTAATCATACCCCTTGATATTTACACAAATAAGTTGAACTTATTTCCATGTGCAAATCTGCACACGAATGTTTATGGTAGCTTATTCATAATTGTCAAAACTTGAATGCGACCAAGATGTTCTTCACTAAGTGAATGGATGAACAAATTGTGTTGTTCTGTTGCCACGTGACATCTGACTCTTTATGACCCCACGGACTGCAGCAGGGAAGCCTGCTTCCCTGTTTTCACTATCTCCCAGAGTTTGCACTAACTCATGTCCACTAAGTCAGTGATCCCATTCAACCATCCCATTCTCTGTTGTCCCTTTCTCCTCCTGTCCTCAATCTTTGCCAGCATCAGGGTTTTTTACAGTGAGTTGGTTGTTCACATCAGATGGTTGAAGTATTGAAGCTTCAGCTGCAGCATCAATCCTTCCAATGAATATTCAGTGCTGATTTCCTTTAGGATTGACTGGTTTGATCTTGCAGTCAAAGTGACTCTCAAGAGTCTTTTCCAGCACCACAATTCAAAGGCATCAGTTCTTCGGTGCTCAACCTTCTTTTCTCACATCCATACATGACTACTGGAAAAACCATAGCTTTAACTATACGGATCGTGTTACATCCATATAATGAGATATTGTTCAGCAATGAAAGGAAACAATCAAATCCGTGAAAATACCTGGAAAAAACATTAAATGCATATTGATAAAGAAGCCTATCTGAAAAGGCTACATACTGGATGATTCCAACTAAATGACATTCTGGAAAGGGCACAACTTTGGAGATGATGAAAGGATCAGTGATTTCCAGGGACTGAAGAAGAAGAGGAAAAGAATGAATAGGTGGAGCACAGTGGATTTTTAAGCAGTGGAAGTGTTCTCTGTGAGACTATAACGGTGGATATATGTCACTGTATGTCATATATGTCTATGTCAAAACCCATAGAAATTTACAACACAAACAACCATAATGTAAACTATGGACTCCAGTTAATAATAATATATCTGGTTTTGGCTCTTCAGTTATAACAAATGTACCACACAAATGCAAGATTCTAATAATAGGGGAAACTGTGAGTAGAAACAGTGGGAACTCTCTATGATCTACTCAGTTTTTCTGTAAACCTAATATTGCTCTAAAAATAAAGTCTTTAATTATATATATATGTATATATATATGCTCAAGGGTCAAGATTAAATAAATATTTTTATTAATTCATGACATTCTTAAATATAACTGGCTTTAAAATTTTTTTTGATCTTCCCATGGTGTAGAAGACAATGACCACAGCTGTAGTTTGATAGAGTTTCCCCTGATGTCTCAGATGATACCACTGCTTGATTCATGGTCATATGCCAGCAGTTTGATCTGCTATTTGCTTTTGCCCCATTAGTGTAAATGTCAACCAGTGAAAATGATGAATATTATCTTATTATTCTGAAAATAGTTGTGACCTTGTAAGTCTCCACAAAAGGATTTCAGAGATCCCTAGAGGTCCATGGCTCATCTTTTGAGGACTATTGGATTTTGATGTTTTTGAGTGTCATTTTCTTCATGTTTATCTGTTTGGAATTTGTTGGCATTCTTGAATCCATAAGCTTATGTTTTCACTAAATATGGGGAAATTTCAGCCATTTTAAGTTTATCAGACACATTTTTTGAGACTTAACTTTCTTTTCTTCTTATAAAACTTAATTAGGTAAATGTTAAAATATTTGACATTGTCCCACAGTGATGCTAGTGGTAAAGAATTTGCCTGCCAATGCAGGAGATGCCAGAGAGATGGGTTCAGTCTCTGGGTTGGGAAGATCCTAGTAGGAAATGGCAACCCACTCGAGTATTCCTGCCTGGAAAATCCCACGGACAGAAGAGCCTGGTGACCTGCAGTCCATGGGATCCCAAAGAGTCAGACATGACTGAGTACACGAACACACATCCCTGAGGTTCTGTTTTATTTTCTCCCAGTCTTTTTCTTTCCTTCTTCAGCTTCAATAATTTCTACAATACTTACCATCTTTAAGGACTCTTTCATCTGTCATGTTTAATATGCTTTTAAGCCTTCTCAGGGAAATTTTTATTTTTCCAGCTATTGTATTTTTACTTATAAACAGGAAATAGTAACCTAGTAAAGATTATTTTACCTCCAAAATAGAAATTTTGGTTCCTTTCTATAGTTTTTATTTCTTTACTGAGATATCTTCTCCATTCACTCTGAGAATATTCACCTTCACATCCTTGAGTATTATTGTGCTGGCTGCTTTAAATCCTGCTGTGTTTATTCCTATAGCTAAGTCATCTTGGGGCTGGTCTCCATTGATTACCTTTTTTCTTGAGGATGGGTCACACTTTTCCTATTTCTTTTTATGTCTAATAACTTGAAATTTACGGTGGACATTATAAGCACATTGAAAATAAAAATCCTGTATATCCCTTTGAAAAGTTCTTAACTTTCTTTTACTCTTTTATCAAGCTGTTAACTTGGCTGAACTCAAAATTGTCTTTCCTGTAGTGGGCAATAGCTTAACTCTGCATGTTTTAACTCAGTTTACTTGAGCTGTTTAGAGTTTGTGCATGTGTAATTCAGAGGGCAGGCAGTGATTTAGGCAAAGTTTATGTGGTCTTTACTGGGATTTAACCTCTCCCTTTCCAGCTGTTGTGTTTACCCAAAACTATCTCATCTGACTAGTAAGACTGCAGGTTTTGTACTGGGGTGTTGACTTCCCAGTTTGGCACTGACTGAGACTTGCCCTCAGGCAAAGAGTTGCAAAACCAGGAAACTCTCCCAATGATATCGCCTATTTCCACCTGTAGACTCCTCTTCTGCCTGCCTTTGCATATGCTTTGCAGGTAGCTTGCAGGTTTTCAGGTAGTGCATAGTATTTTCAGGTCAGTCTCTTTTCTTGGTCAGTCTTGCTGAATGTTTGTCAGTTTTTACAGTGTTTGAAAGAACCAAGTTTTGGTGTTTTTTTTTTTTTTTTTATTTTATTTTACTTTACAATACTGTATTGGTTTTGCCATACATTGACATGAATCTGCCACGGGTGTACATGAGTTCCCAATCCTGAATCCCCCTCCCACCTCCCTCCCCATATCATCTCTCTGGATCATCCCCGTGCACTAGCCCCACTTTCTATTGTTTTTCTATTTGACTTACATCAATTCTAACCTTCATTATTTTCATCCTTACACAAGGTTTGAATTCAGCTTGCTCCATTTTTAAAAAATGTTTAAGGCATAAGGCTAGGTTATTGATTTGATAACTATTTCATATATATATATATTTATACATTTTACTTTTTAATCATGAAGTGATTTCAAAAAGAAGAGAGACTGAGAAAGAGATGGACAAACATAGAGAAAGAGACCAAGAAAATTACATACTGAATGGAAGTATACAATATACTCACAGCCAAGCTTAAAATATGAATTAATTCAATCAGAGAACCTTTCACTAATCTTCCAGGATCATGTTTTTAAAACTCTCAAGTCAGACCTAATCATTATTTTGAATTTGTAATAGTGTTTACAAATTTTGGACTTCCTTAGTGGCTCAGACAGTAAAGAATCTGCCTGCCAGTACAGAAAACATGGGTTTAACCCCTGGGTTGGGAAGATCCCCTGGAGAAGATAATGGCTACCCATTCCAGTATTGTTGCCTGGAGAATTCCATGGACAGAGAAGTCTTGTGGGTTACAGTCCATGGGGTTGCAAAGAGTCGGAGACGACTGCGTGATTAACACAAATTTTATTTGTTACTTTATACCTTATTATATATGTGGCTGAGATTGTAAAGGATCAGCCTGCAATACAGAACTGAGTTTGATCCCTGGGTCGGGAAGATCCCCTGGAGAAAGGAATGACTGAGCCACTAACACTCACCACACTTACCATACAAATTAAAGCAATATATAGTATTATTTTGTGTTTTAATATTTAAATTGTAATCATTGTGATGATGATTAATTCCACTCTATAATTCATTTACAGAGTTGTAGAATTCCCTAGTGTATGCATATACTAAAATTTATCATCTATTCTTTTGCCAGTGGACATTTTAATTATTTCTAAATCCTTGTGATTTCAAATATTGCTCCTTTGAGCATTCTTGTACATGTCTGCAAACGAAAATATTCAAATATTTCTCCAGGGCATAAGCCTAGAGTTGAATATAGCTAACATAGCTCTTCAACTTTATTTGGTCCTCACCAACTTGATTTCTTCTTTACTATAAGTGTTTACAGGTGTAAATTTCCCCAATGAGCACTGCTTTCACTGTATCCTATAGGTTTGGGTGTTTTGTGTTTTCATTTTCTTTCATCTCAAAATATTTTTCTCATTTCACACGTGATTAATCTTTGACCAGTTAGTTGTTTGAATGTAGTTTAATGTATATGTGTATGTGAATTTTTCACTGTTCTTTCTGTTATTAATTTCTAGTTTCATTCCACTGTGGTCAGAAGAGGTACTTTGGATGATTTCAATCTTTATAAATTTGTTGAGACTTTGGTTTGTGACTTCACTTATGCTCTACCTGGAGAATGTTCCATGTATACTTAAGAAGAATGAATATTCGGTTGCTATTGAATGTAACGTTCTCCATATGTCTGTCAGGTGTGGTTAGTGTATAGCATTTTTAAATCCTCTGTTTCCTTATTTGTCTTCTATTTGTCCTATCCATTACTGAACATTATTAAATCTCCAAATATTGTTGTTGAACTCTGTATTTCTTCCTTCAGTTCTGTCAGTTTGTGTGCTCTGTTCTTATGTGTGTATATGTTTATAATTTTTATAACTTCTTGTTCAGTTATGTACTTTAAAAAAATCAATTTGCCAATCACTTCTTTTTAACTGGAGAGTTTAATGCATTCACATTTTAAAGTAACTACTGATAAGGAAGCACTTACTTCTGCCATTTTCCTATTTGTTTTCTCTAAGTGTTATAATTTTTTGTTCCTTAATCATTCCATTACTGTAATTTCTGTATTTTATTGAATTTTTTTGTATTTTATTGTTTGATTTCCTTATTCCTTTTTCTGTATAATTTTTAGTTTTTTCCTTAGTGATCACCCAGGAGATTATATTTAACATCTTAATTTTGTAGCAATCAGGTTTGAATTAGTTCCAACTTATTTTCAATAACATATACAAATTATGCACCTTTACTGCTCCATCCCTTTTCTCTATGTTGATAGTGTTACAATTACATCTTTATATATTGACTGCCCATTAACACAGCATTGTAATCATTGTTTTATGCATTAATTGTATGGAAAAGGAAGAGGACAAACCAAATATGTGATGCTAATACACTTTACATTTACCTGTGTGGCTACCTTTATCATTGCTCTTTATTTCTCTTTATGCTGTCTAGCGTTCTTTCATCATAAGCTGGAGAAGTCCTTTCACCATTTTTGTAGAACAGGTGTACAGTTGACAAACTCCTGTCAGCTTTTTTTATCTAAGTGTGTCTTAATTTTGCCTTCATGTTTCTAAAACTAGATTTTATTTTTTACAACTGTTTTAGATTGACAGAAAAATTGACTGGAAGGTACAGAAAATTTTCATACTGTGCTATCCCCATGTAGGCACACACAGCAACCCTGTTAACAACATCCCACACCAGAGTGGTACATTTGTTCACAATCAGTGAAAATANGATAATTATGTCATGGGAGTGGAGCCCTGTGAATGAGATTAGTGCCCTTTTTAGAAGAGGCCAGACAGCTTACTCACTCTCTTTCTGCCGTGTTGAGGATAGAGTGAGAAGTTGGTAGTCTGCAACCTGGAAGAGATTTCTAACCAGAACCTGATCATTCTGGCACCCTGATTTCAGACTTCTAACCTCCAGAATATTGAGAAATAAATTTCTTTTGTTTATAAGCCACTCAGTCTATGATACTTGGTATAGCAGCTCAAACTGACTAACAAAGTTTCTCTTTTAGGTTTCTACCTTTTTATTGATAGTCTCTATTTGGCGAGAAATCTTTCTTCTGGTTTCTTTTTATCAGCTTCAATTTAGCATATTAAGATGTTGATTTAAAGTCTTTGTCTAGTAAGAACAATGCAGTTTTTTATTAATTTCTTTGTTTCCTTAAATGAGCCACACTGACTTGTTTCTTTCATGCCTAAGTTTTTTTTAATGAGGCCCTCTGAATTTTCTAATGTGGCGATTATAGAAATACAATTCTAGCCCCTCTTCAGGATTTGTTGTTGTTCCTTGTCATGGGCTGTTGTTGTTTGCTTATTAAGTGACTTTTATAAAACTTTTTCTAAAGTGTGTATTCTTTGTCATGTATGGCCACTGAAATCTGTGTTCTGTTACCTAGTCAGTCGTTGGTTGTGTTTTGATAGAATTACCTTAAGTGCTTGGAATCAACAAAAGAGAAAAAGGAGAAAGGCTTCTTCCAGTCTGTACATTGGCTCTGTGTTTGGGTACTCCTTCAGTGCTTTGTCAAGCAGTTTATAACCTTGCCTTAGCCTTTAAGTTTTGCTTACACAGAATTTGCAGACAGGCTAAATGTAAAAGCTTTGGATCTTCTTGGGCTTTTCTGAGCATGTGTCTTGCCCTGTGTGTGTTCATGGCCTTCTTGATTCTCTGGTGTATATGGGGGCCTTTACAGTCCTTATTCTTGCATGTATCTCCTTTCCTAGTCTCTTTCTTTTCTTGGCTCTCAGTCTATTTCTTGTCCTAAGTGTTGTCTCTTTCTCAAAGCTGCTGTATCTAACACCTTTGCCTTTAAAGGCTTTCAGCAAAAGCTGCCCAGGAAGTGGCCCCAGCCCTGAGAATGCTCTGAGCAGGATGAAACAAAGGGAAACCTTTGTGTAGGTCCTTAATGGAGCCACAAGAGAGGTCAAGACCCAAAACCACAATGTTTGAGAATAAGGTTTGTGTTGCTCCTTCTGACTCTAGAAACCTGTACCAGGATTGCAGGCTGCCATCCTCACTACTATTTTTCTTTTGTTTGTTCTCCTTGTGGAAAGATTCTTAAACTCCAGGTTAAATTTCATATAGACATGGGAATATTCAGTTTACTCCTTATTGAGTGACTTTCGGTAGTTAGTACCTTTCAAGGAATTTTTCTGTTTCATCTAAGTTATCAAAATATTGGCATTCTACTATCATTGTATTCTCTTTTAAATATGTGATATGTAGTGATGTCTCATTTTTGTTGAAAATATTGGTAGTTTTTGTCTTATGTTACTTCTTTTTTCTCCAGTTTATCTACAGGTCTGTAAGCTTTATTGATTTTTTAAAATAACCAAAGTGTGTGTTTATTTATTTTCTCTTATTGTTTTTCTTTTTTTNCCTAGTCTCTTTCTTTTCTTGGCTCTCAGTCTATTTCTTGTCCTAAGTGTTGTCTCTTTCTCAAAGCTGCTGTATCTAACACCTTTGCCTTTAAAGGCTTTCAGCAAAAGCTGCCCAGGAAGTGGCCCCAGCCCTGAGAATGCTCTGAGCAGGATGAAACAAAGGGAAACCTTTGTGTAGGTCCTTAATGGAGCCACAAGAGAGGTCAAGACCCAAAACCACAATGTTTGAGAATAAGGTTTGTGTTGCTCCTTCTGACTCTAGAAACCTGTACCAGGATTGCAGGCTGCCATCCTCACTACTATTTTTCTTTTGTTTGTTCTCCTTGTGGAAAGATTCTTAAACTCCAGGTTAAATTTCATATAGACATGGGAATATTCAGTTTACTCCTTATTGAGTGACTTTCGGTAGTTAGTACCTTTCAAGGAATTTTTCTGTTTCATCTAAGTTATCAAAATATTGGCATTCTACTATCATTGTATTCTCTTTTAAATATGTGATATGTAGTGATGTCTCATTTTTGTTGAAAATATTGGTAGTTTTTGTCTTATGTTACTTCTTTTTTCTCCAGTTTATCTACAGGTCTGTAAGCTTTATTGATTTTTTAAAATAACCAAAGTGTGTGTTTATTTATTTTCTCTTATTGTTTTTCTTTTTTTAATTTCATTGTTTGCAAGTCTTATCATTTTTTACTTTTCACCTTCTATTTGCTGTGACTTTAATTTGCTCTTTTTTTCTTTTTTCATGTAGTAAAAAGCATCTATTATTGATTTGAGATCTTTTCTCCCCTAATATAAGCAGTTGATGGTTTAAATTTCTTTCTAGTCACTGCATTCACTGTACCCAACAAATTTTGATATATAATTTCAGTTTTCAGTCATTAAGGTATGTCATAATGTCCCTTGTAATATTTGTCATTGATCTATAGAAGTCCTTAAAATTGTGTTGATTAATTTCCAGATCAGTGGTTTTCAAAATAGTTTTCTATTACTTTGCTAGCATGTGAGATGAATACAATTGTGCAGTAGTTTGAATGTTCTTTGGCCTTGCCTTTCTTTGGGATTGGAATGGAAACCAACGTTTTCCAGTCCTGTAGCCACTGCTGAGTTTTTCAAGTTTGCTGGCATATTGAATGCAGCACTTTCACAGCATCATCTTTTATGATTTGAAAGAGCTCACCTGGAATTCCATCACCTCCACTAACTTTGTTTGTAGTGATGCTTCCTAAGGCTCACTTGTTTTCCTATTACAGGTGTATGGCTCTAGGTGAATGATCACACCATCGTGGTTATCTGGGTCATGAAGATCTTTTCTGTATCGTTCTGTGTATTTTTGTCACCTCATCTAAATACTTTCAGCTTCTGTTAGGTCCATACCATTTTGGTCCTTTCTTGTGCCCATCTTTGCATGAAATGTTCCCTTGGTATCTCTAATTTTCTTGAAGAGAGCTCTAGTCTTTTCCATTCTATTATTTCCCTCTGTTTCTTTGCATTGATCACTGAGGAAAGCTTTCTTTGTCTCTCCTTGCTATTCTTTGGAACTCTGCACTCAGATGGGTGTATCTTTCCTTTTCTCCTTTGCCTTTTACTTTTCTTCTTTTCTCAGCTGTAAGAACTCCTCAGACAACCATTTTCCCTTTTTGCATTTCTTTTTCTTGGAGATGATCTTGATCCTTCCCTCCTGTACAATGTCATGAACTTCTGTCCATAGTTCTTCAGACTCTCTATCAGATCTAATCCTTTGAATCTATTTGTCACATCCACTGTATAATCAAAAGGGATTTAATTTGGTCATACCTGAATGGTCTAGTAGCTTTCCCTACTTCCTTCAATTAAAGTCTGAATTTGGCAATAAAGAATTCATGATCTGAGCCATAGTCAGATACTGGTCTTGTTTTTGCTGACTGTATAGATCTTCTCCATCTTTGGCTGCAAAGGATATAAACAATCTGATTTTGGTATTGACCATCTGGTGATGTCCATGTGTAGAGTCTTCTCTTGTGTTGTTGGAAGAGGGTTGCATTCTCTCGGCAAAACCCTGTTAGCCTTTGCCCTGCTTCATTTTGCATTCCGAGGCCAAACTTGCTGTTACTCCAGATATCTCTTCCCTTCCTACTTTTGCATTTCAGTGCCCTATGATGAAAAGGATATCTTTTTTGGGTGTTAGTTCTAGAAGGTCCTGTAGGTCTTCATAGAACTGTTCAGCTTCTTCAGCATTAGTGGTTGGGTTGNGCTTCATTTTGCATTCCGAGGCCAAACTTGCTGTTACTCCAGATATCTCTTCCCTTCCTACTTTTGCATTTCAGTGCCCTATGATGAAAAGGATATCTTTTTTGGGTGTTAGTTCTAGAAGGTCCTGTAGGTCTTCATAGAACTGTTCAGCTTCTTCAGCATTAGTGGTTGGGTTGTAGACTTGGATTACTGTGATATTGAATGGTTTGCCTTGAAAATGAACAGAGATCATTCTGTTGTTTTTGAGGCTGCACACAAGTACTGCATTTAGGACTCTTTTGTTGACTATGAGGACTTCGGTTCAGTTCAGTCACTCAGTTGTGTCTGACTCTTTGTTACCTAATAGACTGCAGCATGCCAGGCTTCCCTGTCCATCAACAACTCCCAGGCTTGCTCAAACTCATGTCCGTTGTGTCAGTGATGCCATGCAACCATCTCATCCTCTGCCATCCCCTTCTCCTCCTGCCTTCAAGTCAGTTCTTCACATCAGGTGGCCAGAATACTGGAGTTTCAACTTCAGTATCAGTCCTTCCAACAAATATTCAGGATTAATTTCCTTTAGGATTGATTAGCTGGATCTCCTTGCAGTCCAAGAGACTCTCAAGTCTTCTCTAACACCACAGTTCAAAAGCATCAATTGTTCAGTGCTCAGCTTTCTTTATAATCCCACTCTTACATCCATACATGACTACTGGAAAAACCATGGCCTTGACTGGAAGGACATTTGTTGGCAAAGTAATGTCTCTGATTTTTAACATACTGTCTAGGTTGGTTATAGCTTTTCTTCCAAGGAGCAAGCATTTTTTAATTTCATGGCTGCAGTCACCATCTGCAGTGATTTTGGACTCCAAGAAAATAAAGTCTCTCACTATTTCCATTGTTTCCCCATCTATGTGTCCTTTTCATCATAGAGGACTGAAATGCAAAAGGAGGAAATCAAGAGATACCTGGAGTACAGAAAATTTGGCCTTGGAGTGCAAAATGAAGCAGGGCAAAGGCTAATAGAGTTTAGCTAAGAGAACGCACCAGTCATAGCAAACACTCTCTTCCAACAACACAAGAGAAGCCTCTACACATGGACATCACCAGATGGTCAATACCAAAATAAAATTGTTTATATTCTTTGCAGTCAAAGATGGAGAAGCTCTATATAGTCAGCAAAAAACAAGACCAGGGGCTGACTGTGATCCAGATCATGAATTCTTTTTTGCCAAATTCGGACTTAAAGAAAGTAGGGAAAACCACTAGACCATTCAGGTATGAACTAAATCAAATCCCTTATGATTATACAGTAGAAGTGACACATAGACTCAAGGGATTAGATATGATAGAGTGCCTGAAGAACTATGGATGGAGGTTTGTGACATTGTATAGCAGGCAGTGATGAAGACCATCCCCAAGAAAAAGAAATGCAAAAAAGCAAAATGGTTATCTGAAAAGGTCTTGCAATAGCTGAGAAAAAAAGAAAAATAAAAGGCAAAAGAGAGAAGGAAAGATATACCCATCTGAATGCAGAGTTCCAATGAATAGCAAGGAGAGACAAGAAAGCCTTCCTCAGTGATCAGTGCAAAGAAACAAAGGAAAATAATAGAACAGGAAAGATTAGAGCCCCCTTCAAGAAAATTAGAGATACCAAGGGAACATTTCATGCAAAAATGGGCACAAGAAAGGATAGAAATGGTATGGACCTAACAGAAACAGAAGATATTAAGAAACAGTGGCAAGTATACACAGAAGAACTATACAAAAATGATCTTCATGACCCAGATAACCATAATGGTGTGATCATTCACCTAGAGCCAGACATCCTGGAATGCAAAGTCAAGTGGACCTTAGGAAGCATTACTACAAACAAAGCTAGTGGAGGTGTTGGAATTCCAGTTGAGTTATTTCAAATCCTGAAAGATGATGCTGTTAAAGTGCTGCACTCAACATGCTAGCAATTTTGGAAAACTCAGCAGTGGCCATAGGACTGGAAAAGGTCAGTGTTCATTTCAATTCCAGAGAAAGGCAAGGCCAAAGAATGTTCAAACTACTGCACAATTGCACTCATCTCACAGGTCAGCAAAGTAATGCTCAAAATTCTCCAGTCTAGTCTTCAACAGTATGTGAACCATGAACTTCTAGATATTCAAGCTGAATTTAGAAAAGGCAGAGGAACCAGAGATCAAATTGCCAACATCCACTGGATCATCAAACAAGTAAGAGAGTTTCAGAAAAATATCTATTTCTGCTTTACTGAGTATGCCAGTGCCTTTGACTGTGTGGATCACAACAAACTGTGGAAAATTCTTCAAGGGTTGGGAATATCAGCCCATCTTACCTGCCTTCTAAGAAATCTGTATGCAGGTCAAGAAGCAACAGTTAGAAATGTACATGGAATAACTCCATTTCCAAATTGGAAAAGGAGTACATCAAAGCTGTATATTGTCATCCTGCTTATTTAACTTATATGCAGAGTACATCATGTGAAATGCTGGGCTGGATGAAACACAGGCTGGAATCAAGATTGCTGGGAAAAATATCAATAACCTCAGATATGCAGATGACACCACCCTTATGGCAGAAAATGAAGAGGAACTAAAGAGCTTCTTGATGAAAGTGAAAGAGAGTGAAAAAGTTGGCTTAAAACTCAACATTCAGAAAACTAAGATCATGACATCTGGTCCCATCTCTTCATTGCAAATAGATGGGGAAGCTATGTGGGCTACTCCACTTCTTCTAGTAGATATAATGGGTGAATTAAGTTCACCCATTCCAGTCCATTTTAGTTCACTGATTCCTAAAATATTGATGTTCACTCCTGCTATCTTCTGTTTGACCTCTTCCAAGGCAGGCTCTCTCAATTTCCTATTTATCCTCAATCATTTATCTCTGTTAATCTTGGGCATATGGATGGTTGATAAAACACTGCAACACTCTCTCCTAGGAAAAGCAGCAGCTTCTTTTATTTTTTCTTTCTTGTAAAAATTTATTTATTTATTTATGTGGCCATGTTGGATCTTAGTTTTAGCTTGCAGAATTTTCATTGCTTCATTTGGAATCTTTCACTATGGCACATGGACATTATAGTTGTGGCACCTGGGCTTCAGAAGTTGTGGTGTGCAGACTTAGGTACTCCAGGGCATGTGGGATCTTAGTTCCCTGACCAGGGATTGAACTCATTTCTTCTGCGTTGCACAGCAGGTCCTTAACCACTGGAAAGCCAAGGAAATCTCCAGCAGTTTCTTTTTTCACTACATTTCCTCCTGGTTGTTGTAACTTTTTGACTAGGTTACCGAGTTCTTCAGAAGTGAATTATAACTGTTTTTTTAAAGAGTCATTTTTTACTAAGGTAAAACATACATTTCATGTGTACATTATATTCTACTTCTATATACACTACAGTATACTAACCACCAAAAAGTTAGTTTCTATTCATTACCATACAGTTAGTCCCCTTTACCTGTTTGAATCTATCGCCTCCACTGCTCCTTCCCTTCTGTGCTCTGTATCTGTGTGTTTATTTTTGTTTAGTTTGGTTACTTAATATATTGTTTGCTTATTTTTATATTCCACATATGAGTGAAATTGTATGATATTTATCTTACTTCATCTGACTTGTTTCATCTTAGCATAATACCCTCAAGGTCTTTTCATATTGCTGCTGATGGTAAGAATTTATCCTTTTTATGGATGAGTAGTGTTCCATTCGGAGAAGGCAATGGCACCCCACTGCAGTACTCTTGCCTGGAAAATGCCATGGACGGAGGAGCCTGGTGGGCTGCAGTCCAAGGGGTCGTGAAGAGTCAGATACGACTGAGCAACTTCACTTTCACTTTTCACTTTCATGCATTGGAGAAGGAAATGGCAACCCACTCCAGTGTTCTTGCCAGGAGAATCCCAGGGATGGGGGAGCCTGGTGGGCTGCTGTCTATAGCGTTGCACAGAGTCGGACATGACTGAAGCGACATAGCAGCAGCAGTAGCAGTGTTCCATTGTATATGTAAATGATATCTTATTTATCCATTCATTCAATGATGGGAACTTAAATTGTTTCTATACCTTGGCTACTGTAAATAATATTGTGATGAATGTATAGGAATGCATATATATTTTCAAGTTAGTATTTTTGTATTCTTTGAATAAATACCCAGTAGATAGTTATCTAGTTTCTTTCTGTCTCTCTCTTTCTCCCTCCCTCCCTCTTTCTCTTTGCATGTGGCTATCAAGTTTTTCGACAGAGACTGTCCTTTCTCCATTGTATTTTCTTTGCTCTTTTGTTGTAAATTAACTGTTCATATATGTGTGGGTTCATGTTAGGGGTCTCAATTCAGTTTTATTGAGGTATATATCTGTTTTTCTGCCAATACCATGTTGTTTTGATTGCAATAGCTTTGTAATATAGTTGGATTCAGGAAATGTGACACCTCCAGTTTTGTTTCTTTTTCTCAGGATTGCTTTAGCTATTCAGGATCTTTTGTGATTTCATATAAACTTTAGAACATTTTTGTTCTATTTCTGTTAAAAGTGTTCTCGGAATTTTGATAGAGATTGCATCAAGTCTGTAGATTACTTTAGGTAATATAGAATTTTAGCAATGTTAATTCTTCTAATCCATGAGTGCAGAATATCTTTCCATTTATTTGTGTCTTTTCCAGCTTCTTTCAACAGTACCGTATCATTTTCAATATACAGGTGTTTACCTTCAATCACTGCAGATGGTGACTGCAGCCATGAAATTAAAAGACGCTTACTCTTTGGAAGGAAAGTTATGGCCAATCTAGATAGCATATTCAAAAGCAGAGACATTACTTTGCCAACAAAGGTCTGTCTAGTCAAGGCTATGGTTTTTCCAGTAGTCATGTATGGATGTGAGAGTTGGACTGTGAAGAAGGCTGAGCGCCAAAGAATTGATGCTTTTGAACTGTGGTGTTGGAGAAGACTCTTGAGAGTCCCTTGGACTGCAAGGAGATCCAACCAGTCCATTCTGAAGGAGATCGGCCCTGCGTGTTCTTTGGAAGGAATAATGCTGAAGCTGAAAATCCAGTACTTTGGCCACCTCATGCAAAGAGTTGACTCATTGGAAAAGACTCTGATGCTGGGGGGGATTGGGNTGATGCTTTTGAACTGTGGTGTTGGAGAAGACTCTTGAGAGTCCCTTGGACTGCAAGGAGATCCAACCAGTCCATTCTGAAGGAGATCGGCCCTGCGTGTTCTTTGGAAGGAATAATGCTGAAGCTGAAAATCCAGTACTTTGGCCACCTCATGCAAAGAGTTGACTCATTGGAAAAGACTCTGATGCTGGGGGGGATTGGGGCAGGAGGAGAAGGGAATGACAGAGGATGAGATAGCTGGATGGCATCACCTACTCGATGGATGTGAGTTTGAGTGAACCCCGGGAGTTGGTGATAGACAGGGAGGCCTGGTGTGCTGCAATTCATGGGGTCGCAAAGAGTCAGACATGACTGAGTGACTGAATTGAACTGAACTGAACTGAACTTGGTTAAATGTATTTCTAGGTATTTTAGTCTTTTTGTTGCAATTGTCAGTGGGATTATTTTTCTAATTTCTCTTTCAGTTATCTCATTGTTAATGAGATAGCCACAGATTTTTGCATGTTGATTTTGTACCTTTTGACTTTATTATATGCATTTATTAATTTCTAACAGATTTTTGAAGGAATCTTTATGGTTCTGTCTATATAAAATCATGCTATTTACAAATAGTGATAGTTTTACTTCTTCCTTTCTCAGTTTGAATGCCTTTTATTTCAATATTGAGTCATATCTTTAAAGCAGTGTTCATTTTCTGGTATTAGCATCAATACCTTACGGTTCTATGTAGTACAATTCATCACTCATGTTTGGATGATATGGAAGGTGAGAATGCTTTTGCTCTGTTTTCAAATTTGGTCAATAATTCTATGCAAGGTTAAGCTTCTTTTTTGCTGTTTTTGATTATGTTGTGTTTTCTCTTCCAAGTATGCCTATTTTTTACCTTGTAGACCTGGACCTCCAAAGGCAGGAGTGCTGGGAATTCTTGTGCCAAGGAAGGCATGGTGCTGGATGGTGAAGGAAATGGCTAAAGGGCTTTGTTTTAGTAGGTTACAGAGAAGTCTTTCCAAGCTGAGTGGCTGTCTTTACAAAAACTGTGCGTTCCTGTTTGAACGTTCAAGCCTTTTGAAGGCTGCTAAATGTACTGGGCTTCACTTCCTAGCTGTAGATCTCCAATAGAGCAGAGATATCTAGGGGTATTGCTGGCTATACAAGTTCCCAGAAATTAAGTATGAGTATTCATGAGTGTCTTTTTATGCCTGCTGGATTCCTGTATCTTATGGGGCAAGAGATGATGAGGGCAGTTTATCAGCTCTACTCCAATACTATGAATTTCACCTTAACTTGAGAATGGGTTTATCAGGAGCATGTAGAGTTGTGTTTCAACTCTAGCTGTCCATTGGAACCAACTGGGAGGCTTTCAAAAACACCAATGCCTGGGATTCTACCTAGCCAAATTGAATCAGAGCTCCTGGGGGCATGGTTCCCAGCACTGGTATTTTTTCAAAACTCCTGAAGGGACTGTCACATGTAACCATAAATTAGAAACATTTAACCTAAAGAAATGATTTTCAAACTCACCTGCACATTAGAGTCATCAGGAGAATTTAAAAATATCCAGATACCCAGGCTTCACCCTGAACAAATTAAGTCAGAATATGTGGGAGTAAGATCCATGCATCAGTATTTTTTTTCAGCTACCCAGATGATTAATATGTGACCAAGTTTGGGAACCTTTTAAAAACATTCTCTTCTACTCTATGTAAACTGCTGCTAAGTTGCTTCAGTCGTCTCCGACTCTGTGCAACCCCATAGACGGCAGCCCACTAGGCTCCACCGTCCCTGGGATTCTCCAGTTAAGAACACTAGAGTGGGTTCCCATTTCCTTCTCCAATGCATGAAAGTGAAAAGTGAAAGTGAAGTTGCTCAGTCGTGTCTGACTCTTAGCGACCCCATGGACGGCAGCCCACCAGGCTCCCCCATCCCTGGGATTCTCCAGGCAAGAGTACTGGAGTGGGGTGCCATTGCCTTCTCTGCTCTATGTAAACTAGTTCATGCCTAATACAGATATGCTCGTTGCTCTGAGTTAATTATATCACTGCTTCTCAAACATATATGTTCATATGATTATGCTGGGGCTTGTTAAAATGCATATTCTGAATCAGCAGAGGTAGCACTGAGATTCTGCATTCCCAACAAGATCCCAGATGACACTAATATTACTGGTTAAGTGGATCACACTTTGAGTAGCAATGAGTCTTGCCACCGTATGGTCATCTGGATGAATCTTCAATTGAGACAATAAAAAGACACAATATAGATTTTCATATACAGGCCCATACTTTAAGATAGTTAATTATAATTAACTAGCCTGTACTTAAATTCTGGTAGAATATGATAATTTGGGAAACTTAATTAAACAATTAGGGCAAAATAGTTGTCCTAGATAATGTTGAACTGTTTCAGATAGAACCACTTGTCAGATAGGTTTTAAAAAAGATTCAAGCACTGGATGGTTTACAATACTAGAGCAGTGGCAGAATTCCTTAAAAATTTATCTGCAAAA
>SJYA01001209.1:1999991-2020568 GCA_006410615.1 Neotragus moschatus | reverse complement strand
TGCAGGAATACTTTTGTGCCCATGGAGTATGTACAATGATTCTTAAATTTAGCACTGTTTTTAGCTGTGAAAATTACAAATCAAAATGGGAGAATTATTTAGTAAGTTATGATTACCTATTTTATTGGACACTGTATAAAAGTTAAAAAGAATGACAGAAAGCAATAAATATTGAAAGATATCCAGGAAATGTTAAGTAAAAAGAACTGTAACAGAAAAAAGTACAGAATTATCCACTTTGTTTATAGAGTTCAAAACGAAATCTATAGGAAATAAGTAGGAAAATGCTTAGATAAAATTCTGCAAAGTTGTATCACAAATAGTGATCAGTGTTTACCTCTGAGAAGTGAAAAGGACGAGACACAGAGGTCAAGCAGAACTTCTATATCATATGCTTGATACGATGATCCACTTTAGTTGGATTTACCACACGTAGTATGTATTAATGTTTACTTTGGGATCAAAAAAGAAAGAAGTTGTTTGCTCAAGAAATATACTTATAAGCACTTAAATGAGGGCAACGGATGTGCAAGATAAGGCTTTCACAAGCTTTAAAACATGTCTATTCCAGTAATTAGCAGTTATTTTTAAAAATTTCCAAAATTATTGTTCCAACTAAAAACTTGATCACTTGTACTGCTGTTGATTCTCAGAACATTTCCTGTGAGAAGTAAAGGGCTGAATTGGCATCTGAATGGAAAGCACACAGTACTAAAATTCTTATAGCCTTAGAGTACCTAGCCAAGAGAGTTTGCCTGAGGACTATTACATCATTTCGTGCTTGATTTATAGCAGATTAAGGTGACAGTGGAAAAAAATCCAAATGAAACCAAACGAAACCCCAACAAACAAAAACACCGTTATACAAAAAGAGAAACCAAAGAAATAGCATTTGTTTTTTTCTCCAAATGAATGGTTATATCAGTGTTCAGTGGGAGACAGTATCAGGTGTGGACGAAAGAAGAAAGTTATTGTCCTGGTTTTCCTCAGTTTCAGTTTGAGAAATGTTTGACTGCTGAAACAAAATGTCATAAGCTGGAGGCTTAAAACAAACAGAAATCTATTATTTCACAGTTTTGGAGGCTAGAAGCCCAAGATCAAGGTATTGGGAGTGCCATCCTCTCTCCAAAGCCTCTAGGGAAGATTTCTTCCTTGCCTCTTTTAGTTTCTGGTAGCCCCAAGTGTTCCTTGGCTGAAAATGTATCCCTCCAGTCTCTGCCTCCCTTTCACATGGTTGTTTTTTCTGTGTTGTCTCTGTCTTCTATATTCTTAAGGACTCTGGTCTGTAGGATTAGGGCCCACCCTAATGACCTCATCTTAACCTAATTACAAAGACCCTATTTCCATATGTCACAGGTACAGGAGATTAGGACTTAAACATAACTTTTGGGGGAACAGAATTCAACCTGTAACAATGGAGTCAAGTGTGATCAATTATTAATAAGTCATTTAAAATATATGGCATTTGCCTAAGTCTGATAAGACTGATTCAGTAGACTTTAAAGCAACTCATAGTCACTCAATTCGAATAATCTCAACAATAATCAAAAAAGACATAGGTGACTTAAAAGCATTTTTTTTTCAGGTAAAAAATTTTAGACATAGGTCACTGTGATAGATTTCAGGTCTCAAAGAGAACTGAGAGGACAAAAACATCGATAAAGCAAGATTACCTGAAAGAAGGTGCTCTCTCAGCACCAGTTGCCCCTGTGAGGAGGGAAACACTGGTTTTCCTTTTGGTTAATTCTCATGCTGTAGAGATACAGGAGCACAGGCTCAAAACCTTAGGAAGAGAAGGCATCAGAGGAAAGAAAAAGAGGAAAAAAAAGATGTAGTTAAAGATGAATTATAGACATTGGAGATATGTAACCAGTTAGGAGTGAAAGTTAAAATCGAGAACTATGTCACTTGTCATTTTCTGGTTCATTTATATATTTCATAGGTAAAACTGAAATTCAGAGTATTTAACCACATTATTAAGATGCTTTAATATCAAATCAAATTTTCCTTTGGTCAGTAGTATAGGTAGAATGGAGTGACCACAACATTACTGTGGCTGTGGCCCAGAAAACTCACAAAGTTATTAAGTTACAGAGGAAGTAGAGTGAAGTGATTGAGAAAACTAAACAGTAGTGACAGCAGTGATGTTTTGTAGGAGGAGGTATCTTTATTTTCTGCTAACCCATGGATTCTGTGTAATGTCTTAGATTGTGACTAATACTTATATAGTTATGCTTGACTTTATGATTGAAGATAGAATTCCAAAGTTGCTGGGTAAATTTGATTTTTAAATGATATGCAGTTTAGCACAGGGAATATAGCCAATGCTTTATAATGACTATAAATGAATATTATCTATAAAAATTTTGAATCACAAAGAAATAAATGAAAGGTATCGTATGACCAAAAAAAAAAAGACATACATTTTCCCTGTTGTAATTTGAAAGTTTTTTTTTTTTTTTTTTAATATTTTCTTCTTATCAGTCTACTATAATCCAGGTTATTTCATTGTGAATACTCTGACTCTACCAGATCTGGTAAAAGTTAAAAGGAGAAATTTGTCATAAGGAAGTTTCAAGACACCAAATACAGGAAGTTTCTTTGGGCCGTGTAAGGAAGAGGAAACCGAAAACCTAAGAGAATTCATTCTTGGTACACTGTCTTTTTTTCTCCCAAAGCAAGTCAGCTTTCTGTGCAACTCCACGTACATGAATACAGATACAACTTTAGAGCAAGGGTAACTTACTCTAAAATAACAAAAAAGTCTGAGCAACTGTCTTTGAATCCCAGTTCCAAATTCCTCAGGGGGAGACCATGAATGATTAAGTTTGACTCATGGTATATTCAAGTTATGGGGGACAGGGTCACAAACCATAACACAAGGGCTAGAGGCTGACTACTCTGGGCGTAGAGGACATTTCTCAATGAAAGAGGGCAACATCCTTGATCTAAATCAGGACTCAGGAATTAACTCTATAAACTACTTGATGGACGTGAGTTTGAGTGAACTCCGGGAGATGGTGATTGACAGAGAGGCCTGGTGTTCTGCGATTCATGGGGTCGCAAAGAGTTGGACATGACTGAGTGACTGAATTGAACTGAAACTAATAATTGCTTCCCAGGTGGCTCAGTGGTAAAGAATCCAACTGCTAAGCAGGAGATGTGGGTTCAGTCTCTGGATGACAAAGATCTCCTGGAGAAGGAAATGGCAACTCAGGTATTCTTGCTTGGGGAATTACATGGACAGGAGAGCCTTGCAGGCTACAGTCCATGGGGTTGCAATAGAGGCAGATACAATTTAGCAACTAAACAACAACAAACTAATAATTATGCCAGGGATTTCTATTCTTAAGAGTGAATGTTGGTATGGATCTTTTTATAAAGAAATATATTTTTAGTGAATTGGTACTACAAATGTTTTAAGTTAAAATTATATTGTTAAGTAGAGCATAATTCTGAGAAGGAAATGGCAACCCACTCCAGTATTCTTGTCTAGAGAGTCCTGTGGACAGAANCCAGGGATTTCTATTCTTAAGAGTGAATGTTGGTATGGATCTTTTTATAAAGAAATATATTTTTAGTGAATTGGTACTACAAATGTTTTAAGTTAAAATTATATTGTTAAGTAGAGCATAATTCTGAGAAGGAAATGGCAACCCACTCCAGTATTCTTGTCTAGAGAGTCCTGTGGACAGAAGAGCTTGGTGGGCTGCCGTCTATGGGGTTGCACAGAGTCGGACACGACTGAAGTGACTTAGCAGCAGCAGCAGCAGAATTATATAATAGATGTTTTGCATATTTTGCCAAATAATCATCTTTACGTGAAGGAGGTTATTTATTCCTGGCTTACAGATGGGGAAATTAGTTCTTATGCACCAATATTAAACTTATCCAGTTATCTCAAGGGAAAGAGGGACCTGCTTGCCAGGAACATCTTTTTCTTTGAGACTATAATGAAGGATGAAAGGGTTGATTTAGAGATAGAGATATAATTAAATGCAGAGGAAATTTTGAAAAAAAAATTGCCATATCCAGCCAGACTTTGAAATGAATTGTCCTAAAATATGTGAATAATTCAAAGTAAAACAACATTGCTTGCTTGTCTGTCTACCTGATTCACACTCCTGACTTTGTCTTTTGGGATATATTACTAGACCTGGGGTAAATCAGCCTTTCTCCATAGCTCTTTTCTTGATGCCTTTAGAAGAGTAAATCTCTGTCCTGAAAGGAAACAAACTAATTTGTGGATTTATCTTCAGTCTTTTGCTTGGGCCTGTTTCCTGTTCCAAGGGGAATAACTTTCCTATATCTTTTTCTGCTCTTAAGAATGTTTTCATTATTTTATCAGCTAATGGCATAATTTATTTTTATACAAATGCAGATCTTTGCATTTGTCTCTATTACAACTCAGCCGTTATCATTCTTGCCCACACAGTTCCATGTAATGCAATAAACTGTGAGAAATGCTTCAGGATTACTGAGAAAATCCAAAATTTTGGCAATATATATAAGCTGTCCCTATCAAAACCATAATAGGCATTTAATAACTGTGCTAAGGGTTTAAAATATTTTTTCATCCAGTCTTCAATACAACACTTCAAGGAAGATATTCTTATCCTCATTATACTGATGAGGAAATAGAAGCTTAGAAAATTTAAATGACTTCCTTGGTGAAAAGAGTAGTTCAAACTTGGGTCAGCCAGATTCCCTGAACCATGGGTTTCTAACTTTTGCATCAAAACCACTTAAGGACTTTGTTGTTGTTCAGTTTCTCAGTTGTGTCTGACTCCTTGCAATCCCTTGAACTGCAGCACCTCAGGCTTCCTGTCCTTCGCCATCTCCCAGAGTTGGCTCAAACTCATGTCCATTTAGTCGGTGATGCCATCCAACTACTTCATCCTCTGTCGTCCCCTTCTCCTCTTACCCTCAATCTTTCCCAGCACCAAGGTCTTTTCCAGTGAGTTAGCTCTTCACATCAGATGGCGAAAGTATTGGAGCTTGAGCTTCAGTACCAGTCCTTTCAATGAATATTCAGGGCTGATTTCCTTTAGGATCGACTAGTTTGATCTCCGTGCTGTCCAAGGGACTCTCAAGAGTCTTCTCCAGCACTGCAGTTGGAAAGCATCAATTCTTCAGCGCTCAGCCTTCGTTACAGTATAAAAAGAAGTAAATGCCAAAGCTCCATCTCACATGTTCTGTCAGTCTTGTTGCAGGTTTGGGTTGAGGAGTGACAATCAAGAACCAGTGCCACTGTATTCTATTACAGTGGGATAACAGAACTTGTGGCACAACATCCCATACTTGACAATTGACTGCTAATTTGTACTTCTAGCTATGACCTACGATCAGTTTTGAATCTAACCGTATTACCATCTCACCAAATTCGCACTTTTTGTTTTTCCATATTGTGTGAAAGAATGAATTGAAAGACTTAGATGTCTTGGAATTTTCTTTTACCATATCAAAGAATAGAGGAAACTTTCTGAAATATTTGCCCTGGGAGCAAATTTCCAGCTATGTCACTACCAGAGATCACATAAAAGCATTAAAAAGTTGCTACAGAGTGAAAAGAGCTAAACATTCCAGGGTAATATTGGCTTAAAATCATAGTATCTTGGTGAGGAGAGAGGCTTTCACTATCAGAATGACAGTAAGTAAGTCACTTTATCTCTCTGTGTGGGTAGGTTGATTTCTCAAGTTTATAAGCCTATGACTAATATAGTTCCCTTGGCAACCCTCTCTTCCCTATCCAAATCACTAATATAAAAAAGAATGCTTTCCTTCACAAGACACCCTCAGTATCCACTAGTTCTAAATGGCTTTTCCCTGGAAAAAGGCAGTGGACAGTAACAGTACCATGCCTGGCTGAAAAATTCAGAAATATTATTTACTACAATGACTGTATCTGTACTGTTTAGAGTTCTTAAATAGGTTTTGTTTTGTTTTGTTTTCCCCTCTTAAAGAGAATGTTTCCATTTCCACAGTTCAGATACTTTTCATTTTAACTCTAATGTTAAGGTCACCTTCAGCACTTTATGTTCTTTGCGTGGGTCGGTGTTCTGGTTTCTAATCTAGTTAACAGTTTCGTTTGCTGGGGGAACTCTCATGATGGTTCCTGCTTGTGATTTTAGCCTTAATATTCTAAGCAGATTTTAGATTTGCTGTTGTGTCACAACTCCTATTTCCAATTTCTTTTTAGAAACTAAACAACAGCAACATCAAAGCACTCTGGCATATTTTGCTTGTAAGACAGGAGCCATAGGAATGCAGTTCCCCAGTATATCCCTTCTTAGGCGAAAACAGGGCTCCAGTTCATTATTAAAGAAGTCAGTGTGGATTCAAGTCATTTCCTAGCCTGCTATCATTTGCTCAAAGACCTTTTGCAATGGGTCTTATGTAAGAAGAAATGCAGGAGTTGCTTCGGTGAGATTTAAAGGAACAATTAAATACAAGCTAGACCNTCCCTTTGCTTATCTCTCTTTAAAATTTTCTAGACATCTGAACAGCCTAGAAAAGAGCATCTATTTCCCCTGGATTTCTGCGGTAGTAACTGCCGCTTGTTTTTTTTTTTCTTTTTTCTTTTAGGTTTCGGAAGCAGGCAAGGCAACAAGATGTGATCTCTTTCTCTTGTGCAGAAGAGGCCCTTCCATCCCCTTTCCCCCAAGGTGGGTAAGCGATCCTGACTGCAGTCCTTTTTCTCTGCAGTAAAGACGAGGGTGTCTTGAGGTGTGAGTCCGTGCGTAGGAAGATTGGAAGCGTGTGTCGACAGGCAGGGCTCATTGTTGCTTACTTCTTTGAAAATGGCAGTGCTGAACTTTGAATGTTGCCCTGGGAGGGTAATTTTGGGCTTTATCGTTGTTCCTTAAGAAACAGTCATTATTTGTTTCTCTGCTGATTGTACATTGTTTTTCTTTGTAGAGAAAACGTCATCCAGTACCCTTTCTCCTCAAGCAACCAAAGATTCTTAATCTTTGAGGGAGGAACATTTTCAAGCAGTAAGAGATACTTATTGAGAGGACACGTTAGCTGCTCTTGCTGGGGTTTCTGCTACCACATAGAATGCTTCCTGGACAGTTTTATCTGCTTAAGTTTACTTTGTCGGTTGAATTTACCCATTTTGCTTTCCGGTGGTTATTAATCTGTCCGGAGGAACTCCTTTTTCTCTGAATGAAAGGATAGAGGCAGCTGAGTGTGTCATAGAGGGGAGGAGAAATGTGGAGGAGGAAACTGCAAGTGGGAATAAGTGATGACGATTGGTTTTGGTTTCATAATAGGTTTGTTGGGCTGCTGCAGGTATTCTGCTATAACACCCAACGGATTTTAAGATGAATAATCAACCTTTTTCCTCCCTTTCCCTCCCCCTTTTACCACTTTGGGTATGAGAATCCCTTGCTCCTGTGTGCGCATATCTTTTAATATGTAACATATCTGCAAACTGGATGTGTCCAGCATTTGCCTTAACATGTATTTACCTGTACAGGAAAAACTACAGTACTTGCTGACTAGATAAGCAAACAATGCTTGTTTCTTTCTCAGAGTGTCCTAGGTTTGGAGTATTTAGCATGTTTTAGGAACCCATTAAAGAAGAGTTTGCTTCATTTGCTGATTTTTCCTAGTGATTTGAGACAGGTGTCTCAAGTATAGGAAGGGAACATGGTTTTCTTCTCTACTTCAACTGGCTGTTGCTGAAAGATGAGATGCTTTTTAGACCAAATAGGGAAGGACCTTGACTTTGGGGTCAGATTGGGTTTGAATTCTGGTGTTCCTGCCTTTTATTAGTGTTATTTAAAATCTCTTTGAGCCTCACTTTCTTATAAGATTGTTGTGGAGGTTGAATAAAATTATACATGCAAAGTAGTACATTGCTTGGCTACTGTGAAAGTCATGGCTATTCTCTTGACTGGGTAGGCAAAGAAAGGATGTTAGAGAAGGGCAGGATGACTGCATAAGGTGATCTGCCAGTGACCAGTGTTTCTTCCTTTTTAGTCTAAGGAGAAAAAGGACTTTTATGTCTTGAACTGGTTAAGGGGTCTTAGAGCCTTTTTACCGGAAGGTTTGACCCGTGTCATCTCTCCTCACCCCCACTGCCCCCTGCATTTGTGCTGCCTCTACCTACTGTTGTGCTGCCCTCTTGTGGTTAACTATGCTAATAAGAATTTTCTTTTGCTCGCTCCCATTTTTTTTTTTTTCTTTTTAGGCCCCTTCCCTTCGCTCCCAGTTTCTGAAACTGTGTGCTGGGGTGCCCCCGGGTTCCATTGAACTCAGGCTTGAACTGATAATTTGAGGTAGTTCACAGTTTCAACATTAGATTGACACATTCCTTTCTACAATGTCATGTTTTTGCAAAGCTGTATTTTTAAAGGTTGCTCTGATAAAAAGCAACTACTGTATGAAACAGAATACTGGAATGTGATGTTGTCAAGTTTGGCTCCAAGTTTGAGAATTTGTACAGTGCCCAGCAAACACTAAATTATAAGGACATTAATTAAGGACTTACATGGTTTGAAACCACCCCCACTTAAGTATTTCTTTTGGTCTGGGGGTGCTATGAAAAAATTACTAAGTCTGAGGATTTCCTAAATGGAGAAAGTTTGGAAGCCTTTGCCTTAGTTTTTGGTTGGCTTTCTGATTAAAAAAAAATGTAATTGAAAAACTGCATTTTAAAATGTTGTTCACTAATTGATTCCCTTCCCCACCAAAGTTATTGGTACAATTATTGATACAAAGTTAGTACCAGCTGATCATGGCTTTGTATGTTTACTCTCCTATTTGATATCTTTATAGCTATTATCTAGTTCCTTTATTTTACACTGATCCTATTGCTTGTCATTCTGATTACTTTCTGGTTTCTCCAGTACTGATTTTCTAATAGTATTTTTGACCATCTCCTTAAACTTAACTTTGCCCCAAATGAAAATCATCTTTTTATACCCCTTTGTAATTTCCTTCTCTCTGTTGACCATACAGGCTTTAAATTAGACATAATCTTTAAACTGCCTCTTTCATTTATCTCACACACTAATCCATTCACCATGTCCTATTCATATTTCTTTTATCATCCATACCTTTGCTTCTCCCACTTTTACTACTCAAATCCCAGGACTCATCCTCAGCCTAGAAATGGAAGTCATATCAACCCCTTTGAATCCAGCATCTCTTCCTTCTATAAATACCACTCTGATACTCCTTTTTGTGACACTCTCTTGCTCCCAAATCTCAGTGGCCTCCTACATTCCACCTATTAAGTTGAACTTCTTTTTCCTGGCTTTCAATATATTCTGTCATCAGTCCCTGCCCTATTTATTCAGTTTTGTCTAAGGACCTCCAGCAAGCATCCTTTGCTCTAGTATTGCAAGCTGTGTCTCATACTTCCTAATAACAGCTAAGCTTATTCTGTGTTTTAAACTTTCACACATTTTCCATCCTTCTTCCAGTAAGTCCAGTTCTACACCCTACTGCACGAGTCACAGTGTGGAATAACTGAGCAGAGCCTCAGTCTCCTCATCTGAAAACTGAGAATTGTACTTTTTTTGTAAGCTTGTAGTGAGAATTAAGAGAGTTGATACATGAAAAAGCCTCAGGAATAGGGAGGACCTGGCACATTAAGGACTCCCAGACATAAAGTAAACTCCTTTAACAATAAACTATTGTCATAATTATATAGTGCTCTGAATATAATAAGCTATTATTATTACAACAATTTTTACCACTACTACTAAGTTAAAAGTTCCATTTCATTCATGAAACTGTTTCTCACTAATTATTGTTTTTTTCCTCTCTCACAGTTCTGTAGTTCTTTTAGTCTTAGCATATCATCACATAGTTTAATTAGATATCATATTTTGGTTGTTTGATAATTATTTCTCTGTTAGCCACATCTTTTCAAGTTGATTGTGTATGCATTGAGAAACAGAATTTAAATTAAACCCACACACATACAAACCCACAATGCTGAGTACATGGGGAACATTCAAGAAATGCTGTGTGTTAAAAAGGAATTTTAGGCCATTACCAGACAAATATTTATTCATATCTACAATGTAAAGGTACTTTGCTATATATACAAAAGAGATGCAGAAAAATGTAAAGCAGGTTCTTTTCCTTGAGGACTTGTAATATAATAGAGGAGATAGGCAAATAATAAAAGTTATAAATCTCTGATACCATATAAAGTTGAAGTGAGCAGACAAAGATCCAGAGAAGAGGTAGAATCAAAACTGGGTGGAATTTGATTTACAGAAGAGAAAGGAACTTGTATAGGAAGTACAGGCAAAATGAGCAGGACAGGATCAGAGAACAGCACCTAACAAGTTGACTGAAAGGAAGGTTTCTGTGGGAGAGTACTAAGAAACCAGGTGAAAATGTTTGGGATTAGATGGATGTCTTTAAGTGCAAGGTTAGAAGAATGTACTCTGATTCATAGATAATAGACAAGCTTTAAAGGTTTCACAATGAGAAAGAACTTGCTTAAAAAAAGTATTTTAAGAAAATCGCAGTCGCACCAGAGCTGGGTAGAGTATGAGTTGGAGGGAGAAGTCATAGACCTAGGGAAATCACCTAGGCCTGAGGTCATGAGGATTTGAATTTAGTAAAAATAAGACTGGAGAGATGTCACGCAGGACTTCGTTCTGGACTGGATAAGAAAGGAAGATGCAGTGGCGGGAAGGAGAGGAGTAATCAGAGATGACTGAAGTTTTGATCCGCAGTCTAAGAAATTAGAGTGTTGAAGCGCTTAAGATATATGAGAACATGTGCATTAGGAAACCTAGAGAGGTTTAAAAATATGGCCAAAGTTACTCATTTAGTTGGTGACAAAAAAAGAACAAGGGTTTAATTAATGACTGTACTGACAGAAATAGGTATGAAATATTAGCTAGTTGAAGGGGTACAGACATCTGGGCTTGTAGCTTGGATTTGTTGAGTTTGAGGTGACAGTGAGATAAGCAAGTGCAAACATTATCACCAGACTGTGGGACAATGTGAATAGAACTTAGTAAAGAAATTTAAGGCTGAAATTGTTGTGCTTAGCAAGAAAAGCAGGGGGTCTGAGATTGAGCCTTGGGAACTACACATATTGGAGAGTGAGTGAAAGAAGAGTTGGTGAAGGTGACAAGGATAGCAGTTAATATGAGAGACAAGTGAGGGGGGAGGCTAAGAAGGTGGGAGTGGGTATCAAGGTGATCATGGTTGATCACTGCCAAAAAGTGAGAAGAATCAGAATTGAAAAAGGTTTTATAAATGTTTACTGGTGTTTTTCCTAATATAAAACCTAGAAAAGCAGAAGAAAGAAAATTGTTTATGGTTTTCCCATGCATAATTAACCGTTGCTATTATTTTGGTCTCTCTAGTATAACAACCTTTGAGTTTGATTTTTAGTTGGTTGACGGAGACTTTTTTTCAAAGCTCTCCATCCCTGGGACTAGTGATGAGAATTTTAGACATAATAAAGACCAGAAGGTATTTTTTGAAAGAGTGTTTGTCATTTATCTGTGTCCTCTCATATCGTACTACATAGGTGCCCATATTTCTTATGGGCATTAGCCCTGCATTTGTATTATATGAATGAGTGGACATTAAATGGTTAGCATTAAGATATTTAGTGGTCTGTCAGGGTAGACAAATGACTGTTGGTGCAGTTGTATTGGTAAGATCTGAATAAAATGATAAGGGTTTAATTGCTAAAAGGAAAGAGAAATTCTTATAGATAACTCAGAATACTGAAGGTAGCAAATTTTAGGAGTGCTCAGATTAAGAGAATTGGAAAGGGTAAAAGGAAGTGTTATCTGTTTTTGAAACCTGTATGATGTAGCTACTCTGGAGGTGACTGAGGTAGAGATAGTCCGTGGGCTCTTTGTTTTGCTTGAATGCATATTTTTATCTTCCCAAGAACATTCTTCTGCCTTCTTTGTTGATATCAGCCCTTGAGAATAGGGCATTCATTATTGATTACTAAATTATTTTAGTTTAATAAATTCTGATTATGAAATATAATTCCACTAGGTAATGTTTTTATAATATAAAAGGTTTTGGAAATCGGGATCAAAGACTGAGTGCTATTATTATGGTGTGTGACTCTGAGCAAATCACATAATCAGTGAGTCAAAATTTAAGTTTAAGAGAGAAATGGCTTAAATGTTTGTAACAGAAAAATAGCAGCCCTTTGCCTCTACCTGCTTCTCTCCGCATCTCTTATTCATGTTTGTCAGGAAACCATTTATAAATCTTACAAGAGTGTCTTCTGGTACTTACCTCTATTTTCTAAATAACACAATCTACCATCAATAGACCCTCTCCTCCAATTCTATATCTGTGGCTATACTCTGTGCTTTACCCCCCTTTACAAGGTATGTGCTGTTCAGTGTCCCATGTAAGCCTTCTTCATCTATTTGGGTAGAAGAACCCGTCTCCTTTTACCTTCAAGGACTTTACCATTGTGTTTCTTTCTCTTTTTCTTGAATTCTCCATTTTTTCATCCACTGGATCATTTCCATTAGTATGTATTTTTGTTGCTATTGGTATGACAAACCCATCTGAAAACTTAGTGAAATAAATAGCTGCTTTATTAGACTCAGATGTTTTGAGTCAGTACTTAAGATCAGGCACATCAGGGATGGCTTGTTTCTACTCTTCAGTGTCTAGGACATCAGTTGGGAAGAGCTGCTGGCGGGGGTAATGTGAAAGCAGAGGACTAGAATCATCTGGAGGTATCCTCACTCACATGACTTGAAGTTGACACTGGTTGTTTGACTTGAGATCTTACCTCAAGCTCTTCACTGGAGCACGTATCAATACGTGTGGCTTGGGCTTCCTTAAAACATCGGGGACTCAGGATACTTGGTTCTCTTACATGATGAGTCAGGGTTTAAAAGTGAGTGTTTCAGTGAACATGGCGAAGGTAGGGTGAGGAATAGACTATGTTAATCATGTTACTGAATTTGGTTCATTTGCCTGATGTGCAGCAAGACACATGCTGAGATGGTAAGTTTGCAGCAGAGAAAATGTTTACTCACAGGGCACAGTTAAGTGAGAAAACTGGAGAACAGATCTCAAATTTGTCTCCCTAAAGTTGAAGGTTTTGAGATATTTAAAGGATAAAGGAGCAGAGTGGTTTGAGGCATGGGTGATTGGATGCAGGAAAAAGGTATAGTGATTGAAGTTCTCCAAGGATCTGAACTACATGTCTCTTCATGGGGTGCATGTTCAGAAATTGGTGGCATTAGCATGATCTGAGGGTCGAGTTTTTGGCCTTCTGACATAAAAAGGTGATCCATTGGATACTCAGGTAGGCCTAGTTGAATAAGATCGGTGGTCTCAGCTGGTTTGAGCTGGTCAAGATCTAGCTCTGAGTTCCTGAAAAACAACTTAAGCAACCATTATTATAGTGATTCATACATCAAAGGTGTTATCTGCTGCTGCTGCTAAGTCGCTTCAGTCGTGTCCGACTCTGTGCGACAGAGGGCCCCCACTGTCTCTGGGATTCTCCAGGCAAGAATACTGGAGTGGGTTGCCATTTCCTTCTCTAATGCATGAAAGTGAAAAGCGAAAGTGAAGTCGCCCAGTCGTGTCTGACTCTTAGCGACCCCATGGACTGCAGCCCACCAGGCTCCTCGGTCCATGGGATTTTCCAGGCAAGAGTACTGGAGTGGGGTGCCATTGCTTTCTCCGAAAGGTGTTATCTATGAGAAAGCTACTGGGAGTTTAGATATATTGCTTGGCTAGTGACTGTTAGCTATATGGAGTCTTAAAAAAATTTACTTAGTTATTTTTGACTGTGCTGGGTCTTTGTTGCTTTATGCAGGCTTTCTGTAGTTTCACTGAGTGGGCTACTCCCCAGTTGCAGTGTAGGGACTTCGCATAGCAGTGGCTTCTTCTGTTGCAGAGCATGGGCTCTACTGCACGTAGGCTTCAGTAATTGTGGAGTGTGGGCTCAGTAGTTGCGGCTTATGGGCTCTGGAGCATGCGCTCAGTAGCTGTGATGCACAGGCTTAGCTGCCCCACCGCATGTGGAATTTTCCCGAATGAGGGATCAAACCGGTGTCCCTTACACAGAAAGGTGGATTCTTAGCCACTGGACCACCAGGGAAGTCCTTGAGTTTATTTTTGTGTATGGTATTATAATGTGTTCTAATTTCATCATTTTACATGTAGCTGTCCAGTTTTCCCAGACCACTTATTGAAGAAACTGTCTTTTCTCCATTGTGTATTCTTGCCTCCTTTGTCATAGATTTGGTGACAGTAAGTGTGTGTCACCTGGTAGATATTTTGTCAGTGTCCACTTTATGCTGTGCACTGCATATATTCCTGGAGAAGGAAATGGCAACCCACTCCAGTATTCTTGCCTGGAAAATCCCCTGGACAGAGGAGCCTGGGAGGCTATGTATAGTCCATGGGGTCACAAAGAGTTGGACACGACTGAGCAACTAAACCACTGCGTATATTATTAAGGATAAGTCAGTGGACATCATCTTTAATATTAGGGTATTCTCTTGACTAAGTATACTGAGGATCCAGATGTAAAGACAAGTATAATGCGGCAGTGAAATAAAGGTATATACTCATTGCAGAGATTGTTTCTTAGGAACAGTTACAGTAACTTTAAAGTAATTTTTAGATTTTGTTATACCTTTTAAGAGTTTCCTTTTAAAAAAAATTTTTTTTCAAGCATGCTTCATTGTGGTCAGTTTTTATAAATGTTCCATATGTGCTCAAAAAATATATTTTAGGTGGAAATTTGTAATATATTTGTCATTTTCTAGTGGATTGTTTGTCTTTTATCAGTTTATGGAGCTCTTTGTGTATTAGAGATATTCTTTGATAAACGAATTGCAAATATTTCCCTTAGTCTGTTTGTCTTTTGATTTTGTTTATGGTCCCCTTTCTCTAGAGAAATCGAAAATTTAATATAATGGATCTTTTTCTTTATTGTGGAGGTAGAAAACTTAAATGACTGAAGTGTCATTAGTGAATATAAAGGGGCTTGTTATGGAATATAGTAGGGAGGAGTGGAGACTATGGGGAACTGCCTTTCCTGCCTAAAGCATTGAAATTGAAGTGAGAATAAGAAAACTACTTTATTAGTCAAGGAAAATAGGGACTCAGACACTCAATTTGTGTGACTTTTGTTAAATGGATTTTGAGTTTTCCATTTTGTGTAAGAAAGTTTTTCTATTCTGGGTAAAAGTTCTCTCAGAGATTCTTCTAGTGTTTTTATTGTTTTGTTTTTTACATTAAAAATTTAATTCACATGTAATTTATTATTTATTTATTTTTGGTTGCACTGGATTTCCATTGCTATGCGTGGACTTTCTCTAGTTCCAGTGAACAGGGAAATCTCATGGACAGAGAAGCCTGGCAGGTTATTGTCACAGGGTCACAAAGAGTTGGACACAACTTAGTGACTAAACAAGAACAATATATTTGTAGCATATTTTCTCCAGTTGTACTGTCAGTTATGCGAGTGCTTCTTATAAAAACTGTATATCCTTTTCTATTGCATAGCAATGTCATCAGATTACACTATATACTTAGATTTATTTCTGGATGCTCTTTTGGTTCACTGATCTGTCTAGTGTATACCAGTACTGTTTTGGCTAGAGTTGTTTTATATATTCTTTTCCATTATGGTTTATCACACTGTATTCAGTATAATTCCCTGTGCTATACATTAGGACCTTGTTTTTTATCCATTCTAAATGTAATATTTTACATCTACCATCCCCAAACTCTTGGTCCATCACTCTCTCTTCACTCCTCGCTGTTGGCAACCACGCATCTGTTCTCTATATCTGTTAGTCTGTTTGGTAGTTGGTTCTCTTGAGCCATATTTTAGATTCAACATGTGATGCCATATGCTATTGGTATTTGTCTTTCTCTTTCTGGCTTACTTCACTGAGCACGATAATCTCTAGTTTTATCCGTGTTAGTGCAAATGGCATTATTTAGTTCTTTTTTATGGCTGAGTAGTATTCCATTGAATATGTGTACCGCATCTTCTTTATCCATTTATCTTTTGATGGACATTTAGGTTGTTTCCATGTTTTGGCTGTTGTGAACAGTACTGCTATGAATATGGGGTGCATGTACTTTTTAAAAATAAATATGGAACATTTAATCATTTTTTAATTATTTAGTTATTTTTGACTGTTCTGGGTCTTTGTTGTGGTGTGCAGGCTTTCTCTAGTTGCAGCGAGCAGTGGCTACTCTCTAGTTGTGGTGCACAAGCTTCTCATTGAAGTGGCTTCTCTCGTTGTGGAGCCTGGACTGTGAAGTGCTCAAGCTTCAGGAGTTGTGGCTTGTGGGCCTTAGAGAGAGGGCTTGGTAATTGTGGCACATAGGCTTAGTTGCTCCATAGCATTTGGGATCTTCCTGGACTAGGAATTGAAGCAGGGTCCCCTGCTTTGCTAGGCAGACTTGTGACCACTGGACCACCACAGAGGCCTCTGCATTTATTTTTTTGAACTTTAGTTTTGTCTGGGTATAATGCCAGGAGTGGAATTGCTGGGTTATATGATCATACTATTTTTAGTTTTCTGAGGAACTGTCATACTGTTTTTCATCATGGCTGTGCCAGCTTACTTTCCCACCAACAGTTTAAGAGGAATCCCTTTTCTTCAGCTCCTCTCCAGCATTTGTTATTTGTAGACTTTTTAATGATGGCCATTCTGACTAGTGTGAGGTGGTACGTCACTGTAGTTTTGATTTGCATTTCTGTAATAATTAGTGATGTTGAGCATCTTTTCATGTGCCTACTGGCCATCTGTGGGACATACACATTTTTATATGATGGGATTCTTGTTACTGTTAAGATACTGTTCCTCTTCATTAATCCAGAGAAAGGGTTATTTCATACTGTTACAGCATTTACAAGTGTATTTCAAATAAAGAGTCTATAAATGCATAAGTAAAGAAATATCAGTAAATAGCCAGTGACTTTTTGTGTACCATCTTGGTTTAATGTATCAACTTCACAGGCTTCCCTGGTGACTCAGTGGTAGAGAACCCACCTGCCAGTGCAGGACACATGGGTTTGATCCCTGGTCCTGGAAGCTCTCCTGGAGAAGAGAATGGCAATCCACTTGAGTATTTTTGCCCGGGAAATCCCATGGATAGAGAAGCCTGGCAGGCTACCATCAATGAGTTCCCAAAAGAATCAGGCATTACTTATCGACTGAATGACAACATCAGTTTCACAGAGGATTTTTTTCTCTAGCAAATACTTCC
The DNA here is from genome assembly GCA_006410615.1 of Neotragus moschatus. NCBI lineage: Eukaryota > Metazoa > Chordata > Mammalia > Artiodactyla > Bovidae > Neotragus > Neotragus moschatus. The sequence continues at coordinate 2,003,348 of SJYA01001209.1, read as the reverse complement.
AAGTTTTGGATAATGTAAATATGTAGCAGTTCCCCTCCCTCAACCAAATTACTTTGATTTTAAAGCGTTAAAACCCCTTCTGTTTACAAAATTTAGCCTGAGGCTTTAGACTAAATGTGCCACTACATGTGGAGATCCTTACTCTTGATCAGTGATGCTTTTAAGGAAAAATTTTGATTAAAAGGGGAAAATGTTAAATAAAAAAGAAACCTCAGCTAAAATTGGGACAGGCCTGTATGGGAAACTCTCAGGCCCCACCATGCATATACCCAGGTAAACTGAAAATTGTTGGTAAAGAATCCACCTTCTAAGTAGAAGGAGATGCAAGAGACATGGGCTCGATTCCTGGGTTGGGAAAATCCTCTGGAGAAGAAAATGACAACCCATTCCACTATTCTTGCCTGGAAAATTCCACGGACAGAGAAGCTTGGCAAGCTGTAGTCCATGAGGTCATAAAGAGCTGGACATGACTAAGCACGCACACATGCTATTATTTATACCATTGTAACTCCAAAGACATAACCTATTTTAATGTAACCAATGACCTTAAGCTAGCTTTCATTTACCAAAATTTAATCCTGTTGAATAGATCATCTGAACTTGGAAAGCATTTTGGGTTATGTTCTATGATATTTCTTTAATTAATGTAAGTGGTTATTTGTTTTTAAGCAAATTAAATAGAACTATTTTACAAACAAATTTTAACAATACCATCTGAAGGTAGAAAAGAAAACAAAGCCCACATGTCTACAATACCTGTATATACATGTGAACACTCAGATAGGTGCAAACAGGAACTGTTTGATTTAAAATTTTAGCCATGTGCTGATACAAACCCAGAAGAATAATAGATTCAAAATGTGTTTGTGTCCTCTAAGGGTCTATTTAGAGCTGTTTTTGGAGTCAGTTTATTTTTTAGAAGCTTCTGCATGCCAATCAAAAAATGCTTTTTATTGTCTCACAAGAGGTTTGGATTCCTCTCTTTAGGTGGACTTATTTAAAACAAATGTTTCCCCTTTGAACAGGAAGGATCACTTACCTAACAAAAGGAAACAGAAAGTGAAGTTTTCTCCTAGGTTTAGAGTGTATGTCTGTTACCAGAAATCTAGGTCAGTTGTTATTTAACACTTTTCTTCTAAATATTTATCTGCTCGTGGTAACTTTGAAACAGTAATTAGGATTATAGCATTTGAATCTTCAGAGGGTCCAATTTTAAAGGGGTCGGTTTTTGCAGAGGAAGAGAGGCATGGAGGTGGGGCCTGAGCACAAAATGGCTGCTGGGATGTAGCCTAAAACAAATGGGTGATCAGGGAAGATACACACGATGGCTCCTGAGACGAAGTTGGGGGAGGGTGAGGCGCAGGAAGCTTCAGAAGCCGTTTTGTTCTTTTCTAGCTTTTTTTGTTGTTGTTTCATCCAATTTAGAAATGTTATCTTACAAAGTGGAAATTTTAGAGTTTTGTGTACATTTGAATTTGTTTTGTTTAATTATATAACTGTAGTCCTCCACTTTAATCTTAAGCAAAACAAGTTTGGGGACATTGAAAATTCCCCATACAGCCCATTGTAATTCTAATTACTTGTAGTTTGTTCAGGTCATTTAGTCAAAAGTGTACATGCTGGGGTCCATGGTTTTTAAACATAAAACTGTCCAGAGTCCTGAAAGGTGGGGTCTGCTTAGAGCATTTAGACGCCAGAATCTGCCCCCTTCCAAAACCTCTCACTACTACACACTGTAGAAAGCAACTGAGTACTCTCCAAAGTCAGAGCCTCAAACCTGAAAGGACCACACCTTTCCAAATACTGAGTTAAGTCAGAAAGCTCAAAATGCAAAAAGAGCAGAGCTTGGAACCTGAGAGGACACTTACTTACCAGACTTCGATGCATGAAACAGAGCTCTCAAAGCCGATGCACTGGGACAACCCATAGGGATTGGATGGGGAGGGAGGTGAGATGGGGGGTTTAGGAGAGGGGGACACATGTACACCAGTGGCTGATTCATGTCAATGTATGACAAAAACCACCACAGTACTGTAAAGTAGTTAGCCTCCAATTAAAATAAATAAATTAAAAAAAAAACAAAACTGGCAGTAGCTCACGGAAGTGATGAGCACAAAGGGCTTGGTGTTGGTACCTTGCTTGATTCTGGGATTCATTGTCTCAGGGTTCTCCTGCTTTGGGTCCCACTTTGGACACCAAAAAATGTCAGCTTTAATTATACAATTGCCATTTATTTTACCAGCAAAGTTGGTTTATTTGGAAAGAGCCAAAGGAATTGCAGTTTTTGAAATGCAAGCTATGGTAAACCATGGGCAAATTTAGATAACAAAGAAGGGGAACTTACTTTTATAAGGAAAAAGGGGAATTTTTTGGAGGGACTCTGTTAGTCAAAGAGTCTATTGCCAGAAGCTGGGAATTCAGAGTATGGCGGATTCTCATTGGTGGGCATCTGTAGTGTGATTGGCTGAGCTGTCATGGAGCAGAGAGAAGTTTTCTTTTTCCTGCTGGTTAGTAAAGTAGAGGCAACTTCCTGTCAGAAATGTAGATGAGTCTTTTCCTGCTTGGAGCAATGGATGATGCATGATAGCGCCTGAGAGCTCCCTCTACAGGCTGTCCCCACTCCAAATTTAGCTGAGATTTCTTTAGTTAATTACACACTTAATGTAGTCCTTGCCCCTTCATGGATAACAGCCTGTCCTAGCAAAGGGATTTGCTTACCTCAGTGAAGCTATGAGCCATGCTATGCAGAGCCGCCCAAGGTGGGCAGGTCATAGTGAAGAGTTCTGACAAAACATGTCCCTCCTCCCACTGGAGGAGGGAACAGCAAACCACTCCAGTATTCTTGCTGTGAGAACCTTGTGAACAGTGTGAAAAGGCAAAAGAAGACACAACATCAGAAGATGAGCCTCCCAGGTCAGATGGTGTCCATTATGCTACTGGAGAAGAGTGGAGGGTAATTACTGATAGCTACAAAAAAAAAAAAAAAAAANCACTCATTATCAGAGAAATGCAAATCAAAACCATAATGAGGTACGATTTCATGCCAGTCAGAATGGCTGCGATCCAAAAGTCTACAAGAAGTAAATGCTGGAGAGGATGTGGAGGAAAGGGAACCCTCTAACACTGTTGGTGGGAATGCAAACTAGTACAGCCACTATAGAGACCAGAGTGGAGATTCCTTAAAAAACTGGAGAGAATTGCCATATGACCGAGCAATCCCACTGCTGTGCATAAACCCCGAGGAAACCAGAATTGAAAGAGACACGTGTACCCCAATGTTCATTGCAGCACTGCTTATAATAGCCAGGACATGGAAACAACCTAGATGTCCATCAGCAGATGAATGGATAAGAAAGC
>SJYA01001209.1:1922897-1999728 GCA_006410615.1 Neotragus moschatus | reverse complement strand
GAAGTAAGCCAGAAAGAAAAACACCAATACAGTACACTAACGCATATATGTGGAATTTAGAAAGATGGTAATGATAACCCTATATGTGAGACAGCAAAAGAGACAGAGATGTATAGAACAGTCTTTTGGACTCTGGGAGAGGGCGAGGGTGGGAAGATTTGGGAGAATGGCATTTAAACATGTATAATATCATATGTGGAACAAATTGCCAGAACAGGGTCGATGCATGATACAAGATGCTCAGGGCTTTTGCACTGGAATGACCCAGAGGGATGGTATGGGGAGGGAGGTGGGACGGGCGTTCAGGATGGGGAACACGTGTACTCCTGTGATGGATTCATGTTGATGTATGGCAAAACCAATACAATATTGTAAAGTAACTAGCCTCCAATTAAAATAAATAAATTTATATTAAAAAAATAAAATGCTGATATAGGAAAAAATGCAGGATTTGTTAACAAAATAAGCCACTTGTTATACACAAATAAATAATATAGATGTTTATTGAAGAATTATCTAGCTTAATTTCAACATATTAGCATTAAACACACTAACATTAAAATAAAATAGAAGTAGCAAGAGCAGATTATACATCACCAAATTGGGTTTTGACCAACATCCAGACTTGGATGGAGATCAACATTCAGACTGGAGAGTTTTTAGCACTGGGAAGTCCCATGTCACAGCACATCTGGAGTCCCAGTAAGGAAAAGGTGCCAGGCAGCGTGTCGCCTCTCTGGGTGAGACTTCAAAGATTGCAGTTCAGGGCTCCTATTTACAATCCGAGGGTGGTTGCAAACTGATATCATCATCAATCTGTGACCAAATTGCGGCTCTGGTTTCATGTTAATGCTGTTCGTTTTGTCATGTAAAACTTGGAGCATTGCTTAGGCTGGGGGATCAATTTAGGAGCTCAACAATCTCAAGATTCCTTCCCCATCTTATCCATGGTGCTGGAAGTCTTGCACTCAGAGCAGGCAGTTACTCACAGTCAACTCACAGTCAGGGCAGTGTCCAGGCAGGTTAGAAGCAAGGTCAGAGACCTGTTCTGCTTTGTCTCTGAAGCTTAAACAAGACTATTTATTTAATTTTCCTAGCAATTCATTAAATATTAATTGACTATATGTTATATTAAAGGCGTTGTTTTGTCATGAAATCTCGATGTGATTTTCCTTCGTTTGAATATCATGTTGTTTCACGCAATTTAATGCATTCATTCATTTTAGTTTTGTCAGCCGAGTTAATAGTACCCCTATTTACATTCTAAGGTGCCCACTCTGTGCTAATACTCATTGCTTCTTATTAACACCTCTGTTACAGAATGGCTCAGTTTCCATGATGTAAGTTTTTCCTGCCTCTCTTCAGTCTTATCCACAAACAGATCAATAATGAGTGGCTCTTAGAGGACATTTTGTGAAGTACTGTATGAATTATGTTCTGTCTCTGGTTTTGCCTTTCACTGCACACTCCTCCAAAACCATTTTTCCATCATGGGGCTGATTTTGCACCCCTCTAGGCCCTCTCTCTCAATCATTTTATACAGTCCCAAATATTCCTTCTCTCCAATTTCCTCCTTCTACCCCAAATCCCATTTTTCTCAGTGTCTTAAAAATTGAATGGTAATGAGTGATTGCTAAGTAATCTTGTATAGTAGCTGCCTCTTATATTTGTATTTGGAAAGCAATTGTGTAGAGTAGAAATCTTAAAAGGAAATTTTTACAGTCTTTCCAATAAGTGAGGCTGGAAAAACTGGACAGGTACACGTGAAAGAATGAAATCAGAACACTATCTAATATCATACACAAAAATAAACTAAAAATGGATTAAAGGCCTAAACATAAGACTGGATACTCTAAAACTGTTAGAGGATAATAACATAAGCAGAACACTCTTCAACATAAATCACAGTAGAAACTTTTTGTGGTCTACCTTCTAGAGCAATGAAAATAAAAACAAAAATAAACAAATAGAACATAAGTAAACTTAAAAGCTTTTGCATAGCAAAGAAAATCATAAACAAAACAGAAAGAAAACCCACAGAATGAGAGAAAATATTTGCAACCGAATTGACAAGGGATTAGTCTCCAAGATAGACAAACAGCTCATGCAGATCCATATTTTAAAAAAAACCCAAACAACTCAAATTAAAAATGAGGGGAAGATTCAACAAGAATTTCTCCAAAGAACATGTACAGATGACCAAGCACATGAAAAGATGTTAACACCACTAATTATTAGAGAAATGCAAATCAAAACTACAATGAGATATCACTTCACACTGATCTTTGGGCTTCCATGGTGGCTCAGCTGGTAAAAACTCTGCCTGCAATGTGGGAAACCTGGGTTGGAAAGATCTCTGGGTTGGAAAGATCCCCTGGAAAAGGGACAGGATACCCACTCCAGTATTCTGGCCTGGAGAATTCTGTGGAATGTACAGTCCACGGGGTCGCAAAGAGCTGCACACGACTGAGTGACTTTCATTTTCACTCACACTGATCAGAACGGCCATCATCAAAAAATCTACAAACAATAAACATTGGAAATGGGTGTGGAGAAAAGGAGAAAAGGGAACCCTCCTACAGTATGGAGATCAGTATGTAAGCTCCTTAAAAAACTAAAAATAGTGCTATCATATGACTCAGTTCCACTCCTGGGCACAAATCTGGAGAAAAGCATAACTTGAAAAAAATAGATGTAGAAGACTCTTGAGAGTCCCTTGGACTGCAAGGAGATCCAACCAGTCCATCCTAAAGGAGATCAGTCCTGGGTGTTCATTGGAAGGACTGATGTTGAAGCTGAAACTCCAATACTTTGGCCACCTCATGTGAAGAGTTGACTCATTGGAAAAGACTCTGATGCTGGGAGGAATTGGGTGCAGGAGGAGAAGGGGACGACCGAGGATGAGATGGCTGGATGGCATCACTGACTCGATGAACATGAGTCTGAGTAAACTTAGGGGGTTGGTGATGAACAGGGAGGCCTGGCGTGCTGAACTGAACTGAACTGAACTGAATGTTCACTGTAGCACTACTTATAATACCAAGGACATGGAAGCAATCTATATGTCTACAGAAAGAATGGATAAAGAAGACGTGGTACATATATACAATGCAATGTTCAGTTCAGTTCAGTCGCTCATTTGTGTCCAACTCTTTGCAACCCCATGAATTGCAGCACACCAGGCCTCCATNATGCTGCGATTCATGGGGTCGCAAAGAGTCAGACACGACTGAGCGACTGAACTGAACTGACAAAAAAAAATGAAGTGACTGGGCCAAAGCAGAAATGACAGTCAGTTGTGGATGTGTCTGGTGGTGAGAGTAAAGTGCAGTGCTGTAAAGAACAATGTTACATAGGCCCTGGAAACTTAGGTCCATGAATCAAGGTAAATTAGACGTGATCAAGCAGGAGATGGCAAGAGTGAACATTAACCTCTTAGGAATCAATGAACTAAAATGAACGGGAATGGGTGAATTTAATTCAGCTAGCCATTGTATCTACTACTGTGGGCCAGAATTCCATAGAAGCAATGGAGTATCCCTCATAGTGAACAAAGGAGTCCAAAATGCAGTATTTAGATGCAGTCTTAAAAATGACAGAATGATCTTGGTTCATTTTCAAGGCAAACCATTCAGCATTACAGTAATCCTAGTCTGTGTTCTAAGCGTCAGTGCCAAAAAAGCTGAGTTGAACAGTTCTGTGAAGACCTACAACACCTTCTAGAACTAACATCAAAAAAGATGTCCTTTTCATCATAGGGGACTGGAATGCAAAAGTGAAGAAATACCTGAAGTAACAGGCAAGTTTGGCCTAGGAGTACGCAATGAAGCAAGGCAAAGGCTAACAGAGTTTTGCCAAGAGAATGCACTGGTCATAGCAAATGCCCTCTTCAAACAACACAAGAGAAGACTACACATGGACTTTACCAAATGGTCAATACTGAAATCTGATTGATTATATTCTNGTTTGGCCTAGGAGTACGCAATGAAGCAAGGCAAAGGCTAACAGAGTTTTGCCAAGAGAATGCACTGGTCATAGCAAATGCCCTCTTCAAACAACACAAGAGAAGACTACACATGGACTTTACCAAATGGTCAATACTGAAATCTGATTGATTATATTCTTTCTAACTAAAGATGAAGAACCACTATACCTTCAGCAAAAACAAGACCTGGAGCTGACTGTGGCCCAGATCATGAGCTCCTTAACTGTAAAATTCAGGCTTAAATTGAAGAAAGTAGGGAAAACCACTAGGCCATTCAGGTATGACCTAAGTCAAATCCCTTATAATTAGACGGTAGAGGTGATGAACAGATTGAAGGAATTAGACCTGGTAGGCAGAGTACCTTACAGACAAGGTTCGTAACATTCCACAGGAGGCAGTGACCAAAACCATCCCAAAGAAAAAGAAATGCAAGAAGGCAAGTGGTTGTCTGAGGAGGCCTTACAGATAACCTGAGGAAGAAAGAGAAATGAAAGGCACGGGTGAAAGGAAAAGGTACACGCAACTGAGTGAAGAGTTCCAGAGAACAGCAAGGAGAGATAAGAAAGCCTTCTTAAGTGAGCAGTGCAAAAAAGTAGAGGCTAACAACAGAATGGGACAGACTGGAGATCTCTTCAAGAAAACTGGAGCTATCATAGGACTGTTTCATGCAAGGCTGGTCACGATAAAGGACAGAAATGGTAAGGACCTAATGAAGCAGAAGAGATTAAGAAGACATGGCAAAAATACATAGAAGAGCTGTACAAAAAGATCATTATGGCCTGGATAACCATGATGGTGTGGCCACTCACCTAGAGCCAGACATCCTGGAGTGTGAGGTCAAGTGGGCCTTAGGTAACAGTACTGCAAACAAAGCTAGTGGAGGTGACGGAATTCCAGTTGAGCTATTTAAAATCCTAAAAGATGGTGCTGTTAAAGTGGCAGCAAATTTGGAAAACTCAGCAGTGGCCACAGAACTGGAAAAGGTCAGTTTCCTTCCAGTCCCAGTGAAAGGCAATGCCAAAGAATGCTCATACTACTGTACAGTTGGGCTCATTTTACATGCTAGTAAGGTTATGCTCCAAATCCTTCAAGCTAGGCTTCAGCAGTAGGTGACCTGAGAACTCCCAGATGTACAAGCTGGGTTTAGAAAAGACAGACAAATAAGTGATCAAATGCCAACATTCGTTGGATCATGGAGAAAGCCAGGGAAATCCAGAAAAACAACTACCTTTGCTCCATTGACTACACTTAAGCCTTTGACTGCGTGTATCACAACAAACTCTGAAAAATTCTTAAAGAGGTGGAAATACAAGACCCCTGTATCTGTCTCCTGAGAAATCTGTCTGTGGGTCAAAAGCAACATTTAGAACTAGACATGGAACAACGGATAGGTTCAAAATTGGAAAAGGAGTGTGACAGGGCTGTATAATGTCACCCTGGCTATATTTCTGTGCGGAGTATGTTATGTGGAATGTCATACTGGATGTATCACAAGCTGGAATCAATATTGCTGGGAGAAATATCAACAATCCTAGATATGCAGATAATTCCACGTTAATGGCAGAAAGTGAAGAGGAACTAAAGAGCCTCTTGATGAAGGTGAAAGAGGAGAGTGAAAAAGCTGGCTTAAAATTCAACATTCAAAAAACTAAGATCATGGCATCTAGTCCCATAACTTCACAGCAAATAGAAGGGCAAAAAGTGACAGATTTTATTTTCTTAGATTCCAAAATCACTGCAGATAGTGACTGCAGCCATGAAATTAAAAGTCGCTCTTTGGAAGGGAAGCTATGACAAACTTATTAAAAAGTAGAGACATTGTTTTTCTGACAAAGGCTTTTATAGTTGAAGCTATGGTTTTTCTAGTAGTCATGTATGGGTGTGAGAGTTGGACCATACAGAAGGCTGAGTGCCAAAGAAATGATGCCTTCAAATTGCTGGAGAAGAGCTCTTGAGAGTCCCTTGGACAGCAAGGAGATCAGTTAATCATAAGGGAAAACAGCCGTCAATAATCATTGGAATTACTGATGCTGAAGCTCCAATACTTTGGCCACATAATGTGAAAAGAGGACTTAGTGAAAAGACCCTGATACTAGGAAAGACTGAAGGCAGTTGAAGAAGGGGATGGCAGAGGATGAGATGGTTAGATACCATCACAGACTCTGTACAGAATCTAAGCAAACTCTGGGGCCTGGCGTGCTTAAGTTCATGAGGTTGCAGAGTCGGATGTGACTTAGCAACAACAAACGTCTTTTTTGGCTAAAAGAATTTCAGTGTTTTTATTCAACTCTTTTTTTAGCTGGCTGCATACACCTTTTGTTGTTCAGTTTACTGTGGTATAAGAGCAGTGGCTTTTTAGACACTTGGGGTCATTCCACAGTAAGAAAGACACTATGTTATGGCTCAACATAGCTACACATACAAAACTATGTAAGTAACTGTAGTAAAAATTTAATAAACTGAAACATATTTCCTATCTTAAATAGAAATATTGCATGTACTCTATAGTTTGTGAAGCTAATTTTTTTCTATTTATATATAGATAATAAATGTTTATTTACCTATCTACAAAGTATAAAGCTGTAGATTTATATTATCCATTTATCTATGTAAACTATAGATAACCTGTGTACTTTTCAAATAAATGTTAGTCATAACTCACCAATATTCCATGACTACAGTTTGAAAAAGATACATTAAAATTATAGAAGTTATAGCAGATCCTTCCACAGTTAGGAGATGGTGCTCATGGGTGCTTCACTGCTTCTCACTTTTCAGAGAGGGCACATACATTGTTTCAGCGCCAATGTACACATTTGTGTAGAGTTAGTTTATACTTATTACTCTGTGTTCTGACATTTTCTCTTTGGTTCATTCTTGTCTTAGCTCTTCTTCCAGCCTTTTAAACTGTTTGTGATCTTTACTTTCCAGTGAAAACTAGGAAGCTGGCAATTGTGAACTGTCATATATTAACAAACATTGTGTTAATATATGATATTACATTCTGTAGTAGTTTAGATTAGCAAAGTTATATATTTCAAAAATTTTAGAAGTATATTTCTTATAACAATTTTTTTTCATTGTGGCCTAAAACATATTTATTAATGGCCCCAAGTATCCTTTGCCTCTGAAAAAATTACAAAGTCAAAACTAAACAGACTGTTTTTAGCAATAGGTATCTCAGTATACCATCCTGTCTAGAAATGATTTAGATATTTAATATATATCCATTATTTAGTTTACCTTGGTATAAACTATTGTCTTATTTAAATTTATTTAAAACATTTGTTTGTAATAATTATGCTTGCATTAGACATGAAATAATTAACAATCAACTTAAGGTATTTTTCTTGAGTTTTGAAGACATGCTTGTTTTTATTAAAGCAATAAACTTAAGCTTTTATTATCATAGATTATCCCAGATCATATAAACAGGAAAAACATTTGGATTATCTTCTATGTATATGAGACTAAATTTGGTTTGAGGCTTCCCAGGTGACAACTAGTGGTAAAGAACCCGCCTACCAGTGCAGGTTAGACGTAACAGACACAAGTTTGATCCCTGGATTGGGAAGATCCCCTGAAGGAGGGCACGACAGCCCACTCTAGTATTCTTGCCTGGAGAGTCCCATGGTCAGAGGAGCCTGGTAGACTGTTGTCCATGGAGTTGCACAGAGTCGGACATGACCGAAGTGACTTATCATGCACACATATGCTCGGTTTACATAAATGCTTACTTTTCTCTAAGTCAACTGCATAGAGCTCTTTACCAGTTAATTTTAGCAATACTGTCTGGAGGTGGAAAAATAAATCTATAATGGACATACATAGATAAAATATGCAGACAGACAAGAGATCTTGGAGCTCTATTCCAGAACTTTGGCCATGAATCAAGTATAATACGAAACTCACTAATTTATACATAANGTCAACTGCATAGAGCTCTTTACCAGTTAATTTTAGCAATACTGTCTGGAGGTGGAAAAATAAATCTATAATGGACATACATAGATAAAATATGCAGACAGACAAGAGATCTTGGAGCTCTATTCCAGAACTTTGGCCATGAATCAAGTATAATACGAAACTCACTAATTTATACATAATTGTGTCTTTTGTGGAACAAGTTAAAGATACATACCTTTAAAGCTTTTTGTTAATGTTTATGAAGAATACTTTAAAGATTTGTGTTTGTCTTTGACAAGTAACCTTAAGAAAGCTGTGTTCTACAGTTTGGGCATGAGAATGCTTTTAGCAGTTTATATTTTTAAAAAACCCTCTTTCTGTCTTTAGTTGCAGGTGAGCCTGGGCATTTTTTTAATACGCCTTCTGGGATGTTTACATTCAAAGATACGGTAAAGTTTACATCTTTAAGGGACAGAGAAAGAATGCAGGGTTTCTCTTGGCAGTTTTGGAGTACATTTGCCTATTACCAGAACTTGAGGGCAATTACTATTTATAGGGCATGATATGACCTCAGTCCAATTCACTGAGGGGAGAAAGCCTCTAATTTCATTCCTGTCATGCCTTGAATATTGGCCTGTAGCTGAATCATTACCTGATTATTTGCAGGAGGTCCTAGGACAGGTTCTGGCCATCTCTATGAGGGGTAGTGTTTAGTGCAGGGCCCCCTATGACCAGATGATCTTCTGGTAGGTCAAGGATAGAGAGATGGGGACAAGAGGTGTGTAAGAGGGAGGAGAAAGAGGATTTATGTCAGATTTGATTTTTAATTTTGTTCTGAGTTTAATTTCTGTTCTTTTATCTTGTTAAAGGAATACCTAAGGCTAATCATTATATTTCTTCATATCCACTTTTAACTTCGGTCTTCCCATACATACCAATAATACAATTGTTTAAGATGAGAAAATTAGAAGGTTTTCCAGTTTGAAGGATCCACTGTCTGGATTGAGGAGTAGGATCCATTGAGGAGTAGGATCTTCTTAATAGTGTCTTAAACCATAAATAAGCATTTTTATGACTTAACTATGGATGCAAGAGGTGTTCTCAAAGAGAGTACAAAGAATCAGCTCTCACAGTATTCAAAAAGATATCACAAAGATAGCCTAAGAAAGGAAAGTCTTTTGTTGCATAGGTAGTAAGAATTGTGTGCTAAAAACTGTTTCTGATTTTCCCAAGCATATAAGACACCTCTGATTACAGATCTGCTAATCTATGACAGTAGGCAGATGTTACTGGAATGGGACTTTCCCAGCACTAATAAAACAACAAAGGTTGAGATGACAGAGTCTCCTGTGGACTGGGACCCCTTGTGACCAATTACTCTGAGGGCTTACGCTGCTAGACACATTGCTGCTTGTGACTTCATGTCTCAGCATGCCAGTCTATTTGACTGGTCACTGAGTATACCCTGACAAGTATACTTTTTATATGATAGTGATCAGAGAGAATAGTTTCCCTGGACACAAAGCCAAGCTCTCAGGTTGTAGAACAAGGTGAAATGAAAATCCTCATACTCATCTGATGAGAACTGAACTCACTAGTCTGTGAAAGCTGGTTCAAACAGCATGCTTATAGGGCTTACGCCTGTGTTCCACCCTGTGGATTTTCCTCCTTAGTACAAATGATACAACAGAGCCACACACAAAAAAAAGGTGCCCATCTCTGGGAGGAAAAGGAACAATAAAAACCAGGAGTGCTCAAATTAAATTTACAGTAGTTGCTATGCCAAAGAAACTTGTTACACAAATAGTTCTGTTAATGTAAACTTAGAAAGAAAAAGGGCTGTCATCACTTTTGCTTTCACTGGACCCCTATAGACAAAGATCCAGAAGGCTGACAGTAAGATTCCTTCCCTGCTGCCAGCTCTTGTCAGAGGTTCTAGGATTTCTCAGCAGCAGCAGTCCTGGGAACAGGCAGTTTTCCAGCAAAGGAAGATCCTGCTGATTATACCAAAACTGTTGAGGAAGGTAAATTTCCCCTCTTCATCCCTTGGTTCTTTTGGCTGGCCTAATAATCAAATTGACTCAAGACATTAACAGAAGAAAAACAAATTTTATTTCATGCATACGGAAGTCCCATAGATATAAGATCTAAGACTGACCAAATCGGGCTGTTGATGTACCCTTTTAAACAAAGAAGCATTTGTGAAGTTTTGATACAACAAAGGGCTTTGGGCATGGGGTAGCAAATTATGAAATAGCTAAGTTTATATAGCTTTCTCAACCTTGAATTCCCTGTTTCTGGTGATAAGGATTCCTTCTAGCCTCCCAGGTTCACATATTTCTTTAGGTGTTTTTTTTTTTTTCCGCTTAAAAACACCTGTCAGTATCTATTACCATTTACCAATAATTCATCAATTTTGGTGCTTACTGCTGTATCTTAAGTTCTTTGTGTCAGAATTCTCTTCTCATGAAAATGTCTCTTTTAGTAGTTCTTTTAGCTAGAATATGTGTGTAGTTTATCTTCATATAGCTTTGAAATGTCTGAGAATACCTTTTTTCACTCTTGAAAAATAGTTTTCCTGATTGATTTCCAGGCCTCTTAACTGTCTTTTCAGTTTTTTTTTGTCTTTATCATGCTGCTTTCTGGTTGAATGTCTTAGTATTACCTTCTAGTCTACTACTCTCTTCATCTGTTTCTGAGTAATTGTTGTCTGAGATGTTCTACTGAAATTATTTTCTTTTATAGCTGTTTGTTCTTTTCATGAGTGTTAATCTTGCCTTTGTTTGATCATGACTAAGAATTACTGTAAAGTTTCTATCAGGCCATATCATTCCTTTCTTTGGTCTCAGGCACTGGTATTTATAGAATTCCCTGTTACTGTAACATGCAGCCAGGGTGAGAACCATTGTTTTAAATTATTTCAAGATAATGTTCAGTGATTGTATCATTATTTTAAAGATGAAGAAAGTCAAAGAAGAAATCAAGGTGAACAATGGGATAAGACTAGATTAGGGAGAGAAATTGGGACTAGTAATTCTTAAAGTAGATTATAAATTAAATATTTAAGCATCTATATTCAATGAAAAGTTTATGAAGATATGTTTTGTAAATCCTTTTATTTTTTTAATTTTTATTTTTTTTTCATCTCAGGTGTATGTGAGTTCCCAATCTTGAACCCCTCCCCCCCCCAACCTCCCACTCCACATCAACTCTCTGGATCATCCCCGTGCACCAGTCCCAAGCGTCCTGTATCCTGTACCGAATATAGACNCCCTCCCGACCCTCAACATGGGACAGCTCCTCCAGGCCCTCCTGCATCAGCACAGCCACCGATCTTTGGATGCGAGTTGATCTTCCCAGTCCCCGACCCTGCCCTCGGACGTGGGGATGTGGGGCGACTCCTCTCAGGCAGGCTGAGTGCGCTGGTCGTCACAGCCACCTGTGCTGAGTGCTAATCAATCAGTGGCTCTTCCCAGCCCCCGACCCTGATCTCAGACGTAGGGTTGCCCTCCCGGCCCCAGACCCTGGCCTCGATGCAGCGTGGCTCCTCCCGCCCCCGACCCTGGCCTCAGGCACAGGGTGGCTCCTCCTGGTCGCCGCCCCTGACCTCGGACACGGGGTGGTTCTTCCCAGCCCCTGACCCTCACCTCGGACACAGTGTGGCTCTTCTCAGCTGTTCCCGCCCCGTGGCAGCCTGGCACTGTCGGCCGCTGCCCCGACCTCGGAAGTGGGGTGGTTCCTCTCAGCTGTTCCTGCGCCGCCACAGCCTGGGACTCTCAGCCGCTGTCTCTGTGCTCCGATGTGGGGTAGCTCCTCTCAGCCGCGCTGAGTGGGAAGTGGGGTGGCTCCTCTCAGCTGTTCCTGCGCCATCACAGCCTGGCACTCTCGGCCGCTGCCCCTGACCTCGGA
This sequence comes from Neotragus moschatus, assembly GCA_006410615.1. Lineage (NCBI taxonomy): Eukaryota > Metazoa > Chordata > Mammalia > Artiodactyla > Bovidae > Neotragus > Neotragus moschatus. Next base: position 1,987,928 of record SJYA01001209.1, on the reverse strand, counting down.
AATGGGGTGGCTCCTCTCAGCCCGGAACTCTTGGCCGCTGTCTCTTGGTCGCGGGGTGGCTCCTCCCGGCTGCTGCCCCTGACCTCAGACGTGGGGTGGCTCCTCTCGGCCGCGCCTAGTGAGCCGGCTCGCAGCCGCCGGCGCCTAGTGACTCAAATTCTCACAAGGCTTTTTTTTTTTTCTTGCAGATTAATTCAAACTGGGTTTGTATAATTAAGTTTGATCAGATATTTTAGATCTACAATGGTGGTAGTACTGAATACCTTAAAAATATCCTATTTGGGATTTTTAATAATTTATTTATTGGGGGTTTTATTTATTTATTAGGTCTTCATTGCTGCCTGTGGGCTNTTTTTTTTTTTTCTTGCAGATTAATTCAAACTGGGTTTGTATAATTAAGTTTGATCAGATATTTTAGATCTACAATGGTGGTAGTACTGAATACCTTAAAAATATCCTATTTGGGATTTTTAATAATTTATTTATTGGGGGTTTTATTTATTTATTAGGTCTTCATTGCTGCCTGTGGGCTTTCTCTGTGGATAGTGGGGGCTGCTCTCTAGTTGCAGATGTGGGCTTCTCATTGTGGAGCAGAGGCTCTAGGCACATGGGCTTCAGTACTTGAAACCCTCTAGCTCAGTAGTTGTAGCCTGTGGGCTCTTGAGCAGGGGCTTGGTATTGCCCTGTGGCATTTTTCCAGATCTGGGATCAAACTGCATTCCCAGGTGGATTCTTAACCGCTGGACCACCAGGGAAGCCCAGCAGCCATCCTTTTTGTTTTTTGTTCTTCACCTTTAAGAGTAACTGTGCCACTGTGGTTTTCTTATTTCCTATTTACTCTCATAATTTTTTTTCCCATAGATGTTTCATTTATATTGGTTTAAAAAGTCAGATCACACAGAAGCATTAGTAATAATCCAGTTACAATGAAAAACTCTGTGCTTCCAGCTTTAATCCTTTTCTCCCGAGGGAGACGGTTTTAACTCTGTTAGCTTCTGGTAGTTCTGTCTCTGTTTTACCTATACCACCATGTTCCTCCTCTTTTCTTCAGATTACAGGTTTCACTATTTTATTTCTTATATTGGCTATCATTGTAACCTACGGTAATATATTTGTGACTTTATTTCTTGTTCCAGCAACCATTGGCATTATTTATTGATTTCCCAATTTCTAAGGTTAGTGCTCCTTTCCCAGGCTTTAGTTTAGCTTCCCTCCCTGCTTTCACCTCTCAGCCTCTGGTATTTTAAGACTAACGTTTATGTTCTGATCAGTAACCGTAGTTAAGACAACAATATTTATATTATACTGAGGATTGTTTATCATAGAGCCTAGAAGTATGCTACAATTTCATCTCCTTTCTTAGAACGTTTTCTCCCACTAGAATTGCCTTTTTTTCCTTTCACTGTTTTCCTTTATCATGTCCACTCTTGGTGTTTTGTTTTGTTTTGAACTAATCATAGCAAGCAGTCTAACACTTTTTTCTGAAATCTTCCTTCTAGAGCTCCTCTGCTCCTATCTGCTCTGAGTGTGCCTCAGGCCTGCCGTTCAACTTCCATCATAACTTAACTTTATTACTTTCCAGGATTAGATCTATTTTCTGGATCTGATATCATCCTCTTTTTGGGTTGACTCTTAGTGTGGTTTATTACATCTTAAGAAAATAACTTCTTTAATGCTGCTTTTGAGGTAAACTTTGATTTTTTGAATGTTTGGAAATGCCTGTATTCTTCTGGGTAATAGTCCTAAGTTGAAAACCATGCTTGAGATTAGAGAACTTAAAATAATGAAACCAAATGAAAAGAAAAAGCCATCTTTAACCCTTCAGATTCTTTCCCTGTAGGTGGTCTTTACTTCTTAATTACTAAATTCAGCGGATTTTTTCCCTTCTGTTTCTTATTTAACCTCTTCATGATGTTTGATAATTCTCATAGATAATTCTTCTCTTCTGTTTTTTTTCTCTAAAGGGAACCATGTTTTTATTAAAATATATACGTAGAAAAATGCACTAATCAATTTTTATACAGTTAATTTAGTTTTCTTCTATTTCTGGCCATTTATTTTCAAGATCTTTGCTACATTCTTCTTTATGCCCTCCATCCATGACTTTTCTGGATAATGTTAAATGTTATGACCTCAAAGATTTGATCATCTTCTCTTCCTACCTCATACCTTATATCTGGACGTCATATACGTCTATGGCTATAGCTGCCTTTATGTATACTGACTATAAAATCTGTCGCAAAAGCACATTATGTTTTCCTTAGCCTGCATAAATCTAGCTGCCTTTAGGATATCTCAGTCTGTATATATCATAGGTAACTCGGTTCATTTTATGCTAAATTGAATTAATCATCCCTCCCAAACTATCCTGTGTTCCATATATTCTATTCTGTGAATTATAATACTGGATACCCAGTCTTTCAAGCCCCCAAATTAAGAAATCATTCTTAACTACTCATATATCAAGCCAGTTACTACAAATACTCCTTTTAATTGTCTTATAGGTGCTTCTGACTGTAAATATCTAAAATTCATTTCTGCTTTCTTACTCTTTTTATCTATTTTGGCACTTTGTATATACCTAGTCACTCAGTCAGCTCAGATTGAGGGTGGATTCCTCCCTTTCCCTTATGTACGTTTGGTGATTGAGCTAGGTTTATGCATAGACCAGTCATTTCACTGTATATATTCTGTTAAAATATGTTTTGAAACAGTATATGTATTGTTTCATATCTTAGAACTTTTTAGAACAATAATTACTGAGAATTAAATCCAAATTCTTATTCACTGATCATTTATGTTGAAAACATGATGTTCCTATTACCTATTACCTATTTCTGACATTTCTGACAAGTTCAGACTCCACTGTCTCTGCCCTTGTGCAGTTTATGTTATGTAATTGTCTTGGCTGTCCCCACACTTGGATATTTGGTTATTGTTTAGGGAGGTATTGGATTAGACATAGTTGATCAAATGTGAAGTGAAAAGTATGTTTGGATAGCCAAATATATGGTAGAAATGGACAAACTAGTAGAAATATGAAGAGATAAAGGCAACAGAAGTTTACTTGTTTTGATGCTAAACAAGTATCTGGGGTAATTGTTTTAACATTTCTATTTTTCCTAAAAATACATATATTTTAAAAATGTCTTATTGGTACATAATTCAAATACCATATGATTCACTCCTAGCCGTACAGTTTCATTTTAAGTCAAAGAGGCAAAATGACAATCTGTATGAGGATGAATAGTGAGAAGTTGTATTTAGATATTATTCCCAGCACCTTTCTTTAATAATAATTTTTGTACTTTTCTCAAACTGTTCTCAATGAACTTTTTAGGTTTAGTAGTTCAGGGTGAAGGATTATGGAGAAAATAACTGTTTGTCTTCTAGAATGGTGTTATGGACAAAGTACACAAGGGAACAGAAGGAAAGGATTTTCTGTGTTACAAATTTTCTGATCATAACTTTTTGCTTACGAGTTTCTTTGATTTTGAGCTAAGAAACTACATGAGATCCAACTGGCTTTATATGCTGTGCCTCAGCAATTTCTTTTGCTTCTGTTAAAGCAATTCATTTGCTTCTTTTGAAACTGCTAAAATCAGACCTCAGATTTGAAGCTGGTGAGAGAATGCCTTTTTGCACATATTTCTTTAAAAAATAAGCGTACTTTTCTGTGAAATCCTTTTGACTTAATCCTTTACAATCTTGAAGATAGCATATCTTCTTGACTTGGTTTGAATGCAAATAGCATTTATCGTAAATGCAAGATAGGAGAGCCCTGGAAGGGAAGAAATTCAAAGAAAAGATTAACTTATTTACTAAAATGTTTTAGGTTGTACAAGAGTTGAAATCTGGGGAAGGACATCAGTTTTGATTTGACTTGGCTGCAGATAACTGGAATATACAAATAATCTCCTTTGTGACCCCATGGACTGTAGCCTGCCAGGCTTCTCTGTCCATGGAATTTCCCAGGCAATAATACTAGAGTGGGTTGCCATTTCCTACTCCAGGGGATCTTCCTGGCACAGGGATTGAACCTGCATTTCCTGCTTTGGCAGGAANCAGATAACTGGAATATACAAATAATCTCCTTTGTGACCCCATGGACTGTAGCCTGCCAGGCTTCTCTGTCCATGGAATTTCCCAGGCAATAATACTAGAGTGGGTTGCCATTTCCTACTCCAGGGGATCTTCCTGGCACAGGGATTGAACCTGCATTTCCTGCTTTGGCAGGAAGATTCTTTACCACTGAACCACCAGGGAAACCTTGCAAATAATATTGGATTTATTGTTTCTGTCTGTTGGCCTTAATGACTCCCTGGTTGTCAAGAAACTAGTTACGTGCTAACTTTCTGTTCTTCCAACCTTTGCATTGATTTCCATCCTCATGGTTACAGTGGTTGCAAGAGAGTCATTGTATAGCTTCAGCTACTGTGTCTTCATTCCAGGTAGCTTGAAGGAGGAAGTAGCAAGGAGAAAAGGGTGCACTTTATAGCTAAATTACCAAGGAGTGGACTTGTTGGATCATGGTGTGAATGTATGTATAACTTTGTAAGGAAGTGCTGAACATTTTTGCAAAGTGTTTGTTCAATTTAACATTCCCACCAGCAATGAGAGTTCCAATTTCTCTAGAACTTTTTAAACATTTGGTATTAAATTTTCCTTTTTAATGGGTGTGTGAACGTATCTTATGGTTTTAATTTGCATTTCCCTTATTATTAGTGATATTCAGTAGTTATTCATAAGTGCTTTTGGACAATTTTGTATCTCCTTTTGTTGTTGTTCAGTCGTTAAGTCATGTCTGACTCCTTGAGACCCTGTTCACTGCAGCGTGCCAGGCTTCCCTGTCCTCCACTATCTCCTGGAGTTTGCTCAAACTCATGTACATTGAGTCGGTGATGCCATCCAACCATCTCATTCTCTGTCATACCCTTTTTCTCCTGCCCTTAGACTTTCCCAGCATCAGGGTCTTTTCCAGTGATTTGACTCTTCACATCACATGGCCAAAGTACTGGAGCTTCAGCATCAGTTTTTCCAAAGCATATTCAGGGTTGATTTCCTTTAAGATTGACTGATTTGATCTCCTTGCAGTCAAAGGGACTCTCAAGAATCTTCTCCAGCAGCATAGTTCAATAACATCAATTCTTCGACAGTTAACCTTCTTTATAGTCCAACTCTCCCATTCATACACGATAACTGGAAAAACCGTAGCTTTGACACTACAGACCTTTGTTGGCAAAGTGATGTTTCTGCTTTTAATACACCATCTAGGTTTGTCATAGCTTTTCTTCCAAGGAGCAAGTGTCTTTTAATTTCATGACTGCAGTCACTGTCTGCAGTGATTTTTTAAAAATGTATTTAAATTTTGTTCCCCTCTTATTTTATTATTGAAAGATAAGTTTCTATTGTCATGAAGATGGTCTCCATTTCTTTGAAATGTTTGTTCCAGAAAAAGTTTATTCCTTATGCATATTGGTCAATTATCCATCTCAAATTAGTAGTTATGTATGGTATAAACTTGAGGTCAAAGTTCTTTTCTTTTTTTTCACCTCCCATATGAATAACCAATTGACTGAAAAACATTTTTCGAAAAAATAATCATTTCTTCTCCACTGAAATGTAGTGAGGCATTTTTTTCTGATTAGGTGACCATATGTGAGGATTTTTTTTTTCCTTTGGTATTCTGTTTCATTTGCCTGTTCATTTGTAGTTATTCCAATACCAACCTGACTTAATTACTCTGACTTTATACTAAATCTTGGTGTCTGGTAATATAAATTCTCCATTTTGCTCTTCAAGATTATCTTGGCTATTGTAAGTCCTTTTTGTTTTTCGTATAGATTTTAGCTTGTAAATTTCCATAGAGTAAGCTGCTAAAATTTTAATTGGGATTGTGTTGAATCTATAGATCAGTTTGGAGAAGAATCAATATCTGGACAGCATTGACTTTCCTATCATTGTCTATCACCATGTTCTGTTCTTGGCTTTTATTTTTTGTATTTGTCATAAAATATAATTGATTAACAATATTAGTTCCAGGTTTATAGCATTAGTGAGTCAGTACTTTTACAGATTGTACTCTGTGGAAAGTTGTTACAAGATAATGGTTATAATTCCCTGTGCTATACAGTATATCCATGTTATTTTATACAGGTTAGTGTGTATGTCTTAGGAACTAAAGAGCCTCTTGATGAGGGTGAAAGAGGAGAGAGAAAAAGCTGGCTTAAAACTCAGCATTCAAAAAATTAAGGTCATGGCATCTAGTCCCATCACTTCATGGCAAATAGAAGAAGAAAAACTAGAAACAGTGCTGCTATAAATGTAAGGGTGCTTGTAGCTTTTCAATTAGTGTTGTTGGTTTTTCTGAATATGTACTCAGGAGTGGAATTGCTGGATCATACGGTTATTCTATTTTTAGTTTTTTGAGGAAACGCCACACTTTTTTCCATAGTGAGTGCACCAGTGTATATGCCCACCACTGTTGTAGTAGAGTTCTTTTTTCTTCCATCTTCTCCAGCACTTATTATTAGTAGACTTTTTGATGACGGTGATTCTGACAGGTGTGAGGTGATGCTTCATTGTTTTGTTATGTATTTCTCTTATAATTAGTGATGTTGAGTATCTTTTCATGTTTCTATTAGCAATCAGCATGTCTTTAGAAAAATATCTATTCAAATTTTCTGGCCTTTTTTTTTCCCCCTGTGTTTTCATTTCAGAGTTCCTACAGATATTTCAATAAATTTGTCCTTACATATTTGACTTTTTGATTCCTGTTATAAATTATATGGGGGCTTCCCTGGTGGCTCAGAGGTTAGAGCGTCTGCCTGCAATGCAGGAGGCCTGGGTTCAATTTCTGGGTTGGGAAGATCCCCTGGAGAAGGAAACGGCGACCCGGTCCAGTATTCTTGGCCTGGAGAATCCCATGGACAGAGGAGCCTGGTGGGCTACAGTCCACGGGGTCGCAAAGAGTTGGACATGACTGAGCAACTTCACTATCAGTTTAAAATGTTCATTTTTTAATTGGCTCTGCCATATGGGAATTGCAATAGATTTTTATATATTGGCTTTGTATCTTGTGATCTTATAAGCTCACTTTAGTTAAGTTTTAGATTCTTTTAAGTTTTCTATGTACACAGTCATATCATGTGTGAATAATTATAGTTTTACCTTCTCTATTATACCTTTTATTTCTTTTTTTGCCATATTGTACTGTCCAGGACTGCACTACAGTATTGATTAGAAGACATGATTTTAGACATGCATATTAAGTTTTTGAATTCAGGGAAAACAAGTTTGATATTTTGCCATTAAGTTATTAATTTTAGGTCTTTTGTAGTTACTCTTAATCACATATTTGCTTTTAAACCTAGTTTGCTGAGTTTTTATCACGAACTATTATAGAATTTTAATTCAGTTTTGGCATTTAGTGAAATCATATGTTACTTTTCTCATTTATTCTAATAATTAGTAAATGTTATTGATTGAATTTTGATTATTCAGTTAACCTTGCATTTCTGGTCTAAGTAACTTCAGTCAAGATTTTTTTTGGCTGAACCACATGGGTTGTGATCTTGGTTCCCTGACCAGGAATCAAAACCTGGACCGTATCACTGACAGCAAATGCCAAGTCCTAACCACTGGACTACCAGGGAATTCCCAGACTCAGTCAAGATTTATTTTTCTTTTAAAAAAATTACTGGATTCAGTTTTCCAGTTTTTTTATTTTTCTTCAGTATGTATCTTATATCCTTATGAGAGTTACTATTGTGGAAAGATTACAAATTGCTGAAGTTTTATGTGATGGTTAACAATAATAATGCATTTTCAGTTAAGATATGTGCAGTGGATTTTTAAAAAGATATAATGCTATTGCACACCTGATAGAGTACAGTATAGTGTAAATGTAACTGTTATATGAACCGGGAAACTGAAAAATCGGTGTGACTTATTTTATTGCACTGATCTGGAACAAAACCTTCAGTATCTCTGAGAAATGCTTGTGCATGACACTTACTCAGTTAGTGGATTTGATAGGGTCGATGCTATCAGTGAAGACTTCTTTATGTATGAAGGATAACTTATCAGTGTCACTTCATTTGTAACTTTGGTTTCTCTTACAGGCAAATGTTCTGAAAACGACTCTGCATGGGAATGGCTTGCCTTACAATGACAGAAATGGAAGGAACATCCACATCCCCTGTACATCAGAATGGTGATATTTCCGGAAATGCTAACTCTGTGAAGCAAATAGATCCAATCCTACAGGTCTATCTTTATCATTCCCTTGGGAAAGCTGAGGAGGATTATCTTAAGTTTCCAACTGGAGAGTATGTTGCTGAAGAGATTTGTATTGCTGCATCTAAAGCTTGTGGTAAGTATTAAAAAACAGTGTTTTTCTTCTTATTAATATATGCTTGGTTTATTATAGTCTAACACAATGTACCTGTGTAATATATTTTTTATGCTTCTATGACTGACAAGTGTTTTCATATATATATAAAATGAGAAAATTACTAAAGTAGAATATAAGGTAAATTCCGTGTTGAGCTAGTGGTATAGAATGAATGTGTTCCCCCCAAATTTTTGTTGTGACCTACTCCTCCAGTGTGATGACTTTGGAAGTGGGATTTTTCCAGAGATGAATCAGTTATGAGAGTGGACCCCTCATCAGTGGGACTAGTACCTTTATTAAAGAGATTGCTGAGAGTTCCTTTGCCCCTCCTGCTATGTGTGGACATAGCAAGAAGATGAATAAGAAAATGAATCATCTATGAACCAGGAATAGGGTCCTCATTAGACACCACATCTACTAGCACCTTGATTTTGTACTTTCCAACCTCCAGAAATGTGAGAAATATGTTTCTGTTTTTTATAAGCCACTTCATGTATGGTAATTTTCTTATAGCATCCTGAATGAGCTAAAACAGTAATTGGTACTGAGAAGGAGAAGGGCTGTAACAAACTTCTAAAAATGTAAAAGTGGCTTTGGGACTGGGTAATGGATATAATGGAAGAGTTTTGAGGTGCATGCTAGAAAAAGTCTTCATTGTTGGGAACAGATTTTTAAAGGAGATTCTGGTGAGGACTTGGAAAGAAAGAAGCAGAGTTGTAAGAAAACAATTTTCTTAGAGGACACTACTGCAATCCTGTGCAGAATATTGGTAGAATTGTGTTCCATAAAGACCATTCTGATAAGATCTCAGATGGAAATAAGGACCATGTTATTGGAAACTGAAAGAAAAGTGATCCTTGTTATAAAGTGTCAAAGAACTTGCTTGAGTTATGTTCATGTTTCAGTGCTTTGTAGAATGTAGAACTTACAAGCAGTAAAATTGGGTGTTTACTTCAAGTCATTTCTAAGCGAAGGGTTGAAGGTGTGGCTTGAGTCCTTATGACTGCTTATAGTTGTGAAAAATTAATGCTGTTGCTGAGCTCCTTGGCTGCCCTGGATATGGTTCTGGCAGCCCCTAGTGCGGCAGTTATCCCTCAGCGGGTGCAGGCAACCAACTTTGGTGGAATAAGTTATCTCCACTAGTGGAGAATGCAAAGGCCTTGGAGGCATGTCTGACTCCACCTATATTTCAAAGAAAGGAAGCATGGGGCAGGGCTTCCAGGAGTCTTTGGTGCCCAGCAAAGCTGGAGGGGCAGGAATGTTGCCCTGGTGTGCCCTGCAGGTGGGATCTCTGCCTCACTGGGTCTGGAAGGCAGAGTATCAAGTTAGAGGGTTATTCATCAGCCTTAAGGTCTAATGGAATTTGCCTTACTAGGTTTTAGATTTATTTGAGACTTGTCACTCATTTCTTCTTTTCTTTTGGAATGGAAATATTTGTCCTATGCCTGTTGGAATGGGAACATCTGTCCTATGCCTTTTCCACTATTATATTTTAGAAACACATAATTTGTTTGATTTTATAAGTTTACAGCTGGAGAACCTCTGGATGAATTGTACCTTGTTGTTCAGTTGCTAAGTCATGTCTGACTCTTTCTGACCCCATGGACTGCAGCACGCCAGGCTTCCCTATTCTGCATCATCTTCTGGAGCATGCTCAAACTCATGTCCTGTGAGTCGGTGATGCCATCCAACCTCTGTTGTTCTCTTCTCCTCCTGCCTTCAATCTTTCCCAGCATTAAGGTCTTTTCTAATGAGTTGGCTCTTCTCATTAGATGGCCAAAGTATTGGAGCTTCAGCATCAGTCCTTCCAGTGAATATTCAGAATTGATTTCCTTTGGGATTGACTGCTTTGATCTCTTTGCTGTCCAAGGGACTCTCAGGAGTCTTCTCCAGAACCACAATTTGAAAACATCAGTTCTTTGGCACTCAGTCTTCTTGATAGTCCCAACTCTCACATCTGTACACAACTGCTGGAAGAACCATAGCTTTTACTATACAGAGCTTTGTTGGCAAAGGGACATCTCTGCTTTTTAATATGATGTCTAGGTTTGTCATAGCTTAAGATGCTTTGGTGGAGATGCTAATTCCACCAGAGTTTGTGTCTCCTTTTTCCAAAGAGCAAGCATCTTTTAATTTCATGGCTTTGCAGTGATTTTGGAGCCCAAGAATATAAAATTTATCACTGCTTTCACTTTTTCCCTTCTATTTGCCATGAGGCGATGGAACTGGATGCCATGATCTTCGTTTTTTGAATGTTGAGTTCTAAGACAGCTTTTTTCACTCTCCTGTTTAACTCTCATCAAGAGGCTGTTCAGCTCCTCCTCACTCTGCCCTTAGAGCAGTGTTATCTGCATACTAAGGTTGTTAATATTACTTCCTGGCAGTCTTGATTCCAGTTTGTGATTCATCCAGTCTGGCATATCACATGATGTATTCAGCATAAAAGGTAAAGAAGCAGGATAACAGTGTACAGCCCTATTGTACTCCTTTTCTGATTTTGAAGCACTCTGTTGTTTCATGTCTCGTTATAACTGTTGCTTCTTGACCCGCATACAGATTTCTTGAGAGGCAAGTAAGGTGGTCTGGTATGCCCATCTCTTTAAGAATTGTCCACAGTTTGTTGTGATCCACAATCAAAGGTGTTGGCATAGTCAGTGAAGCAGAAGTAGATATTTTTCTGAAATTTCCTTTCTTTCTCCATGATCCAACATATACTGGCAATTTGATCTCTGGCTCTTGTGCCTTTTCTAAACCCAGCTTGTGCATCTGGATGTTCTCAATTCACATACCACTGAAGCCTTGCTTGAGTCTCGTGCACATCTGATTTGCTACTGCTGCTGCTGCTAAGTTGCTTCAGTCGTGTCCAACTCTGTGTGACCCCAGAGACGGCAGCCCACTAGGCTCCGCAGTCCCTGGGATTCTCCAGGCAAGAACACTGGAGTGGGTTGCCATTTCCTTCTCCAGTGCATTAAAGTGAAAAGTGAAAGTGAAGTCGCTCAGTCATGTCTGACTCTTAGTGACCCCATGGACTGCAGCCTACCAGGCTTCTTTGTCCATGGGATTTTCCAGGCAAGAGTACTGGAGTGGTTTGCCATTGCCTTCTCCACATCTGATTTAGATGATATTTAAATGAGACTTTGAACTCAGACTTTGAGTTGATGCTGGAATGAGTTAAGACTTTTGGGGCTCTTGTGATGGAATGAATGTATTTTGAATGTGAAAGGATATTATTTTTACAGGGCCAGGAATAGAATGCTATAGGTTGAAGGAGAAGGACACAAACATTCAAATTCATATGTTGAAACATATTCTCCCAATGTGAGTGTATTTGACTGTTACCAGGTCATAAGGTTAAATATCACCTTTCCCCAGTTGCTTTTCTACCCTTATGTGGCTTAGTTAATAGATAACTAAGTTATCTGTGTCTCTTCAAATTACGGATATTTGTGTCTGTTTTTTCAGGATGTAGTCAGTTATTTTATGGTGTGAAATATGCTTTCCTAAAAGACACTGTGTTCTGCAGAATTGTGCAGTAAAAACCACAGGGCTTATAGGAAAAATAAGGTTAGGGGTATGACAGTCTAAACTTGGTGATATTAAAAAAAAAAACTTAGTAAAAACAGCACATGCTAAGTGGTAAAAAATATATATATATAAATAATGCAATATATTTGGCACTTTACCTTTAAAAAGTCAGGAAGCTTGCTTGTGGAAGTGGATGTTGAAAAGGTTGCATCCTGTGAGTTAGTGTGAAGTTATAGAGGGAAAGTTATCTGAAATCACATGAGAAGTTGTAACACCACATGTTGATGGGTGTGATTTATAACACATGGTAAACTGAGATAGCTGGTAGGTGTTTGTTCCAGTATGGCCTCAGTTTAGATTCCAGGCTGAAGGAATAACCCCTAAAAATCATGAGAAATGCTGGACTGGAAGAAACACAAGCTGGAATCAAGATTGCTGGGAGAAATATCNTGAGGATGAGATGGCTGGATGGCATCACTGACTCAATGGGCATGAGTCTGAGTGAACTCTGGGAGTTGGTGATGGAGAGGGAAGCCTGGCATGCTGTGATTCATGGGGTCGCAAAGAGTCGGATACGACTGAGTGACTGAACTGAACTGAACTGAGACACGGCGTTCTCCTAGTAAAAGGCAAAAAATTCACATGAGGGCTGCTGGAAATGAAATACCCCCTACTGCCTCATTTTGAAACTAACACACTGTCACTCCTGCTCAGATTCCATTGGCTAAACTGAGTCATATGGCCAAGCCAGTGTTGGGTCAGATGGGTGGTCCTCTCAGGGAGTGGGAGGAAAAGATGGAGTATTTATGAGCAATAATGTAGTCTGCTACACTTTTCCCTNAGCTGAACTGAGACACGGCGTTCTCTTAGTAAAAGGCAAAAAAATCACATGAGGGCTGCTGGAAATGAAATACCCCCTACTGCCTCGTTTTGAAACTAACACACTGTCACTCCTGCTCAGATTCCATTGGCCAAACTGAGTCATATGGCCAAGCCAGTGTTGGGTCAGATGGGTGATCCTCTCAGGGAGTGGGAGGAAAAGATGGAGTATTTATGAGCAATAATGTAGTCTGCTACACTTTTCCCTCTTGGCCACAAATAGTTTTCTTTTTTCAGTATTTAAAATAAAATTTTCCTTCCTTAGTGAGGGTACTCAAAGCTGTCATTGAATCAGGTTTAAAATCCAGGTTCTCCCTATATTCTTTCAGTTATGTCTAGATGGTCTTCTTGATTCAGAAATCTGTGAAATGAGAAGACAGTTATTCTGATATCATATCTACAGCCTTGACAAGTTTTATGTTAAAGATATGAGATAATTAGCTCTAGTGTAGAAACTGGAGAAGGCAGTGGCACCCCACTCCAGTACTCTTGCCTGGAAAATCCCATGGGCGGAGGAGCCTGGTAGGCTGCAGTCCATGGGATTGCTAAGAGTCGGACACGACTGAGCGACTTCACTTTCATGCATTGGAGAAGGAAATGGCAACCCACTCCAGTGTTCTTGCCTGGAGAATCCCAGGGACGGCGGAGCCTGGTGGGCTGCTGTCTCTGGGGTGACACAGAGTCAGACACGACTGAAGCAACTTAGCAGCAGCAGCAGCAGTGTAGAAACAGCAAGGTTTAGACAAAAGAGGCCATAGAGTTATCTTTTGGAATCCTCCCACCTCTCTGAGCCTTTTACCAGTTATACTTTCTTGACTACCTACTCACATATCTATTATCTTCAAATTCCTTTCCATTCCCATCCCCAAATGCCCTTTATTGAATGACCTTTTGTTAGGTATAGCTTTGATGATAAAATAATTTATATTAAGTTATAAATAATTTTTAATATTGATATTTGTATTTAATGAAGGATCTGGATCTGTTATAACTTCTAATTATAAAAAAATGCTTAAAGGAAATGTATTTTTTATTTTTAAAGTGACTTTTATTCTTTTCTCAGTTGAAATGAGAATATGAAGTTAATGTTACAGTTGTATCCCTTTCACCTCTTTCAGCTAGCTGAAATTTATTCTCATTGTTTACATAAAACACATAATTGTTTTATATGTGTTACTCAGTTCTTGCAATAGCACTAGGGTGTATGTGTGTATTGATAAGCATCTGATAGCTTAAATTTTTTTTTTAATTTTATATTGAAATATAGGTGATTAACAATGTTGTGTTAGTTTCAGGTATATAGCAAAGTGATTCAGTTTGACATATGTATCTATTCTTTTTCAAATTATTTTTCCATTTAGGTTATTAAGCAGAGTCTTGAGTCTGAGTCTTGAGCAGAGTTTCCTGCAGTATACAGTAGGTCCTTGTTGGTTATCTGTGTACATATAAATCCCAAACCCCAATTGTATCCCTCTCCCCCACCCTTTCCCTTGGTAACTCTAAGTTCTCTGAGTCTGAGTCTCTTTCTGTTTTATAAATAAGTTCATTTGCATTATTTCATTAAATTTCACGTATAAACAATATCATATGATAATTGTCCTTCTGTGACTTACTTAGCATGGTAATTTCTAGTTTTACCCATATTGTTGCAAATGGCATTGTTTCATTCTTTTTAATGGCTGAGTAATATTCTGGTGTATATATGTACGGCATCTTTTTTATCCATTCCTGTGTTGATGGCCCTTTAGATTGCTTCCATGTCTTGGCTATTATAAACAGTGCTGTAGTGAACGTTGAAGTGCATGTATCCTTTGAAACTATCCAGTTTTTCTCTGGATAGGTATATGCTCAGGAATGGTATTGCTGGATTACATGGTAGCCCTACTTTAATTTTTTTAAGGACCCTCCATGTGGTTCTCCATAATGGCTGTACCAATTTACAGTCCCATCAACAGTGTAAGAGGGTTCTCTTTCTCCACGCTCATCATTTATTGTGTGTAGATTTTTTGACGATGGCCATTCTGACTGGTGTGAGGTGATCTCTCTCTCGTATTTTTGATTCGTATTTCCCTAGTAACTGGGAAAGATTGAGGGCAGGAGGAGAAGGGGACGACAGAGGATGGGATGGTTGGATGGCATCACCGACTCAATGGACATAATTTTGGGTGAACTCCGGGAGTCGGTGATGGACCCGGAGGCCTGGTGTGCTGCGGTTCATGGGATCGCAAAGAGTCGGACACGACTGAGCGACTGAACTGAACTGAACTGAATAATTAGTGTTGTTGAGTATTTTTTTCATGTGCCTGCTTTGGAGAAATGTCTATTTAGGTTTCTGCCCATTTTTTTATTGTATTTTTTTTGTCACTGTTGTTATGCATGAGGTATTTGTAGATTTTTGGAGACCAATCCCTGTCCTTCAGATAGTTCATAAATATTTTCTTCCATTCTACAGGTCGTCTTTTCATTTTGTTTATGGTTTCCTTTGCTGTGCAAAAGCTTTTGAGTTTAATTAGGTCCCATTTGCTTATTTTCATTTTTATAACCTTAGGAGCTGTGTTGAAAAAGCTATTGCTGTGTTTCATGTCAGAGAGTGTTTTGCCTATGTTTTTCTCTTAGAGTTTTATAATATCTGGTCTTACATTTAGGTCTTTAGTTCATTTTATTTTTGTGTATGGTGTTAAGGAATGTTCAATTTCATTTTTTAATATACAGCTGTCCAGTTTTACCAGCACTATGTATTGAAGAGACTGTCTTTTCTTCATTGTATAATCTTGCCTCCTTTGTCATAGATTAATTGATTATAGATGCATGGGTTTATTTCTGGGCTTTCTATCCTGTTCCATTGATTTATCTTTCTGTTTTGTGCCAGTGCCATACTGTTTTGATGATTGTAGCTTTATTCAGTAATCTGAGGTCAAGGAGTCTGATTCCTTCAACTCTATTTTTCTTTCACAGATTGCTTTGACTCTTCAGGGTCTTCTGTGTCTCCATACAGATTTTAAGATTTTTTTATTCTAGTTCTAAAAAAATGCCATTGGTAATTTGATAGGGAATTGCATTGAGTCTATGTTTTGCCTTGGGTAGTATAGTCATTTTGACATTATTAATTGTTGCAATCCAAGAACATGGTATATCTTTCTAGTTGTGTCATTTTCAGTTGATTTCATCAGCTTCTTAATAGTTTTTGGCATATAGGTCTTTTGTCTCTTTAGATAGGTTTATTCTTAGGTTTATATTCTTTTTGATGTGATGATTGTTTCTTGAATTTCTCTTTCTGATCTTTCATTTCTAGTGTATATAAATGGAATAGATTTCTGTGTATTAATTTTATATTCTGCAACTTTACCTAATTCTTTAATAAGCTCTAGTAATTTTGTAGTAGTGTCTTAGGGGCTTTCTATGTATAGTATCATGGCATCTGCAAATAGTGACAGTCTTACTTTTTCTTTTCCAATTTGGTTTCCCTTTATTTCTTTTTCTTCTTTAATTGCTGTGCTGAGGACTTACAAAACTGTGTTAAATAAAAGTAGTGAAAGTGGGCATCCTTGTCTTGTTCCAGATCTTAGAGGAAATGCTTTCAGCTTTTCACTGTTCAATATGATGTTAGCTATAGGTTTGTCATATATGGCCTTTATTATGTTGTATGTTCCCTCTGTCCCACTTATGCGAGAGTTTTTGTTATGAATGCATGTTGAATTTTGTCAGAAGATTTTTCTGCATTTATTGAGATGATCATATGGTTTTTATTATTCAGTTTGTTGATGTGATGATTCACACTGATTGATCTGTGGATATTGAAAAATCCTTGCATCCCTGGGATAAATCCCACTTGATCATGGTGTATGATCCTTTTAATATATTGTTAGATTTGAACTGCTAGTATTTTGTTGAGGATTTTTGCATCTATATACATCAGTGATATTAGCCAGTAATTTTCTAGTGATATTTGTTTTTTGTTGGTATTGGGGATGATGGTGGCCTCATAGAATGAGTGTGGGAGTGTTTTACTCTGTAGTTTATGAAATAGTTTCAGAAGTAAAAGTGTTAATTCTTTTCTAGGTGTTTGATAGAATACACTTGTGAAGCCATCTGGTCCTGGACATTTGTTAGTTGGGAGTTTTTAAATCATGGTTTCAATTTCATTGCTTGTGATTAGTCTATTCGTATTTTCTATTTTTTCCTGCCTCAGTTTCAGGAGTTGTACCTTTCTAAGAATTAGTCCATTTCTTCCAAATAATCCATTTTATTGACAGATAGTTGCTTTTAGCAGTCTCTTATGATTCTTTGTATTTCTGTGATATGTGTAGTAACTTCTCCTTTTTCATTTGCAATTTTATTGATTTGAGCCCTCTCCTTTTTCTTGATGAATTAGCTAGAGGTGTATCAGTTTCGTTTATCTTTTCAAGTAGCCTACTTTTAGTTTCATTAATCTTTTCTGTTTTTCACTTCTGTTTCATTTATTTCTCTGATCTTTATGATGCCTTTTCTTCTAATAACTTTGGATTTTGTTCTTTAGTTGCTTTCGATGTAAGATTAGCTCATTTGTTTGAATTTTTTCTTGTTTCTTGAGGTAAGCTTATATTGCTGTAAACTAAACTTCCAACTTAGAACTCCTTTGCTGCATCCCGAGGGTGTTGAATTCTCATGCTTTTAATTTTCTAATTTGTCTTTAGGCATTTAAAATTTTCCTCTTTGATTTATTCAGTGATTCATTGGCTGCTTAGTAACATATTGTTTAGCCTCCACATGTTTGCATTTTTTTGTATTTTTTTTAACAGTTTTTCTTATAGTTGATTTGCAGTCTGATAATGTTGTAGTTGGAAAAGATGCTTGATATGGTTTTAATGTTCTTAAGTTTACTGAGGCTCTCTTTGTGGGTCAGTGTGTGGTCAGTCCTGGAGAATGTTCCATGGGCACTTGAGAAGAATATGTATTCTGTTGCTTTGGGGTGGAATACTCTATAAATATCATTTAAGTCCATGTGCTTTAAGGTGTTAAGACATGTGTTTCCATATTGATTTTCTGTCTGGGGATCTGTCCATTGATGAAAGTGAGGTGTTAAACTTCTCCCTTTTTATCTTGTGTTATGTTGATTTCTCCTTGTATGGCTGTTAGAATTTGTCTTATTTATTGAGGTGCTCCTATGTTGGGTACATATATATTGACAATTGTTTTGTCTTCTTTTTGGATTTATCCCTTAATCATCATGTAGTGTTCTTCTTTGTCTCCCGTGACAGTCTTTATTTTAAAATCTGTTTTGTCTGATATGAGCATTGCTACTCCAGTTTTCTTTTGATTTCCATTTGCATGGAATACCGTTTTTTATCCCCTCACTTTAAGTCTGTATTGTCTCTAGATCTGAAGTGGGTCTCTTGTAGACAGCATATGTATGAGCCTATTTTTCTGTGTCCATTCAGCCAGTCTGTGTCTTTTATTTAGAGGATTTAATCTGTTAATGTTAAAGGTAATTATCAATATGTGTTTCTTATTGCCATTTCATTAATTGTTTTGAATTTATTTTTGTAGGTGTTTTTTCTTCTCCCCCTTCTTTTGTTCTCTTGAGATTTGATGGCTAACTTTAGTGTTTTGTTTGGATTCTTTTTTCTTTTATGTGTCTGTATCTATTGTAGATTTTTGGTTTGTGGTTATCGTGAGGTTTTGTAATAGCAGTCTGTATATAAACAAGATTGTTTTAGGTTGCTGATCTTTTAATATCAAGTGCATTTATAATATTCTGTATTTGTGCTCTCCTCACAGTTTCTGGTTTTGATATTATATTCCTGTGTGGATGNTATGTGTCTGTATCTATTGTAGATTTTTGGTTTGTGGTTATCGTGAGGTTTTGTAATAGCAGTCTGTATATAAACAAGATTGTTTTAGGTTGCTGATCTTTTAATATCAAGTGCATTTATAATATTCTGTATTTGTGCTCTCCTCACAGTTTCTGGTTTTGATATTATATTCCTGTGTGGATGATTTCCTGCCTTTGCTGTATATTTGCCTTTACCAGTGAGCTTTTCCATTTGTAATTTTGTTGCTAGTTGTGGCCTCTCTTTTCTACTTTGAGAAGTTCCCTGATGATTTTTGCTGAAAAGCACCTTGTAATTATAATAAGATCAACAAGAGCTGGTCTTGTCATAGCATTAACTCTGGAAGGGGAAGTGTCTGTGGAGGCTCACCTCAGTCCTGGGTGGGTCTTTAGGTGCTTCTGGTTGGTAGCAACATTATTGATAAGCTGATTTACTGACACAGAAGTTAGTATGTTTATCTCTCTTTTAAAGTGAGGAAATTAACCAAATGACTGTTTTTCTTTGACTTGATCTGACAGTTCCTTTTGGAGTTTTTGAGGTAGAGTTGTCAGGGTCCTACTGTTTAATACTGATGATTCTGGCCAATCCAGAGATAGTTCAGACATTTATTCAACCAAGGCAATACCCTTGGCGCCATCTAATAGTGAATCATACCCAGTGGGTATGAAGTAATGTCTGATGTTTGTTTTTTGTAAATACTTTATTGATATATAATTCAATTCCATGCATTTAAAGTCATATGTTTCACCCTTAAAATGTACAGTTCAGTATTTTGTATTATCCTCACAGAGGTGTCCAGCCATCACTAACCTCAAGAAACCCCTGTGCTTATTAGATATCACTTCCTAACTCTCTATTCCTCCCCAGTTTCTTAGACAACCACCACTCTAGTTTCTGTCTCAGTAAATTTACCTTTTTGTCTCAGTAAATTTGAATCATAAAATATTTGGTTTTTTGTTACTGACTTCTTAAGCTCATGTAATGTTTATAAGGTTCATTCATGTTGTATCACTTCAATTCAGTTCAGTTCAGTCGCTCAGTTGTGTCTGATTCTTTGTGACCCCATGGACTGCAGCACACGAGGCCTCCCTACCAACTCCTGGAGTTTACTTAAACTCACGTCCGTTGAGNACTCTGTATATAACTTAAATAAGCAGGGTGACAATATACAGCCTTGACGTACTCCTTTTCCTATTTGGAACCAGTCTGTTGTTCCATGTCCATTTCTAACTGTTGCTTCCTCACCTGCATACAGATTTCTCAGGAGGCAGGTTAGGTGGTCTGGTATTCCCATCTTTTGAATAATTTTCCACAGTTTATTGTGATCCAAACAGTCAAAGGCTTTTTTTGATCCACATAGTCAGTAAAGCAGAAGTAGATCACTACTGTTTGGCATAGTCAATAAAGCAGAAGCAGAAGTTGTATCATTTCAGTTTAGTTCAGTTCAGTTGCACAGTCATGTCTGACTGTGATCCCATGAATTGTAGCACGCCAGGCCTCCCTGTCCATCACCAACTCCTGGAGTTCACTCAGACTCAACGTCCATCGAGTCAGTGATGCCATCCAGCCATCTCATCCTCAGTCGTCCCCTTCTCCTCCTGCCCCCAGTCTTATCAGTACTTAATTTTTTCTTGACTGAATAGTATTCCATTGCATTGATATACTACATATTCTATAACCACTGATCAGTTGATGGACATTTGGGCAGTTTCCAACTTTTAGATATCATGAATAATGTTTCTGTGAATGTTTGTATACAGGTGTTTGTGTGGACATATGACTTCATTTCTGTTATGTATAAACCCAGCATTGTTGAGTCAAATGGTAATTCTATGTTTAGCTATTTGAGGCACCCCAAAACTGTTTTTGAAAGTGGCTGCATTGTTTAACATTTTTGCTGGTAGTGTGTATAGGTATCTTCATCATAGTTTAAAAATTTCTTCTTATGACTTTGAGTTACTGTCTAATGTCTTATCATTTCTACCTGTAGAATACTTTTTAGCGTTTCTTGTGGAGCTGGCCGTTTAACAATGAGATCTCTAAGCTTTTGTTTATCTTAGAATGTCGTAATTTCTACTTCATCTTTAAAGAACTATTTTGTTAGATATAAAATTCTCATTTGACTTTTTTCTCTTTGAGCTCTTTAATTACATCATCCAATTTCTTCGTAACCATATTGATTTCGATCGGAAATTGCTATGACTCTTACTGAGAATGCCTAATTAAGGATTCCTTGTATGTAATGAGTCATTTCTCTCTTGCTGTTTTTGATGTTCTCTTTATGTTCGTCTTTTGGTGGTTTGATTTTTAATGTGTCTTGGTGTGCATCAATTTATATTTATCATCGTGCAATTCATTCAGCTTCTTGGATTTGTGTGGTTCTGATTTTCATCAAATTTGGGGAGTTTGGAGCCATTATTTTTCAAATGTTTCCTTTTCTCTACTTTCTCTTCAAATATCTGAAACTGTCATAATGTAATGTTGGCAGACTTGAATGTATCGCACAGGTGTATTTGTTTTGTCCATCTTTTTTCTCTTCTTCCTCTGCTCTTCAGACTAGATAATCTAATTGACTTATCTTTAAGTTAGCTGATTATTTTATCTAAACCTGTTTTTGAAACAGTCTAGTGAATTTTTCATTTCAGGTGTTGTACTTCTTTGTTCTAGATTTTCACTTTTTATACTGTTCCTCTTTGTTTACACATCTTTCTCCTGATTCCTTAGTTTTTTGTCCATGGCTTCCTTTAGCTCTTTGAGCACATTGAAGGCAGCAAATTAAAATTATTTAATAGTTTTGATTGATTAAATCACTTTATGACTTAATCAGTCATTAAGATTGACTGTATTAACTCTAGAGCCATGGACCAGAGCTTCACATTGGGAATACCAGCTGCCATCTCTAAGCGTTTCCTGAGTAGAGAGCAGAGTAGAAGTGCTGCTGATTTTTCCTACCATTTTAAAATTCTCTTTTTCCTGACTCAGGAATTGCTTGGTTGTTGCATATATTTGACTGTTTTCCAGAGTTCTCATGAAGTTGCTTTTGACAGTTTTTACTGTTTTTTTTGTTGTCAATTTTGTATAGTGATATACCATTTTCACTGATGTCACTCTGCCTTTACTTCTGTAATCATGGTTTATTCTAGTTCTTCAAACATACTTATAACGACTGCTTTGAAATTTTTGTTAAAACTTACATCTGGATCTTCTTATAGGCATTGTCTGTAACCTTCCTGTTTTCTTGCCCAAGGATTAGACTTTCCTGTTTCTTTGCATATCTCATGATCTTTTTGTTAAAAACTGGACATTTTAGGTAATATAGCACATCTAGATTCTGTTTCCATTGGGGGATTTAAAAATTATCTTTCTGTTACTGATTTTTTTAAAAAAACTTTTTCTGTGGTCATAGTGCATACTCTATATAATTTCAATCGTCTGAAATTTTTTGAGACTTTCATTGTTACTTAGGTTATCTACTTTCTTATTTAATATTTCACATGCATTGGAAAATAGTGTATAGTCTGACTTGCTAGGTGTAGTGTTCTCTAAATGTAAACTAAATTTGGTTAATTTTAAATTTTATATCCTTTATTTATTTTGTCTTCTTGCAATTTCTGAGAAATTTTGAATGTATGTTTCTCCTTCTGGTTCTGTGTTTTTTTTGCTTCATGTATTCTATTGAGCCTTGAAATTTGTTCTGCAATTCAGGAGACCGGGGTTTGATCCCTAAGTTGGAAAGATGCCCTGGAGAATGGCTACCCACTTCAACATTCTCGCGTGGACAATTCGTTGGACCAAGGAGCCTTGTAGGATATAGTCCATGGGTCACAAAGAGTCAGACAAGACTTTACAACTGTCACTTTCATTTTATTAGTGAAACACACATTTAATATTATATCTTCCTGTTGAGATGGCCCTCTTATTTATTACTGTGAAGTGTTCCTTTTTATCTCAACTAATCTTTCTTTTTTTTTTTTTTAAAGTTTACTTCAGTTCAGTTCAGTTCAGTTGCTCAGTCATGTCTGACTCTTTGCGACCCCATGAATCGCAGCCCGCCAGGCCTCCCTGTCCATCACCAACTCCCGGAGTTCACTCAGACTCACGTCCATCGAGTCAGTGACGCCATCCAGCCATCTCATCCTCTGTCGTCCCCTTCTCCTCCTGCCTCCAGTCCCTCCCAGCATCAGAGTCTTTTCCAATGAGTCAACTCTTCGCATGAGGTGGCCAGAGTACTGGAGTTTCACCTTTAGCATCATTCCTTCCAAAGAAATCCCAGGGCTGATCTCCTTCAGAATGGACTGGTTGGATCTCCTTGCAGTCCAAGAGACTCTCAAGAGTCTTCTCCAACACCACAGTTCAGAAGCATCAATTCTTCGGTGCTCAGCCTTCTTCACAGTCCATCTCTTAGTTTAATGCTAATGTTGACTCACCAGGATTTTTTTTTGCCATATGTTTTCATGGTGTATAATTTTCCTACTTTTTAGCACCAACCTATCTATATCCTTTTGTTTAAATTAGTGTTAGTCACTCAATCATGCTCGACTCTTTGCAACTCTATAGACTACAGCACGCCAGACTCCTCTGTCCAT
This sequence comes from Neotragus moschatus, assembly GCA_006410615.1. Lineage (NCBI taxonomy): Eukaryota > Metazoa > Chordata > Mammalia > Artiodactyla > Bovidae > Neotragus > Neotragus moschatus. The sequence continues at coordinate 1,964,733 of SJYA01001209.1, read as the reverse complement.
GGGATTCTCCAGGCAAGAATTCTGGAGTGGGTTACCATTTCCTCCCCCAGGGGATTGTCCCAACCCAGGGATCAAACCTGGGTTGTTTAAAGTATGTCCCTTGTAAATACCACAGTTTTCTTTTTAATAATCCAGACCAGTATAATATGTATTTTATTGGCTTATTTACATTTATATATAATAGAATTACTGATGTGTTTGTGTTTATAACCTTGTTTGTTTTGTATTTTATGTATCTTTAGGTTTCCTTCTTTTCTACCATTTTTAGGTTGATCAAGTATTTTTCTTTCTTTCTTTTTTTTACTTTATCTCTTTTGTTGGATTTTTTTTTTTTGAACTAGTTTTTGTATTTTTCTTTTGGCAGCCACCCTGGAAATTATAGTGTACATTTTTTGGCTTTTTACAGTCTTAAGCTAGCATGTTATTTTTCAAACAATTCGAGAATTTTATAACAATTTAACTGTATTTACTTCTTTTCATGTTTGGTGTTACTGATCTGTTTTACTTTTGTACACATCACAAACACACAGGTATACAAATTTATTATTGATTTAAATGATTATTGTTCTTTTACTCTTTCCTGTTCATTTGTCATACAGTTCCATGCTTTCATCTGTCCTTTTCCTTCAGCATAAAGAACTCCTTTTAGTATTTCTTGTATTGCAGATCTGCTGGTGACAGATTCCTTCAACTGTTGTTTATCTTCACTTCACTCGAACCTCTTGATACATTTTTTACCTTTGCTAAAGAAAATCAGAGCCAGACAAAAGTTAATGTGATAAAGATGTACTTTTTTAAACAATAGTAAGGAAAGCTACTCCAGTGTAGAAGTGGGCTTATTCTGAATACAGTCTGAAAAAGTGGAAAATTATACCAAGGAACAAGTAGGATGGGGACACTGGGGAATCACAAATTACTGGAGGAGACATCAGGTCTTGGGGGGATTCTTGTGGAGCAGACCATGGTGATTCAGATACCAGCTGGGGGATTAAAGGAGTGCACAATTTGATCAGATATGTCAAAGGTGGCAAAATCTTGCTAAATGGATTTAAGCAGGATTCTTCAAGATAATAAACTTTTAGGGTTACTTAGGGGAGAGTTCAGAGAAGCCTGACTAAAAGTTGGTCTAGGAAAGAATCTTTGTCAGCACTATACTTTTATGTTTTCTTGTGGTCTTTACTATCATGCATTTAATTTCTTGTTTTGTAATTCTCTGATGGCTTCTCTGGGTCATCTACGGTGAGATCCTTGAAGTTAGGCAATGTTTTCATTTTTGTATTTTCCATACACATCTTGTGCATATTATAGAATAGAGACTGTTAATATTAGTGGGATGACTGTTCTTGGTCTAAAATGATATGGAATTGAATCACAGTTTTGGTAGTGGCTTAGAAAAGAAGAAACATTTTGAATTTAATTTTTTTATTAAATAAAAATAAGAATAATTTGGACTTAGTGTGCAGGGAAAGAAAAGGAGTTAAAAGTGACTTTGAGGTTTCTTTGAATCTATTCAATATAATGTATATCTCAGACACAGTGTCACTGCCTTTGCTTTCTTCCTGCTGCTGCTAAGTCGCTTCAGTCGTGTCTGACTCTGTGCGACCCCATAGACGGCAGCCCACCAGGCTCCCCTGTCCCTGGGATCCTCCAGGCAAGAATACTGGAGTGGGTTGCCATTTCCTTCTCCAGTGCATGAAAGTGAAAAATGAAAATGAAGTCGCTTAGTCATGTCCAACTCTTAATGACCCCGTGGGCTGCAGCCTACCAGGCTCCTCCATCCATGGGATTTTCCAGGCAAGAGTACTGGAGTGGGGTGCCATTGCCTTCTCTGTTCTTTCTTCCTGCTGCTGCTGCTATGTCGCTTCAGTCATGTCCGACTCTATGCGACCCCATAGATGGCAGCCCACCAGGCTCCACCGTCCTTGGAATTCTCCAGGCAAGAACACTGGATTGGGTTGCGGTTTCCTTCTCCAATGCATGAAAGTGAAAAGTGAAAGTGAGGTCGCTCAGTCATCTCTGACTCATAGGGACCCCATGGACTGCAGCCTACCAGGCTCCTCCATCCATGGGATTTTCCAGGCGAGAGTACTTGAGTGGGTTGCCATTCTTTCTTCCTAGAACAGTGCAATTAACATGAACTAGTTAGAAAAAATGTGAAATAAGTATTAATATATAATTGCCATNACTCATAGGGACCCCATGGACTGCAGCCTACCAGGCTCCTCCATCCATGGGATTTTCCAGGCGAGAGTACTTGAGTGGGTTGCCATTCTTTCTTCCTAGAACAGTGCAATTAACATGAACTAGTTAGAAAAAATGTGAAATAAGTATTAATATATAATTGCCATTTTGGAATAAGATGGTGTGACTAAACATGATGTAATAAGCACTGTCTTTTGCTTTTGTTTGCCGTGTGACCTAACCATTTTCCTTTAAGGGTGTATCCCCTTGTTCTGACCCTTTTGTGCCAATTTATATGGATACATTTGTTTTCCTATTTTGATACATATAATTAAGGTTTGGAGTCTTACTTCTATTAAGGAATCATTATTCAACATTTTAAGACATCCTAATGTTTCATCAGTATGAGTTCACTTTTCCTACTTTGTATAATCACACTATTGTTTGAAAGTCATGACATTATCTTGTTCAGATAACTATCCCTATCATCATATGCTAAGATTATTGGTTCCATATGCAGTTTTATTTGCATGATTACATTTAAACTGAATGACACTTTTTTGCTAAAGTTCTCTTCCTAGTATTCTTTTTTTCCAAGGTAATCTCATATCAGGTCTTTTACGTTCCCTTCCTGGGTAATTTCATCTCCCACTGTGCTTCTTCTTTTTTTTTTTTGTAATTGGATTATAATTGCTTTACAGTGTTGTATTAGTTTCTGCTGTACAACAAAGTGAATCAGCTATGTAGGATTGAGATATGTACACTTCCACTGTCTCATATGTGTACCTGAAATACTGGCAATGTGACTTATTTTGTGGAAAGAGGTAAGGTAGTGCCTTGTACCTTCTGCTGCTGCTGCTGCTGCTAGGTCGCTTCAGTCGTGTCCGACTCTGCGTGACCCCATAGACGGCAGCCCACTAGGCTCGGCTGTCCCTGGGATTCTCCAGGCAAGAACACTGGAGTGGATTGCCATTTCCGTCTCCAGTGCGTGAAAGTGAAAAGTGAAAGTGAAGTCACTGAGTTGTGTCCAACTCTCAGTGATCCCATGGACTGCAGCCTACCAGGCTCCTCCGTCCACGGGAGTTTCCAGGCAGGAGTACTGGAGTGGGGTGCCATTGCCTTCTCTGCTTGTTCCTTCTAGATAGAAGAAATGTCACGTTTAAAGCATTTCTTCAGTGCAGAATTAGACTAGATCCAAATAGTACTCAGATAAAATAAATATTTCTTAAATTATTTGAATAGTATTCTTTCCTATCATCTTAATGATTATTTTAAAGTTTAGAGACTAACAAACCATCATTCTCTCATTTCAAAGTGGCATACGTGGTGGACTTTGTATTCATTAGTGGCTTTTATCTGTTTTCCCCTTTCCCTTTCTTTTTAACATGAGGCTTGCTGTTTTTATTTAATGAATTCTTTAAAAAAAGAAGAAGTTTATTCTCCATTGTACTGTTATCTTCCTTTTACTTTAGTCCCATCCTAGCANCTCTCATTTCAAAGTGGCATACGTGGTGGACTTTGTATTCATTAGTGGCTTTTATCTGTTTTCCCCTTTCCCTTTCTTTTTAACATGAGGCTTGCTGTTTTTATTTAATGAATTCTTTAAAAAAAGAAGAAGTTTATTCTCCATTGTACTGTTATCTTCTTTTTACTTTAGTCCCATCCTAGCAACTAGGACCATACTCTTTGGTGAATCCTCCAGATTTTCTCCATAGTCATGTAACTCTGTGTGCTTAGTTGCTCATTCATATCTGACTCTTTGCTACCCCATGAACTATAGCCCACCAGGCTCCTCTGACCATTACATTCTCCAGCACGAAGACTGGAGTGGGTAGCTATTCTCTTCTCCAGAGGCTCTTCCTGACCCAGGGATTGAACCTGGGTCTCCTGCATTGCAAATTCTTTACTATCTGAGCCACTAGGGAAGCTCCCGTATAATCATACAGGGATGCACAACCCCACTCCCTGTCATACAGAGTCATTAGGATTTTGAGATCATTATTTTATAGCATGGAATCATATTATACACTCTTTATGTGCTTCTTGCTTTTTGCATGAAAACATACATTGGGGAAAAATCTTTCAAACCAGCTGCCTTTGTACTAGCTAATTCTTCTTATTAAATTTTATAAGGGTCCATGGAATGGATTATACCACTTCAGTTTTTTCATATTTTCTCCTCTTGAATTTACATTTTATTTCTTTTAAATTTCTTACTACTATTTTTAGGAGTACCCAGGAGAGATTGCTGGCTTAAAAACACATTTAAAATTTTTACTGACGTTGATTTCTCATGACTGTATAGGTACTACTTTCTCAGAAGTTGTGCTAGTTTACGTTTCTAGCAATTATGTAGTGTAGTTCCCTTTTCACTACAGTTCAATCAGCAGTAGATGCTATCCCTCTTACATGAATGGGGATAAAGTGATATTACTTAATTTAAATTTACATTTTCTTCAATACTAATATTTCCATTCTTTCTCTTGCTTTTTAGTCTTGTGGATTTGCTCCACTGTGAATAACTTATTTCCATTTTTTTCCATTTTCACTTTGAATATTTTTGTTTTGCCTTTTGAATCTTGATTTTTTTTATAACATATTTCAAGTAATTCTTTGTAGAAAGATAAAATACATATCAGTGTGCTCACTACTTCTCAAATTTATCATTTTGTCATTTAACTACAGACTTTTTTCTAATATGTTATCATGATGTCAAAAGTGTCACTTAGTCATGTTTAACTGTGACACTATGAACTGTAACCTACCAGGCTCCTCTGTCCATGAAATTCTCCAGACTAGAATACTGGAGTGGGTTGCCATTTCCTTTTCTAGGGGATCTTCCTGACCCAGAGATCAAACTTGGGTCTCCTGCATTGCAGGCAGATTCTTTACTCTCTGAGCTACCATCCTGATGAGTTATGTTAATAGATTTTCTTAATTTAGCCATCTCTCCAATCTTCAAATAAATGAACTTTGTCATATATTTTTCTAGGAAACATTGCTAGATTTTGTTTGCAGATGTTTAATTTAGGATTTTTGAATTTATTTTGGTGAGATTTATCATTTTATAATATCTTTGGTTTTGATATCGTGTTCAAACTGAATTAAAAAATGTGTCAGTTTTCCTGTTCTCTTTTTTCTTGGTAGTTGTTTCTGATTTAATTGAAATGTGAATAGAAAGCATGGTATGTATGACCAGTCTCTGGCATTTTGGGAGACTTGTTTTTAGCCTCCACATGGTTGGTACTTGTGTGGGTTCTCTCTCTGTTTGGAAATAATGTACATTATTTAATTTTGTGGTTTAAGTGTTCTATATGATTTTTAAAGTTTACTGGCCTTCAGCCTTTTGTTAATGTACCTTCTAAAATATTTTTGAAAAAAAAATCACATATCCTTGCATTTTAAGTTGGTGTTTAAAAGTTTTCATTGTAAGTTTAAATAGTTCAGAGAATATAATAACAAGTGTATTGTGTAAAACTTGATATTTAAAAATAAAAACTGTTTCACTGTTCTTTTTAAAGCACCTGGTGACTCAAATATTTTAGTTATTTGGTACCCACATTATTATTTAAAACAATATTGTTGGGCTAATCCAGTATTATTGGGTCAACTTTACTGTACAAAATAACTAAAAAAACTAGATAAACTGTTTTTTATAGTGTATTTTAAAGAATCCTAGCAGTCAAATGTTACAGTATAGGGGGAAAATATATTTAATTAAGAACTTACTTGTAGGTGGTGTTGAACCAGAAGATTTTGACTGCTGCTGCATTTTGCACAGATTTTAAGAATTATTGCTTCAGCCCCACTGCAGATTATAGATGTTATTGTAAATGTACTTTAATATCTGTAATAATTTGTTTCTGTTTCTTTCTTAGGAATCACACCTGTATATCATAGTATGTTTGCTTTAATGAGTGAAACAGAAAGGATCTGGTATCCACCCAACCATGTCTTCCATATAGATGAATCAACCAGGCAAAACGTACTCTACAGAATCAGGTACTTTCTCCAGTAAAGTAGTCACTTTTAACTTAATGGTAAAAGGCAAAATGGGAGAAATTATCAACCATACTTTTAAATTGCAGGGTCTATAGTGTCAAAGACCAGAACCAGTTACCATCTAATCTTCATTTGGGCTTCCCAGGTGGTGCTGGTGGAAAAGAACCCACCTCCCAATGCAGGAGATGTAAGAGACATGGGTTTGATCCCTTGGTTGGGAAAATCTCTTGGAGGAGGGTGTGACACCCCACTCCAGTATTCTAGCCTGAAGAATCTCATGGACGGAGGAGCCTGGTAGGCTGCAGTCCATAGGGTGGTAGAGTCTGACACTACTAAAGTGACTTAGTATATACACACACACTTCTTCTTTTAAGATTCTCTTTCCCCACTAGATAAAGTGTTCATACATGCTCTTTTACTAGGATGCTCTGAGAATAAAGCTGTTTTTGGTAGGATGCTTCTTTTCCACTTAAGATTATAATTAAAATTTGAAAGGCTAAAATGACCTTTACTTGAAAAATCCTAAATGTTTGGAATACTGATATTTTCTCAGAAAACTTGATGTTTTGTATAATAATCTGTGATCTCAATCCATTCTTTCTTAAAACCTTTTTCAACTGAAGTGAAGGAAGGATAAGATTTTGCCAGTGATTATTTACAACCTCAAATTACAAATTGTTTAATAATTTTTGGTAATATGTAATTCCAAGTTACAGAAATCCAGAGGTATTTTATGATTTAAAAGGATGAAACAAAGAAATAGGTCCAGTCTGTTCTTCTGAAATAGATCAGTTCCATAGAGAAGGCAGTGTTGCATTGTAAAACATGACCATGGACTCATTCATGATTATAAAAAGGAAAGAAAACCTTAGTCAACTAAAAGTCAAGAGAGACATTCATACCATGATTAAAGGATATCTGCCAAAAACATGTGGCAAATAATATTCTTAAATGATAAAATATTAGCATCATTCTCTTCTAAAGTCAGGAATAAGATAAAAAGCAAAGATAACATGTATATAGTTATCTACTTGTATATAGGATTTTGGTGGAGTTCCTAACCAATATAGTAAAGCAGGAACAATATTTCATAATTGAGAACAAAGAAGGAAAAAGTCATTATTTGGAAATGATGTGATTATTAACAAAAAAACTATGAGCAAATCTATAGGCATTAGTAATAACCATTCAGCAGAAGCCTATATTTATGGGATCAATATGTTAAGGTAGCTATTTCCATACACCATAAACAAACAGAAAAGAGGTCACTTAAAATAAAGACTAATAAAAGCAAAAAACATAAGGTACTTAGAATTAAACCTATTCAAATTTATTAAGACTTTTATGCAGGTTTTAAGACTTTTCAAATTTGTGTTATTTAAAGAAGCAGAGTAATATGCAACATATGTTTCACAGAATATCAGTATCTTATTAAAAATGTTTTCTTTATCAGTTTCTATAATTTCTTTCTGTAATCAGAAAGTAGTGTATCTTTTTATTTTAAAATGTCTGTAGAGCAGTAATCTGCAGTCTTTTTCTATAAGAAGTCAGATAGTAAATATTTTAGGTGTTGTGAGGAATAGTTTGCTGATCTCTTCTAACGAATTAAAAAATGTTTCCCTTATCAAATTCATGACTTCCTCCTACTTTTAAACTAAGGGGGCACATATGCACCGCTACCTATAATCACAAGTACTAAGGATAATGTAACCAGAAACTGCCCCAGAGAGATTTTATATAATTTTTAAAAATTGTGCCTGTCTATGGTTTAGAGGCTCTTCTTCATTTCCTTTATTACATATTTATGTGTTATTTCAGAATCAACATAAAAGAGCAACAATTATAAAACTGTGTTGGATAATTTATAATGTATAAAGATGTGATTTATATGATAAATACAGAATAAAGGGAATGAAAGAGTTTTTGTATTATATTAAAATTAAGTTGATATTAGTAAGAACTAGATTAAGTTACAGTGTCTTTTGTAATTCTCTGAGAGACTCATATGCCAAAACTCAAAAATATATAGTAAAAGATAAAATAAGAGACTTAATGTATTAATAATACACTAGAAATGTAATATATTAATAATATACTAGAAAATATCTATAGCAGTAATGAAACAAATGAACAAAAAGACAAAAAAATCCAAAAAATTGTAGTAGAAGCAAGATGACAGACATAATACTTTATTAACAGTAATAGCCTTAAGTGTAAATGAATTAAACTCTCAAAAATCATTGACTGAAGAACTAAATTTTAAAAAAAATATATAGATTACATCCTGTCTATAAGAGGCACACTTTGCACTCAAAAACACAAATAACTTGAAAGTAAAGGATTGAAGAAGATATACCAGGCATTGAGTAACCAAAAGAGAGTTGAGAAGCCATATTATCAAGCAAAGTTGATTATAAGATATACGTTGTTGGTAGAGGAAGGGGAGGGACATTTTATAATGATCAACGAGTTTATCCATTAGGAAGCATAATATTTGCTTGTAATTACTTTAAGTTGGATCCAACTACAGAGCTCCAAAATAAATGAAGCAACAATGAAAAAATTAAAAGGAAAACTGGACAGTTCAACAATAATAGTTAGAGCCTTCAATCCCTTACTTTCAGTAACGGACAGAACAACCAGACTGAAGATCAGCACGGAAATAAAAGATTTGAATAACACTGTAAACTAGCTAGATATACAAACATAGAACACTGTACCTAATGACAGGACAACACATATTCTTTTCAAGTGCATAGGGAATATTCTTCAAGTTAGATCATATGTTAGTCCATCAGATGAATCTCAGTAAATTTGCTAATATTGAAATCATACAAAGTATGTTCTCTGACCACTGTGGAAGTAAATTAGAAATCATCAACAGAAGGAAAATTGTACAGTTCACAAATACGTGGTAATGGATAACACTATTCTAAATAAATAATGGGTCAAAGAAGAAATCACAAAGGAAAATAGAAAATATTTTGATATAACTGGAAATGAAAACAGATCATATAACTGGATCATGAAAACTTAGGGTGAGTGAGTGAAGTCGCTCAGTCATGTCCTACTCTTTGTGACCCCATGGACTGTAGCCTACCACGCTCCTCCATCCATGGAATTTTCCAGGAGTGGGTTGCCATATCCTTCTCCAGGATATATCTTCTTCCTGACCCAGGGATTGAACCTGGGTCTCCCACATTGTAGGCAGACGCTTTACTGTCTGAGCTTTAGGGTATGCAGCTAAAAACCATGCTTTAAAGTAAATTCATAGTTATTAAAACTATATGTAAAAAGTTCTCAAATCAATAACATTCCATTTTAACAAAGTAGAAAAAGAAGAGTAAATTAAACTGAAAGCAAGTTAAAGGAAGGAAATAATAAAGATCAGAGTAGAGATAAATAGAGGATAGAAAAAGAGAAAATGAGGAAACCAAAAGTTGGTTGGTTCCTTGAAAAGATCAACAGTATCAGTAAAGCTTTAACTAGATAAGAGAGAAGCTTAAATTATTAAAATCAGGAATAAAGAGGCAACATTACTGTGACCTTACAAAAATAAAAAGGATTATAAGAAACAGCTGTATGCCAACAAACTACATGACCAAGATGAAATAGAGAAATGCTTAGAAAGACACAAACTATAGAACTGACAAAGAAATAGAATATGTGAATTGACCTTAACAAGTAAAGAAATAGAATTCAATTAGTAATTAAAAAACAAACAAAACAAAAAACTTTGCACAAGGAGAGCCCAGATCCAAGTGGCTTTACTGGTGAATTCTATTAAACTTTTAAGGGTATGTTGATACTTTGTTGTTGTTTGGTTGGTAAATCTGTCCAACTTTGTGACCTCATGGACTGTAGCTTGCCAGGCTCCTCTGCCCTCCTCTATTTCCTAGAGATGGCTCAGGTTCATGTCCATTGTTTCAGTGATGCTATCTAACCATCTTAACCTCTGCTGTCCCATTTCTCCTTTTGCCTTCAATCTTTCCCCAAATCAGGGTCTTTTCCAGTGAGTCAGCTTTTCACATCGCATGGCCAAAGTATTAAACTTCAGCTTCAGCAGCATTCCTTCCAGTGAATATTTGGGGTTAATTTCCTTTAGGATTTACTGGTTTGATCCTCTTGCAGTCCAGGGGTCTCTCAAGAGTCTTCTCCAGCACCACAATTCAAAAGCATCAATTCTTCTGTACCCAGCCTTCCTTATGGTCTGCCTCTCATGTCCTTACATGACTACTGGAAAAACCATAGCTTTGACATGCAGACCTTTGTTGGCAAAGTGATGTCTTTGCTTTTTAGTATGCTCTCTAGGTTTGCCATAGCTTTCATTTCAAGGAGCAAGCGTCTTTTAATTTCATGGCAGCGGTCACCGTTCGCAGTGATTTTGGAGCCCAAGAAAATAAAATCTGTCACTATTGATACTTTTTCTTCTTGTATTTGTCATGAAGTGATGGGACTGGATGCCATGACCTTAGTATTTTGAATGTTGAGTTTCAAGTCAGGTTTTTCACTCTCTTCTTTCACTTTCATCAAGAGGGTCTTTACTTCCTCTTCACTTTCTGCCATTAGAGTGGTATTATCTGCATATCTGAGATTGTTGATATTTCTCCCAGCAGTCTTGATTCCAGCTGTGATTCATCCAGCCCAGCATTTCACATAATGTGCTCTGCATAGAAGTTAAAAAAGCAGGGTGACAATATACAGCCTTGTCATACTCCTTTTCTGATTTTGAACCAGTCACTTGTTCCATGTCCAGATCTGACTGTTGCTTCTTGACCCACAGACAGAATTCTCAGAGCCAGATAAGATGGTCTGCTACTTACTGTCTTCTGTTTAAGCACCTTCCACAGTTGTGATCCACACAGTCAAAGGCTTTAGCATAGTCAGTGCAGCAGAAGTAGATGCTTTGCTGAAACTCCCTTGCTTTCTTGATAGTCCAGAGAATGTTGGCAATTTGATCTCTGGTTCCTAACTGCCTTTTCTAAACCCAGCTTGTACAGCTGGAAACTCTTGGCTCACGTACTCCTAAAGCCTGGATTGAAGGATTTTCAGCATAATCTTGCTAGCATGTGAAATGAATGGAATTGTATGATAGTTGGAACTTTCTTTGGCATTGCCCTTCTTTTGTCATTAGAATGAAAACTGAACTTTTCCAGTCCTGTGGCCACGGCCAAGTTTTCCAAATTTGTTGACATGTTTAGTATAGCACTTTAATAGCATCATCTTTTAGGATTTTAAATAGCTTAGCTGGAATTTTGTCCCCTCCTCTAGCTTTGTTCGTAGTAATGCTTCCTAAGGCCCACTTGACTTCCCACTCCAGGACGTCTAGCTCTAGGTGAGTGACCACACCATCATGGTTTTCTGGCTCATTAAGACCTTTGTTGTATAGTTCTTCTGTTTATTCTTGCCATTTCTTCTTAATCTCTTCTGCTTCTGTTAGGTCCTTATTGTTTCTGTTCTATATTGTGCCTATTCTCACATGAAATGTTCCCTTTATGGTTTTGGTCACTGCCTCCTATACAGTGTTACAAACCTCTGCCTGTACTTCTTCACATACTCTACCAGATGTGCTGCCTTGGGTCTATTCGTCACCTCCACTGTATAATCATAACACATGTGATTTAGGTCATATGGGAATGGCCTAGTAATTTTCCCTACTTTTTTCAATTTAAGCCTAAGTTTTACAGTAAAAAGTTCATGATCTGATCCACAGTCAGCACCAAGGTCTTTTTTTTTTTAACTGATTGTGTAGAGCTTCTCCATCTTTAATTGTGAAGAACATAATCACTCCAGTTTCGATAGTGACACTCTGTTGATGTCCATGTGTAGAGTCATCTCTTGGGTTGTTGAAAGAGGGTGTTTGCTAATGATCACTGTGTTCTCTTGACAAAACTATGGTAGCCTTTGCCCTGCTTCATTTTGTACTTATTATAAGGGCAAACTTGCCTGTTATTTCAGGTATCTCTTGACTTCCTACTTTTGCATTCCAATCTCCTGTGATGAAAAGGACATCTTTTTTGTGTGTTAGTTCTAGAAGGTGTTATAGGTCTTCATAGAAATGATCAGTTTTTGCATCAGTGGTTAGGACATACACTTGGATTATAGTGATGTTGAATGGGTTGCTTTGGAAACAAAGATCATTCTGTTGATTTGAAGATTGCACCCAGGTACTGGATTTTGGACTCTTGTTGATTATGAGCACTACTTCATTTCTTCTAAGGAATCCTTTCCCACAATAGATATAATGGTCATCTGAGTTAAATTCACCCATGACTGTCCATGTTAATTCACCGATTTTGATTCCTAAGATGTACTTGTTCAGTCTTGTCATCTCCTGTTTTATTATGTCTAATTCACTTTGATTCATGAACCTAACATTCCAGATTCATATGCAGTGTTGTTCTTTACAGCATAGGACTTTACTTTCACCATGAGACACATCCACAGCTGTGTGCCATTTCCTGTATGGCCCAGCTACTTCATTCTTACTGGAGCTAATACTAATTGCCCTCTACCCTTTCCAAGTAATATACTGGGCATCTCCTGACCTGGGTAGGAGTTGGCTCATGTTCTGTTGGTATATATTTTTGCTTTCTCATACTGTCCATGGGGCTTTCCAGGCAAGAATACTTGAGTAGGTTGCCATTACCTCTTCCAGTGGACCATGATTTGTCAGAACTCTCCACTGTGACCCCTCCTTTTTGGGTTGCCATGCATGCCATGGCTCACAGCTTCATTGAGTTATGCAAGTCCCCTCACTGTGACATGACTGTGATCCATGAAGGGAATGTTGATACTGAAAGAAGTGAAAGTGTTAGTCGTTCAGTCATGTCCAGCTCTTTGACCCCCATGGATTGTAGCCTGCCATGGGGTTCCCCAGGCAGGAATACTGGAGTGGGTTGCCATTTCCTTCTCCAGGGGATCTTTCCTGATCCAGGGATCAAACCCAGGTCTCCTGCATTGCAGTCACATTCTTTACCATCTGAACCACCAGGGAAACCCCTATTAGTTATTCCCAAAAAGTGAAAAGAAGGAAACACCTCCAAACTCATTCCGTAAGTTCACCATTACCCTGATACGAAATCCAGACAAGTCCAAAAAATAAGAAAGCCACAGACCAATGTCCCTTATAAACATACATGTAAAAATCATCAAGAAAATACTAGCAAACCAAATCCACCTATATATAAAAAGGATTAAATATTGACCAGGTAGAGATTATCCTAGGATATTCCTTTAACATCTCAAAATCAGTATAATGTACCATATTAGAATAAAGAGCCAAAACATGTGATCATCTTAATAAACATAGAAGAAAACTTTTGACAGAATCCAATATTCTATTGTAATCAAAATACTAAACACAACAGGAGTGGACTGGAACTTCCTCAGTATGATAAAGGATCTGTGAAAAACCCCAAAGCTAATCTAATACTTGATAGTGAAAAGATTAATGCTTTCTTCCAAAGATCAAAAACAAGACAAGAATATCTTCTCTCACCACTTCTGTTGAACACTGTAGAATAGATTCTAGACAGGGAAATATATCAAGGGAAAGAAATACAGGGCATCTATATTGGAAAAGAAGAGAGAAAACTCTCTATTCCCAGATATTAGGATCTAGTATATGTAAAGTCCTAAGAAATTAATAAACTATTAGAACTAATAAATGAGCTCAGCCTAGTTGTGAAATAGAAATTCAAAGTGTTGTATTTCTGTATGCTAGGAATTATAGTACAAATGTGAAACTAATAAAATTCCATTTACAATAGCATAAAAGAATACTTTGATTTAAACCTAACAAAAGAATTGCAGAATTTGTATACTGAGAAATATAAAAATCATTGAAAGAAATTCGAGAAACACCTAAATAAATGGAAAACTGTCTCATGTTTATGTATAGGAAGATTTAATACGGCAATGTACCCATCATTAAGCTTTATATCAGTGTGATCTCCACTGAAATTCTGTCTTTATTCCAGAAATTGACAGATAATCATAAAATTTGTGAAAAATCAGAGTCTTGAGAAAGAGCAAAGTAGGAAGATTCACATTTCTTATTTCAAAACTTAGTCCACAATCATAGTTATTAAGACTGTGGTACTGACTTTAGGTTAGATATATACATTAATGGAATAAATTGAAAGTCCAAAAATAATCTCTCATATTATGGTTGTAGACTTTAGCCAGGGGTGCCATGACAATTCATGGGGAAAGAATAGTCTTTTCAACAAATGATGCTTTGACAACTGAATATCCACATGTAGAGTAATAAACTTAGACCACCAATTCACACCATTGACCAAAACTAACTTAAAATGGATCACAGACCTTAATTTAGTGGCTAAAACTATAAAATTCTTAGAAGAAAACATAGGACTGTATCTTTGTGTACTTCAAGTAGGCAGTGATTTCAGTATNTTTGACAACTGAATATCCACATGTAGAGTAATAAACTTAGACCACCAATTCACACCATTGACCAAAACTAACTTAAAATGGATCACAGACCTTAATTTAGTGGCTAAAACTATAAAATTCTTAGAAGAAAACATAGGACTGTATCTTTGTGTACTTCAAGTAGGCATTGATTTCAGTATGGCACCAAAAGCTTAAGTAACAACAACAACAAAATAGGTTAGTTGGGATTCATCAAAGTATGTTTGTGCATTGAAGGATACTGGCAAGAATGTGAAAAGACAAGCCACGGAATGGAAGAAAATGTTTGTAAATCGTATATCTGACAGATACCTTATATCTATAATATATAAAGAACTCTTAACAGCTCAATATAATGACAAATAACCCAGTTAAAATAAATGGGCAAAGTTTTGAATAGCCCTTTCTCTAAAGAAAAGGATCAATAAGGATCAATAAGCATGTGAAAAGACACTCAACATCATTATTCATTAGAGAAATGTAAATCAGAACCACAATGGGATATCATTTACCCACTAGAATAGCAAGCATTAAAAAGATGGACAGTGATTATCAATTTTTCAAATTAATTCTTATTAAGTGGGACACGGGGTACCAGATGATGAGCCACATTTCAACAATAAACTGCAAAAGGAATTGAAGCAGAAAAGTTTATTCCTCGCTGGTCCTTGGGGGCATACCAGCATGCCTTAAGGTGTCACATGGAAAAGTTAAGGCACACTGCAGATAGAGTCAACCCTCGAGTACATGCCTTTATTAGGGTTTGTGGGTGAGTGCTTTGGGGTTCCTGGACTAAGGCTAGACTCATTTCAAAAGAGCTGGATTTTGGTAAGCCATATGGACATCCACTAAAGAGGTACATAGGGATAGGCATGGAGAGGCAAGGATGACTATGGATCACAAAGGCTGTTGGGGAAATTGTATCAGGAACTTGTAATTGCTGGTGACTCTGCAAATTTCTGTCTGGAGCATGCATTTGTGTAGGGATTAATGTCAGTTTAAGGTCTGTATAGGACTCTTGAGCAAACAAAATGAATGCTGAGTCGGCAGTACCATAGAAAAATTCAGCTTAAACTCTTCCACCCAAGTGTTGGCAAGGATGTGACCTATTGGGGCACTCATACATTTTTCTTAGAAGTATGAAATAATCCAGATTCTTTGAAAGAGAGTTTGGCTACTCCTTAAAAAGATAAACATAAAATTTCATATGATTCAACAGTGCCACCCAGGTATATATGCAAGAGAAATTAAAATATACATCCTCAGGAAAAAAAATAACTTGTATATGATTATTAATAGCAACATTATTCACAACAGCAAAAAGGTGGAAACAAACCAAATGTCCATAAAGTGATGAATGGGTTAATCGAAATGTGATACATCCTTACAATGAAAATCTACCTGGGCAATAAAAAGAAATGAAATACTGACATATGCTATAAGTCTGGGTGATCTTTGAAAACATTATGCTAAGTGAAAGAAGGTAGAAAAATCCACATTATATGATTCCATTTATATAAAATGTCTAGAATAGATAAATTTATAGAGACAGAGTAATAGTAACTTAGGGCTGGGGAGTAGATACCAGTGGCTTGGGTGTGACTGCCAGTGAGAATGGAATTTCTTTTATGGAAGATAAATATGTTCTAAAGTTAGGTTGTGGTGATATTTGTACAATGCTTTGAATATACTAAAAACATTGAACTTTTAATGAAGTATGTCTCAGCAGAGCTGTGAAAGCAGTATAGAAGTTTTTTTTTGTTTCTTTGAAGGACAAGTTTGTCACATCCATTTTTAAAAAAAAATTGAAGTATAGTTGATTTACAATGTTGTGCTAGTTTCTGGTGTTCAGAAAAGTAACTCAAGTTATACATATTTATGTATATTGTTTTTCATATTCTTTTCCATTATGGCTTATTACAGGATATTGAATATCCCTGTGCTATACAGTAGGACCTTGTTGTTTATCCATTCTGTATGTAATAGTTTGTATCTGCTAACTGCAAACTCGATCCAACTTTCCCCCATTCCCTACCCCTTTGGCAACCACAGGTCTGTTATCTATGTCTGTGAGTCTGCTTCTGTTTCATAAACAAGTTCATTTGTGTCATATTTTAGAGTCCACATATAAGTGATATCATATGGTATTTGTCTTCTCTTTCTTTATGACTTTGCTTAATAAGATAATCTCCAGGTGCATCCATGTAGCTGCCAGTGATATTATTTCATTCTTTTTAATGTAATCACCATTTCTTAAAAGAAGAAGCAATTGTTTCCAGTGGTATTATTTCATTCTTTTTAATGTAAGCTCCATTTTTAAAAAGAAGACACAATTGTTTTCACACCAAATTTAACATTTTCACATTCTTCCATTGATACTGTTAGAATTACATTAAAATTTTTTTGTTAATGTTTTATTTCTACATTCCTCTATTTCTGTTATTGCTTCTATGTTCTGTGCATTGAAGAAGGCAGATTATGAATTTTAAACTTAAGTTTCTTATATTTTCTGCATATATTATTACTGTGGTTTTATCCGTATTTTATCCTTACTTTAACACTCTTAGTTGTGTTTTCTGATTATGGGATAATACCTTTTGGTAGACTGGAACTGGTTATATATACACAGTATATCTGTTTTAGAACTGTTTGGAGGCTGACTGAGTATTTTAACTGTCTCGTAGATTTTACTTTCCTTACTGGTATTGTAATGGCAGCAACAGAACCTATCGACATGGAATAGCTCGAGGTGCTGAAGCTCCTCTTCTTGATGACTTTGTCATGTCTTACCTTTTTGCTCAGGTATGATTATATTATCTTCATTGTACATGTGTTAAATTATAAATATCTTGCTGTATAGTATATTTCTTAATCTGGAAATTATTTGCATATGGGAAAATTGATGCTCTGTATGCATAGCAGGTGCAGAGAGGTAACAAAATTGAGTTTTTTTATCACTAATGTTTAATCCCTTAGCTTTTGGATGTATGTGCATGTGTGCCAGGTCGTATCCGACTCTTTGCTGCAACCCCATGGACTGTAGCCTGCCAGGGTCCTCTGTCAATGGGGTTTCCTAGGCAAGAATACTGGAGGGGGCTGCCATTTCCTACTCCAGGGGATCTTCCTGACCCAGGGATCAAACCGTCTCTTGTGTCTCCTGCATTGGCAACCAGATTCTTTACCACTAATGCCACCTAGGAAGCCCATGGGTTATGGATAATAGACTCTAATTTATAAAGATTCCTAGAATTGGCCCTTTTGAATTTTCTTTTTATTTTAGTGCTTTAAATGATTTTAAGAATTTCACAAGTTTAGACTGAGTTTTATAGCATGATTCATGTAGACCTAAGTGGCTGTAATATAGGACAGTGAAATTTCTTTAGAAGGATTTTAAAGAAATTCCTAAACAGTTTCAGACTTTTATTAGTGGGTAGCGAAATGTAAAGAAAGTAAGTAACTGCATAAAAAGTGAACTACCAATATACAGTAGTATGTGTAGCCCCTCACAGGAGGGGAGCTGGTTGTTGATACTTAGCCTGAAAATTGTGTTCCAGTTACTTGTTTATTAATACTGTTTGATTTTTGTTGTGTTTTGGAACATTTTAAAATGCTTTCTTGTTTATAACCTTGATTTAAACAGTAATTGAAATGTTTTGTCATTAAATTACTTTTGAGTCTATATGCTGCAAGAATGAGGAGTAGTTAGTAAAGAAAGAAATTAGTGCTTTTATGTAAAGATACGCTCTTGATATTCCCAAGGCATCCAGTCAAGTTCTAAATCAGATTTGGTAATATCATGGGAAGTAATCTCACAGATCCTCATAGCTCTCATTTCTAAGATGTGTAGTAGATATAGTTGTTTATGAGCAACAGATTAAAGAATATTTCTTTCTTGCTATATAGAGCAACTGACATTTTTATGTGTGAAGGGATATAATATACTTAATTAAGTTTATTATTTTATTTTATTTTTATTATTTTCATTTATTTATTTATTTTTTTAATTTATTTTTTCATCTCAGGTGTACATGAGTTCCCAATCTTGAACCTCCCCCATAAGTTTATTATTTTAGCCATTTTTTAGTGATCAAAGCAGTGCATTAATTCAGGGAATTCATATTGTGCAGCCTTTACCTCCATCCATCTCCAGAACATTTTTCATCTTCCCAAATTGAAACTTTTTACCCATTAAAAAGTACCTCTTTGTTTCCTTCTCCTCCTGACCTCTGGCAGCCACCTTTCTACTCTGTCTTTATTCATTTGCTTATTCCAGGTTAGCTTAGTTAAGTGGAACTATACAGCATTTACTTTTTTGTGATGGGCTCATTTCTCTTATCATAATGTCTTCAAGACTCATCTGTATTGTGGAATGTGTCAAAATTTCCTTCCTTTTTAAGGCTGTGTAATATTCTGTTGTATATACCACATTTTGTTTACTCGTATCTCTTCTTGGAGAGTTGCTTTGCTTCTACTTTTTGGTACTTATGAGTAATACTGTAATGAACATGAATGTACAGATATCTCTGAGACCTTACTTTTAATTCTTTTGGATATATATCCAGAAGTGAGACTACTAGATCATATGGTAATTCTATTTTTAATGTTTTTAGGAACTACTATACAGTTTTCCATAGCAGCTGCACCATTTTTACATTACTGCCAGTGGCACACAAGTATTCCCTACCAATACTTTTTGATAATGGCCATTCTGATAGGTGTAAAGTGATATCACGTTGTGATTTTGATTTTCATTTCTTTAATGATTAATTATGTAGAGCATTTTTTTAAGCTTATTGGCCTCTTGTATATTTTCTTTGGGGAAGTTTCTGTTCAAGTCCTTTGCCCATTTCTTTAATCAGGTTATTTAGGGNGTTCATCAGGCACTCTATCTATTAGATCTGTTCCCTTAAATCTATTTCTCACTTCCACTGTATAATCATAAGGGATTTGATTTAGGTCATACCTGAATGACCTAGTGGTTTTCCCTACTTTTCTCCTACTTTTAAGTGCATATTAATTTTTAAAAATAAAATTATTTTTTAATTTATGTAAAATTAATTTCATGAGATGTTATCATATGGAATAAGGGAGATATGTGTATAAAATATGGATGATCTTTTCTCTTAGTTTAAGCCTTGGTTGGTATTTCAGCCATTATTATGGCTTTTATCTTTTTTATAAAGAAAATTGTTATTTTTAGAATACTGGTACTTTTAACCTTGCTCCCATTACATATTTAGTCTGATTTTATCTGTGTGCCTAAATTGTCTAGATCAAAATCTTAGAATTTCTGTTTTTCCATTTTCTTAATTCTTTTACATATGGTTATAAAGTTAATGGGTTTTTCAGACTCTTTTAGTGTCTTTTCTTCTATATAGCAAAGCCTTACTCTCTCATATTTGAACCATTACTGCACCCTCTTCAAGAGTCTCCTTGAATACACTTTATTTTCTTAAAGTCCTTGTATTATTGCTACTTCTACCAGTGAAACAGGCATGATGCTTTAAGAAAAGATACTTTATGAAATGGATACATTTAAGAAAATGATTCTCTATTGCTTCTGGGATCCAGTTGTTGAAGAGTACCTGCAATTTGACCCCAACTTGCGTTTCCAAGTCTTAATTCACTCTGTTCACTTTACGTGAATTATCTGCTCCATCCAAACTTCTTTGCATCTCTGAACATGCCTTGTGCTTTCTTTTTGTGTCATTTCTTCTATTTCTGCATCCTGTTTTGTGTTAATCAAAAATTTCTTCCAGGACTTCTCTAGTTATCCAGTGGTTAAGAGTCCACCTTGTGCGGTGCAGGAGACATGGGTTCAATCCCTGGTCAGGAAACTAAGATCCCTCATGCCCTGCAGCAGCTGAGCCACAGATCCTGTGTGACACAACAGAGACCCAGTGCAGCCAAATAAATAAATGAATAAATATAGTTTTTAGATTTCTTCATATTCAAAGAATACATGAAATTTCTATTTTTCTGCAAAACTTTTCCTAATTACTGCTGCTTATTTAATCTCAACTTTTTTTTAAGTTCCTAAATCATCTGTTGTGTGGTACTCACTATACAGTGTTTGGCATTGTAATTTTTTTTTTCACTTGTTTCACTTCCTGGTTACATTTTAGTCTCCTTGGGGGCTGTGGCTACATCTTATATTTCTTCGTAGCCAGAACAGTCAGTACAATGCTTTGAGCATATTTGGAACTCAGTACATATTTAATTGATTAATACCTATTTTAATTTAGGTAATTTTGATGTTGAAGATACAATTTGAAGATAGAATCACTGAAATAGGCTGATAATTGGGAACCTAATTTAAATCTTTGCTGAAGAACTTATACTAAAATTTTATGGCAAAGTGTTTCAAAATCAAGGGAGGAGTTGACCTTGTTAAATGTATATGTTCTGAAAATTATGCTATAGATTAAAATAGAATAATAAATTAAAATGTGATAGTGAAACTTAAAAAATATTTTCTTCTATATTGTTTTTACTTTAGTGGCGGCATGATTTTTTACATGGATGGATAAAGGTACCCGTGACTCATGAGACACAGGAAGAATGTCTTGGGATGGCAGTGTTAGATATGATGAGAATAGCCAAAGAAAAGAATCAAACGCCACTGGACATCTATAGCTCTATCAGGTAATTTTCTTATGCAAATCCATATAAGTATGACTAGTTATAGTTTTTGTATAACTTGTTTTTTTTCCAGTTTGCCTGTATTTATTTTTTGGTGTTTTTTAAAAATTAAATGAAAAAAATTTAAATTCCATAAGTGCTTTAGGATTTTCAGAAGTTTCAAACAAATGATTTTGTATGTTATCATAACAATCCTTTTTCCCTTCTACCTCTGGAAAATTCCTCCTCCTTTCCCTCACTCCACCAGAAACCACTAGTTCGTTTTCTATATTTGTGAGTCTACTTTTTTGTTATGTTTACTAGTTTGTTGTATTTTTTAGATTGTACATATAAATGATACTGTACACTATTTGTCTTTGTCTGGCATACTTCATTTAACATAATTCACTGCCAGTCCATCCATTTTGCTGCAAATGCAAAATTTCATTCTTTTTTATGGCTGAGTTGTATTCCATTTTGTGTGTATGTGTGTATATACCACATCTTGTTAATCCATTCATTTGTTAATGGACACAGGGTTGCTTCTGTACCTTGGCAATTGTAAAACAGTGCTGCTTGAACATTGGGGTGCATGTATCTTTTCAAATCAGTATTTTTGTTTCTTTTGCATTTATACCCAAGAGTAGAATTGCTGTGTCATGTGTTAATTTTAATTTTTTGAGAAGCCTCCATACTATTTTTCACAATGTTGTGCCAGTCTACATTCCTCCCTCACCAACATTTGATATTTGTATGATATTTTTTTTAATAATAGCCATTCTGGTGGGTACAAAGTGACATGTCATTGTAGTTTTAATTTGCATTTCCCTGATGATTAGCAATGTTGAGCATCTTTTCATGTGCCTGGTGGCCATCTGCATTTTTTCTTTGGGGAAATGTCTGTTCAGTTCTTATGCCCATTTCTTAATTGGGTTGTTAGGTTTTTTGATGTTGAGTTATATGAGTTGAGAACTGACTCATTGGAAAAGATCCTGATGCTGGGAAAGATTGAAGGCAAGAGGAGAAGGGGACAAGAGAGGATGAAATGGTTGGATGGCATCACCAACTCAATGGACATGAGTTTGAGCAAGCTCCAGGAGTTGGTGATGGACAAGGAAGCTTGGTGTGCTGTATTCCATGGGGTTGCAAAGAGTCGGACATGACTGAGTGAACTGAACTGAATCCTTTTATCATTCATTTCATTTGCAAATATTTTATCCCATTCAGTAGGTTGTCTTTCCATCTTGTTGATGGTTTCCTTTGCTATGCAAAAACTTTTAAGTTTAATTAGGTCCTGTTTATTTATTTTTTCTTTTATTTTCTCTGCTTTAGGAGATGAATACCAAAAAATATATACTGTTATGATTTATGTCAGGGTGTTTTCTGCCTGTGTTTTCCTTGAGGAATTTTATAGTATGCAGTCTTACATTTAGACTTTTAATTCATTTAGACTAATAATTCATTTAGACTTTTAATTCAAAATCCATTTTGAGTTTATTTTTGCACGCTTGACATATAAAATTATAAGATATTTAAAGTGTACATCTACTTATATATTTTTAAACTATTCCCTCTTTATTAACGTATCTATCACCTCACATAAATATTTCTTTATTCATTTATTGTGAGAACTTAAATTCTACTCCTTTAGTAAGTTTCTGTTATATAATACAGTGTTATCAGTTATTGTCAGGTTTTACATTAGCTCCGTAGGCCTTATTCATCTTATAACACATCCAGCAGATTCTTAGACGTGTGATCCACAGACTCCGAATTACTCTTCTGCATCTTGAATTCTGACAGTCATGCCTAATATGATTTTTTGAAATGCTACTCCTATTGCCCAGCTTTAATGGCTGTAAGACTTCTACTCCTTTTGAAGCTATATATGACTACTGTAAGGATGCTTTGATTTTTTTTTTTAAGTTTGAAGACTAAACATTTGTTTTACATATTATATATACCTACCTGATTATAAGTTTGAATATGTCATGAATCTGGTTAAAATTCTCTTTATTCCTAGAAATCTTTCTCTCAGTAACTGGCTTTTGTCCCTCTTTTTATGACTGCTCTCATGTTAAATACCCAGTTTGCAGGTTATCAGTTTCTATGTTTCCCTCTTTGGTTTTAGGTATTCTTGTTTTGTTTTCAAATGTCTATTAGTCCTTAGTCCTATTAGTCCTTAATGTCTATTACATCTAAGGGCGTAGGATGGCCATGGGGAATGATTTCAGGAACTCACTGAAGTTATCTTAAAGATTCCAACATCTAAAGAAAAAATAAAAATGTTTCTATTTTCCAGTAAGGCCTTGATCTTTATTAAAATCCAGACAAACACCTCTTAGGATAATAACTTACTCATTCATTTGTTCGCTCATTTATTCCTTTAACAACCATTTGTTGAATATCTGCTGTAGCAAGACCATAGTAGAACATAGTGAGTGTCTTAGATGTTGTCAATAGAAACTGAAGGAATTGAAAGGGACATAGTTGAAGAACAGAGAACCTTTGGGCCATTGAAAATGAATTTTTAAATATGAAGCCAACTCTAGGCTTAAGCTGTGGTGGAACATTATGGAGACATGATATTGTACAAAGTCTTGGCACATTATAGATTATGGTTTCTTTGAGGTCAGGAGTTGCATCATCTATTTATTCTTTTTCCTGCATATTTAATCTAGTGTCCTAAAACCAGTGAATGTGTAGTAATTGTATTTCTTTGATTATCTTTACCAGAATATAAATGCATCTGCAAAATTCTGCTTCATTTTTCATTTACTTTTAAAACTGTATAGATACTAAACATTCATTATAAGATTCCATGGTATTTTAAAACAGCTTTATTGAGATATAATTCATATAACATAAAGATTACTTGTTTTAATTGTATAATTCAGTATTAATTATTGAGTTATAAAGGTTCTTTATATATTATGAATACAAGTCTCCTGATGTAGGTTCTCCTATATATGATTTGCAAATATTGTTCCTATTCTATGGATTTTTTTCACTTTCTTGAAAGTATTATTTGCAGCACTAGAATTTAAATTTTGAAGTAACCTAATTTATCTATTTTTTTGTTTGTCTTTGATACCATGACCTTTTAATATTAGGTAAATAATTTATCACTGTACTGAAGCAAATCATGCCTGATTTGCTTGCCTTCTTAATGTAATTTAATTCCCTGATGTTTTCCAAATTTTCACTCATTGCTTATTTCTGAAAAATAATCAAGGAACTCTACTTTTTGTTAAAGTTTTCAGGATTAATGGAAGAACAGGTGAATAATTTGTTGTTCACCAAATGAAATAAGCTGCTTTGTTCCTAGAAATATCCAGTAGAGTAGGATTCTCTGACTAGTGTAGTACGTAAAATAATACATACTCTTTCCCAGACTTAAAAAAAACACATGTAAAATACCTCTTTGTGTGTCTGTACATGTGTATTAGGTGCATCTGTGTCTGTGAGAACAAGCCTTTGTGTCTACATGTGTACCCGTGTCTGTGTGTTTGTGCGTCTCCTTGTGTGTGTGTATTAGATACTTAGCCTTTGTTATGCCAGATCCTGATTGGGCATTGTGGTTTTGGTGTTGGAATACAGAAAGTAAAGGAAATGGATAAGATTTTTCTGTTTTGTTCTTCATCTGCTCCTGGAGATCCTAGGTCTGCAAAAGGAGGAGAACTAGAGAAAGAAAAATGTTTAAAGGAGACCCTGCTGATTTTGCAAACACTAGACCAGGGCCAAGGCCACTTAACATAGCAACGGAGGTATATACCTCATATCACTAGACTCCTACACAGCCAAGCAGATACTAGAGTTTACAGTGGTCTATTCCAATTGTAATAATAAGATGCAGTTTTCATGTTATGGTACATAAATAGTATGTAAGATAAGACTTAACTTCAGAAGCTTTTAGAGCCTGAATTTTAGGCTACCTTAAAGGTTCAGGGCTTCTCTGGTGACTCAGATGGTAAAGAATATGCCAGTAATGCAGGAGACCTGGGTTCAATCCAGATCATGAGAAAGATCCCCTGGAGAAGGGAATGGCTTCCCACTCCAATATTCTTGCCTGGAGAATTCCATGGACAGAGGAGCCTGGTAGGCTACAGACCATGGGGTTGCAAAGAGCTGGACATGACTGAGTGACTAACACTTAAAGTTTCAGTATAACAAAAGCACAAGAATAATGTTTTCATGCTTCAGGAGTTAATAACTTTGTAACTTTTGAAAAATTTTTAGTGTTTCTAACAAAATCTAGCTAGTTCCCATCGCAGATGACACCAAAGTAGATTCATCATATTCAAGAAACTATACATTCTTACAGTATAGCAAAGGATGTATGTCTGTCCTTTATTCTAGGAATCAAAGTGGAAAAACTTTTTGTATTTTGTTATCTTAAACTCCTCTTTTGATTTCCAGATAAGCTTTCAAAGCCTTGTTAAATCAAGTAGCACTGGTGTTTATGTAAATTGTAATCCAGATTTAGTAGGGCTCTTGGTTTAGCTAAAGTTTTTGACAGAAGAAGGTAAAGTAGGAAGTATTTGCATTCTGATTGTATTTTTAAACCTTTCAGTTTTTTTCTAAACTTACTGAGGCTCTCCTATATTCTATCCAGACTTTTGTTAAATTTTATATTTTGTTCAGTTGCTCAGTCATGTCCAACTCTTTGCAACCCCATGGACTGCAACACACCAGGCTTCCCTGTCCTTCACTATCTCCTAGAGCTTGCTCAAATTCATGTTCATTGAATCGGTTATTCCATCCAACCATCTCATCCTCTGTTGTCCCCTTCTCCTCCTGCCTTCAATCTTTCCTAGCTCAGGGTCTTTTCCAGTGAGTCGGCTCTTCGCATCAGGTGGTCAGAGTATTGGAGCTTCAGCCCCAGCGTCAGTCCCTCCAGTGAATATTCAGGATTGATTTCCTTTAAGATTGACTGGTTTGATTTCTTTGCAGTCCAAGGGACTCTCAAGAGTCCTTTCCAACACCATAACTCAAAAGCACCAGTTCTTCAGCACTCAACCTTCTTTATGGTCCAGCTCTCAATCCATACATGACTACTAGAAAAACTGTAGCTTTGACTTTACGGATCTTTGTCAGTAAAGTAATATCTCTTCTTTTTAGCACACTGTGTAGGTTTGTCATAGGCTTATTTTCAAGGAGTAAACATCTTTTAATTTCACGGCTGCAGTCACCATCTGCAGTGATTTTGGAGCCCAAGAAAATAAAGTCTGTCAGTGTTTTCTGTTATTTCTACATCTATTTGCCATGAAGTGATGGGACTGGATGCCATGATCTTAGTTTTTTGAATGTTGAGTTTTAAGCCAGCTTTTTCACTCTCCTCTTTCACCTTCATCGAGTCTTTTTTACAAATATATAATTGCCCTGAAAAGGAAAGGAATGTGACTTTTGAGATCTGAAAAATGAGTAGAATTTATTGCGTGAAGAGAGGTAACTGATGGAGAGTAGAGACTCATGGAAGAGGCTTTGCAGCAGAAAGAAACATGGGGAGGGTGTAGAGAGTCAGTATGGTTAGAGCTCAAAGAGTTAGTAGGTGATGAGGCAAGGGCTGGACCATTTAGAACCTAAAGGCATGTTGATAAGGTTAAGAGCACTAGGAAACTATGTAAGATTTTGTGCTCAGTTGCTAAGTTGTGTCCAATTCTTTGCAACTTTGTGGATTGCAGCCTTCTAGGCTCCTCTGTCCACGGGATTTCCCAGGCAAGAGTATTGGAGTGGGTTGCCCTTTCCTTCTCCAGGTTATCTTGCCAACCCAGGGATCAAACCCATGTCTCCTACTTTGGCAGCTGGATTCTTTACCACTGAGCCACCAGTGAAGCCCTATGTAAGAGTATAAAAGCAAGGGTTTAATACATAGAAGATTCCTATGACAACAGAGTATAAAACTAATTTGAGGGCTGAAAGAGAAAATGGAAATGTGGGTCGCCTAGAGAGTAAGATCATTGCAGTAGTTCCTCTAGGAATTGCAGTTGAATGGGTTAATAATAAGAAAAATAGGCAAATTAGAGAAATATTTAGAAGGGAAAATCAAGGGAAGATGGTGACAGATTGAATAATGGGGGTTGGTGGGGAGGTCATGTAAAGAATGAGTCACAAGTTTCTGGGGCTGTGGGAATAGAGGATCTTTAGTGTAGTGTACTCAGATAGGAAATGCTTTAGGAGAATCTTTTAGGGGAGGACGTTATGGGGACTCATGAATTTGGTTTGCTACGTAGTTTGAGGCACTTTTGAGACATCCACATTATATGGGTAAATTGACTTGACTATGGAGGATAATGTCTGAAGCTTAGAGATCTGGGCTAGAGCTAGAGATATCAGAGTCATTTGTATCTAGACTGAAAGTATAGATAAAAGAAGAGGGCCCATAAGTTAAGTCTTGAAGAATTCTAACAATTATCAACGCTAAAGGGGATTGAGCCTGTAAAGAAGACTGGCAAAGTAGCCAAAGAAATGGGATGAAAATCAGGAAAACTAAGGGAAGAAAGTATCAAGGAGAGAGTGATTAACACTGTTGGATGGTTCTGAAAAATGACAAGTAAAATGAACAAGGAATTTGGTTTTAGCAACATTCCTTGATCTTAACAAGAGTGGTTTCTAGAGAATGATAGAACAGAAGCCAGATTGGAGTGAGTTAAGGGGTAAATGGAAGGTGAGGAAATGAAATTGGCTATATGAACTCTTAAAAAGAAGCCAGATAGGCTGTGGCTGGAGAGAGATGAGGGATAAGGAGATTTTTATATTTAAAATGGGAAGAACATTAATGTTTTTAAAACTTGCAGTTAGAAGATAAGTAATAAATAGGGTAAAATTCCCCAGAGGGTAGAGGTAAGTACATATCAAAGAAATAACTTTAACAGATTTATACCTTATTTATTGTAATAGATGGGAAGGAAGAAAGAATGAATGCACATGTATAAGGTGTACTAGCATGATACTGGGGGAGTTCTGCTTAGAGAAGCTTTTTTTTTTCCCCCTAAGAAAAACATGAAGTCATTTTTGATAATAAAGAGAAATGTAGCTGAGGTGTAAGACAGAAGAGAAGTAGGAACTTTAAGAATATCAGAGATTTGACATAGTTGTGGGACTTGGGAAAATTAGTTGAACAGAGAAATGTCATAAAAGTGACAGTAGTGATAAAAGCTTATTTGAAATTTGTGATTATGAATTTATAATGCAACCCATCTACCTTGTCAAATGACTTTTCCCAGCAGCTTTGGCTACTTGAGCACAAGACTGATAGCTCTGTAAGGGGATTAGGGTAGAGCAGAGAAGGAAAGAAAGCAGTGGTGTGCTGGTAAATGTTTAACTACAGTTCTTAGAGAAAAAATATCTGATTTGTTTGTAACTTTTGCTGATATGCCTGGTTTAAATACCGTGTATCTGTGGCCAATTCCATCTCCACAGAGATGGAAGTACAAAAGATTTAGAACATTTCTAAATATAATTGTTTTTATTGCAAAGGGATTAATAGGAGTTATTGAAGCTGACCTGAGAGAATAATGCACACAAAAGAAGTATGTTTGCCTGGTGAATATCAGTAATATCTAACAAAATGTNTTCAAAGTAGCAATCTGAGATCACCCACTGCAGAGTTGAAGAGAGATGAGTAGCAAACCTTTTCCATCACTCAGATATAACCTCAAAAGCACATACAGTAGTAAAAATGTATAAATAAATAAATAATGTAAAATAATTAGGAAGTGATGCCTTTGAGTATTGTCTATATTTAAATGTAATTTATTTGCAATTTTATTTAATTTAAATTTTAATGATGGCTCTATAACAGTATAAAATAATCATTAAAATATAATAATCTCTCAGCATTAGGTAGTTCCCGCACTCAGGTATATGTAGTACAATGTGATAAGTGATTAATTATGGAACAGAGCTTAGAATGCTGTCAGACAAAGGGAATAGCATCTAACATGGTTATAGAGATCCAGTTGTACCTTCAGAAATAAAATAGTCTTCCTTTTTTAGACACTTGAGCAGAAGGGAAATAAGTTATCTTCCTTCCTTAGGATATTTTAGAGCAGAGAAGGAAAGAAAGCAGTGGTGTGCTGGTAAATGTTTAACTACAGTTCTTAGAGAAAAAATATCTGATTTGTTTGTAACTTTTGCTGATATGCCTGGTTTAAATACCGTGTATCTGTGGCCAATTCCATCTCCACAGAGATGGAAGTACAAAAGATTTAGAACATTTCCAAATATAATTGTTTTTATTGCAAAGGGATTAATAGGAGTTATTGAAGCTGACCTGAGAGAATAATGCACACAAAAGAAGTATGTTTGCCTGGTGAATATCAGTAATATCTAACAAAATGTAACAATTTCCAGAATTCAGATAAATTTTAGAGTATAGTATTATAGGAAAGATATGCCAAAATGACATATATAAGATCAGAGAAATTTTTAGAGATTCCAATATTAACTAGACTCTGTCTTAATTTCTTTAGGGGAAAAAAATTAACTTCTCCTTCTCTAAAATTTTATGACAACTCAGAATTTGTAAAGGCATTCGCATCATCAAATAAAACCTTAAGGTTTTATACTAGATGGATGGTGACTTTGTTACCTTTTCACTTGACTGTTGTGCTATTTACTTATTATGGGGAAGAGTGGTATCTTCTAATTTTATTTTGTTCCAACTTGTTTTGCTCTTGTGTGTGCTCTTTATTATCTCTAGCTACAAGACATTTTTGCCAAAATGTGTTCGAGCAAAGATCCAAGAGTATCATATTTTGACAAGGAAGAGAATAAGGTACAGATTTCGCAGATTTATTGAGCAATTCAGCCATTGCAAAGCCACTGCCAGAAACTTGAAACTTAAGTATCTTATAAATCTGGAAACTCTTCAGTCTGCCTTCTACACAGAGCAATTTGAAGTAAAAGAACCTGGAAGAGGTCCTTCAGGTGAGGAGATTTTTGCAACCATTATAATAACTGGAAACGGTGGAATTCAGTGGTCAAGAGGGAAACATAAAGAAAGTGAGACACTGACAGAACAGGTAATCCTCAATGATATGTTCTCGTTCTTTGTTAATTTAAGTAGAATGGCAATAGAAGCGAAGTACTTTTAGTCATTTGGAACATGGTCTTGCACTACTCTCCTTCCATTGATATAAGTGGAAGTTTTTAATATGTGACACCAGCAAGATCATAGCTATGGTTCTTTTCTCATTGTTCTTAAATGGCATTTTGTTTGTTTTCTATGACAAAATAATTCGTAATGGTGTTCTTCTTTAATTTTTGTTTTTTAAAATCCTAAAAGTATGATATCACATTTACAGGAGACTTGGGAAAATACAGATGGTGTTCTTATAGGTTCAAAAAGGCTTCAATTCTAAAAGTGATTTTTAAGGTTGTTTTGCTTCTTTTTTTTCTTTTACTGTTACTGATAACTGGAAGCACAATTATGAAATTTCAGTTAGAAAAAGATTAGTTTTTATTGATTTTATGATGTTGCATACTTGTTAAATACTTCTTTCAGTTTGCATTACAAGTTTTAAGTTTGTTCATGTCTATATTGTTCTCAGGATGTTATCAGATATTTTATTTTAATTATTTGGTAAACTGAATTTTCTGGTAATGGTTTCTATTAATGTTGGTTGGATTGAAGGGTACTGTAACACATTTTAGATTCCTGGCACCCTTTAATCCTCTCATTTTTAAATGGAAACCAAGATACAATGTAGTCTTAGGGTTACATTATTGGGAGAGAGAATCTCATTTAATGCTTATCTATTGGTGTCAATACTTTTAAAAAGAATTTGGAATGAAATCTCTTTATAAGTCTTATTTTAAAATGGCTCTGTAAATTCAACCTATTTTTAATATCAACTGCTCTTAATTACAGGATTTACAGTTGTATTGTGATTTTCCTGATATTATTGATATCAGTATTAAACAAGCAAATCAAGAAGGTGCAAATGAAAGCAGAATTGTAACTATTCATAAGCAAGATGGTAAAAGTCTCGTAAGTTTGCTTTATCATTATATAATGGTTATGCTTTATGGTTGTCAGAAATAAGTATTTCAGAATCTTAATACCTAAGATGTTCTCTTGTAGGGATTTTGATTATAGTTTTAAATAGAGCTATAACATTAATTTAGAGCTGTAAACATAAATTTAGTAAGCTTTTTGATTACATCTAGTTTTTTGTATCACTACCAACACCATCTCCCCAAAGAATGTCTTGTACATTAATGTATTTTTCAGTCATTTTCATAATTAGCAAAGCACCAGTTACTTCCTGCCTTTTCCTCTCCTACTCCAACCCCAGTTTTGCTTGTTCTCTGTTGTAATGCTCATTCCTGTCTATACAGTCTACCCTCTATATCTGTGAGTTCCATATCCACAGATTCAACTAGCTATAGATTGAAAATATTCAAAGAAAAAATTCCAGGAAGTTCCAAAAAGCAAACTTGAATTTACCATGTGCAGGCAACTATTTGCATAGCATTTATATTGTATTTATAACCATTCACATCTCATTTACATTATATTAGGTATTATAGAGATGATATAAAGGATATGGGAGGATATACATACTTTATATCCAGATACTACATCATTTTATGTAAGGGACTTGTGGATTCAGGGATTTTGGTGTCTGTGGAGGGGAGACAGATCCTTGAGCCAATACCATGCAGATATAGAGGAATGGAGGGACAACTGTATAATCTTTTTTACCAGTAGAGGTATGCATAATTCTATCATATTGCCTATTTATATAACAAATTGTGAACCAATCCCAGGTAATCCCTATCCAAACTGTGAGGCATGTTTGATTATAAAAGATTCACCTTTTCTCTGTTTTAAAATAGCTTCAGAGGGAGTTGCCTGGTTGTCCAATGGATTGGACTGTGTGCTTCCACTACAGGGCCATGGGTTTGATCTCTGGTCTGGGAACTAAGAGCCCACATGCTGCCCAGCCTGGGCTGATAATAATAATAAGATAAAACAGCTTCAGACATCCTACTTATTTTAATTGAAAGAAAGAAATCCATTCCTTTGTATTGTGCTCTTAAACTGCTTATTTTTCTGGCTCTGTTTTCTTTTTAACTCAGATATTTCTTGTATTTTTGGCTTAAATGTCATATTTATTTTGTAATTTAACTATCTCTCTGTCTTACCTCTCTGGCCATTTCAGGGTTATAGGACCAAAATTATAATACTTGTAACTCACTTTGATCAGCATGCTTTCCTGTTCTTAGGTATTAATCCTTTGTTGCACAGGTTTGCAATTCTTCATGTCATTGTTTATGGTATCTTTTATAGGAATCATTTTTATAACCTGTGTTAACTAAATATTTTTTATAGTTCAAATACCTCACACAGTTCTCTACTTATAATTTTTGTCATAAGTACATATTCTCTATTCTCATTGTGACTAATATTCTTTGCTGAACCAGGCATTATACCATGATTACATTTTTATTCTTATATGTAGAACTTTTTGTTTTTCTGTAAATTGATNACCTGTGTTAACTAAATATTTTTTATAGTTCAAATACCTCACACAGTTCTCTACTTATAATTTTTGTCATAAGTACATATTCTCTATTCTCATTGTGACTAATATTCTTTGCTGAACCAGGCATTATACCATGATTACATTTTTATTCTTATATGTAGAACTTTTTGTTTTTCTGTAAATTGATTGTTCCTTCAATTTCTTTTAGTATTTCTAATTCATACCAACCTTTGTACAGACTAGATATAGATAGGTTTCTAATTGAAATGACTGGAATATTTGTCTAATGGGTATATTGGAAAATATAGTATAATTATGGATATAGAGTGGACTGTAACTGGAAAAGCATGGTAAACCCATATTTGAGAAGGTCTCAAATATCAGACACAAGAATTTATAATTCAAAGTGTATAACTTGGAGCCATTAAAGACATTTGAGCAATCACAAAGAAAAGTAATTTAGAATAATTACCTGATAACATGCAGTGAAAATAAACTTCCTCTTTTTCTTTTCTCCTCCTAGGAAATTGAACTTAAGTCATTAAGAGAAGCTTTGTCTTTTGTGTCATTAATTGATGGATATTATAGATTAACTGCAGATGCACATCATTATCTTTGTAAAGAAGTAGCACCTCCAATGGTGCTTGAAAATATACAAAGCAACTGTCATGGCCCNTGTAATTTACATGTTGAATATTTTAAAAACTCCTGCCATTCATTCATTCATTCATTCATTATCCATCCATCCATTCTTTCATTTATTTGTGGAACATTTTCTAAGTACCTGATATGTATCAGATACTGGTTTGTATGTGAGAAATACAGTGATAAGTAAAACAGAGATAATTCTTGCTTTCATGTAGCTTACATTTCTTTCAATATATGCAGCTTCAGTTAAACATATAGAAAATTTTAAAAAATTAGTAGTCTTTGTTGCTTGCCATTGGTCTTCTATTAGACCTTGATATTATTTAAATATTAAAAATACTCACAAATTTTTATATTAGTGATGGCTGTGATGGAAGAGACAAGTGTTTTATGATACACTGATTGTATAGTTAAATGAAGTTTTGAGTATGGTTTTTAAAATACTAAATTTGAAATTGGAAGGCAGAAAAGTCAAAGGAATGAATTGTGTTCTTTGTGATTTTGTATGTCTTATAATACCTTATGTTTTTAAAGCAAAATAATTGCACCTTGAATCAACGTGAACTTATTGCAGAATGGCTTGGTACTTCAGTATTTTTCCTTGCAAGATTATTGGTAAAAATATAAAGTAGAGGAGACTTATAAAAATTCTTAAGAGTTTAGATTTGACTTTCGATCTATTAGATGACACTTTGGTTGTAATGTCATGGTTCTTACTGCATTATCATTCAAATTATTTGTTTACCTTTAGAATGGATTTTGCTATCAGTAAACTGAAGAAAACAGGTAATCAAACTGGACTCTATGTACTTCGATGCAGTCCTAAGGACTTTGATAAATATTTTCTGACTTTTGCTGTTGAGGTTAGTATGACATAATTAATGGTAATGTGTTTATTTAGTGCATGTAATTCCCCCTTGATAATACCTACTGTATTTCCTTTTTAATGCTCCAAATAGTAGTTCTGGATATGGTAACTAGCAATTAAGTAAGCTTAATTTACCTCAGGGATTCTTTATAAATAAACAAAATATAACTCCTAGGATTTATGTTAAAAATTATTTGTAATATCTTAGTATCTTTTTATCCGTATTTTTTTGTTTGAGTATTACCATTATGTCAGATTTCATCACATCTTTTGAAGTCTCTTTTGTCACAAAAATGGAAATCTTTACCAAAACATTTAGTTTAGAACAAAACAAATCAGAAGTAAACTTTCATTTTACTGGTAATGGTTATAGGATTAGAGTGAAATAGGGTAATAACAAAGAAAAAGACGTTGTACTTTTAACCGGTGGTTTTTCCAATATTAAGAATAGTGGTCTACAATGTACACTTTAAGTGTAATACTATAATGAAATCTCACTGTTAATACAGACCATTTTGGATCTCAACTAAAATTATTTATTGTGCAAAATTATATAAAATATACTATCACTTATAAAGCAATTTCATGGTATAAATCTTGAGAAACTTTATAGCTGCTTCCAAAATTTATTATACTTTTTAAAAGTAGAGACTGTAAGAATTGTGTTATTATTTTAATTTTTATAAAAAACAATCATATTTAACATATGTAAAGTGGATTAATTGTCCATGAAAATATAGAAAGTCAGTTGCTCCATGACTTTAACATTGTAAAATACTGATTGATAGTCTATCCTAATTCATAGTCTATTATATTCAATTATCAAATCAAAATATGTATATTTTTATGTTTACTGTATTAGTCTAGTGTAATATGAGGGCTGTATATTAAGGAGCATATGGTATAACCCTGCTTTAATATATTTATCTTTTTGTAAAACAAAAATGAAGTGTACAAAAAAATATTAAATTGAGCATTGTTTATTATACAACATTATCCAGTATAAGCAAATAAGACAATAAGAGAAGGTTTACAATGATTAAAATAGATCCTTTAGAGTAGGAAGGTCTTGAGACTGACCAGAGATAATGAGTTGATTTTATTAAAAAATGGTTGTAAGTTGATTGAATATGTTTATAGCAGACTGAATATGTTTAAAAATAGATGGATGAGAAGTACAGCACATAAGACAAACATTGAAAAACTGAATATTATCAGAATTGCCACATTAGAGATAATTATACAAATACTGTAGTGGCACAGTGAAACAGGTCATCACCTTTGCCTGTGGAATGGAGTAAGTGTTGTTAGGGAGGACCTCACAGAAAAAGTGAAATTAAACTGAGTTTTAAGAATTGAATAAAATTCCATTGCTCAAAAGGGAAGGATGTATATTCTACAGAGAGATAGCAATTACAGTTTTCAAGGCACGAAATGACATGGCATTTGCTTTAAATTTTTTAAGTCGTTCAGTATAGCTAGAACATGGATTATATGTTGAGAGTGGCAAGAGTTAAGGTTGGAGATGGAGGCAGAAGCCAACTCATGGAAGGCCTTATATGCTAAAATCGTTTTATACTATGTCTTGTAAATGATGGAAAGCTCTTAAGGATGGTGTTATTGTTTATTACTATTGCTTTCTTCCTTGCCTTTCAATAAAGTAACTCTTAAGCCATATTTATAGGCTAGGCAATTGTAATTAGATGCCTTTTTGAGGAACCAAACACCTTGGTCACCTTATGCTGATACTACACTAGGATTCATGGTTCAAATGTCTAAATGTTCTGTTGGTTGTTTTTGTGATATCCTTTTTGTCACAGTAATCACTGTGATGTCCATTGTGATTTTTCCTTCCCTTNAAAAAATATTAAATTGAGCATTGTTTATTATACAACATTATCCAGTATAAGCAAATAAGACAATAAGAGAAGGTTTACAATGATTAAAATAGATCCTTTAGAGTAGGAAGGTCTTGAGACTGACCAGAGATAATGAGTTGATTTTATTAAAAAATGGTTGTAAGTTGATTGAATATGTTTATAGCAGACTGAATATGTTTAAAAATAGATGGATGAGAAGTACAGCACATAAGACAAACATTGAAAAACTGAATATTATCAGAATTGCCACATTAGAGATAATTATACAAATACTGTAGTGGCACAGTGAAACAGGTCATCACCTTTGCCTGTGGAATGGAGTAAGTGTTGTTAGGGAGGACCTCACAGAAAAAGTGAAATTAAACTGAGTTTTAAGAATTGAATAAAATTCCATTGCTCAAAAGGGAAGGATGTATATTCTACAGAGAGATAGCAATTACAGTTTTCAAGGCACGAAATGACATGGCATTTGCTTTAAATTTTTTAAGTCGTTCAGTATAGCTAGAACATGGATTATATGTTGAGAGTGGCAAGAGTTAAGGTTGGAGATGGAGGCAGAAGCCAACTCATGGAAGGCCTTATATGCTAAAATCGTTTTATACTATGTCTTGTAAATGATGGAAAGCTCTTAAGGATGGTGTTATTATTGTTTATTACTATTGCTTTCTTCCTTGCCTTTCAGTAAAGTAACTCTTAAGCCATATTTATAGGCTAGGCAGTTGTAATTAGATGCCTTTTTGAGGAACCAAACATCTTGGTCACCTTATGCTGATACTACACTAGGATTCATGGTTCAAATGTCTAAATGTTCTGTTGATTGTTTTTGTGATATCCTTTTTGTCACAGTAATCACTGTGATGTCCATTGTGATTTTTCCTTCCCTTTCTTTGTAATTAAACTTACATAGCGAGAGAATGTTATTGAATATAAGCACTGTTTGATTACAAAAAATGAGAATGGAGAATACAACCTCAGTGGTACTAAGAAGAACTTCAGTAATCTTAAAGATCTTCTGAATTGCTACCAGATGGAAACTGTTCGCTCGGACAGTATAATTTTCCAGTTTACTAAATGCTGTCCCCCAAAGCCAAAAGGTAAAATAGTTTTCTAGTTATTTTTAAAATACTGGTCTTGAGTGTTGTATATGGTGGGAGATACCTTCGGTATACTGATTTCACAAGAAACAGGAGAGAAAAAGCTCCAAAAACAATGAATTTTTCCCTTATATGTTGTACAAGCATTCTCTAATAGAATTGTTGAGTTTGGTTTAGGGTTGTCTATAAGTAACATAAAGTTGTATAATTCTAAAATTTATTTTAAGAAATAATAATTTCATAGTATCAATAAGCTACTTATTTATTGAACTGAAAGACCTCACAACCAAATTCTCATGTTATTCTGAAGAAATACTTTCAGATCCTTTTAGAATCTTAATTTCTTCTAATTATTTTTTAAAATGAAAATAGTAAGGTTAGAAATCTCTTGAGATAACAGGCATATTAAAATTTCTGAAAAATTGTACTAGTTAAGAAAATGATTATAATTTTGCATATATTATAATAACTGATTAGAGTACATCAAACTTCAATGAAAAAAACTCCTAAAATACTTTTCCATGGGAAAATAAAAAGGAACAATAGGCTGTTAAGCATTTCTTTTTTATAGGAACACATTTTATTTTATTCCTTTGGAGCAATTTATATTCTCAGTGTGTTTTGATTTTATGTATATTTTTTTTCATTCATTCTATCCTTTTTTTAAACAGACAAATCAAACCTTCTAGTCTTCAGAACCAATGGTGTTTCTGACGTACCCACCTCACCAACTTTACAAAGGCATAATAATGTGAACCAAATGGTGTTCCACAAAATTAGAAATGAAGATTTGGTATTTGTAAGTCAAGAGATGCTGATTATTGTCTTTTTGTCTTTTTAAAACAACTGTTTTTGTCTTTTTAAACAACTGTTCTTCATTTTCTACCCCACATTCATTCACATGACATTTCAGTTCAGTTCAGTCACTCAGTCCTATCTGACTCTTTATTGTAACCTGTTATAAAAAGTTTATAGCAGTTCAGATACTTTCACTTCCTGTGAAAATGTGATACCAAACGAGTTAATTATTTTAAGAATGGAATTGTATTCTCTTTTGAGAAATTTAAAAAAGATTAAAAATTAAAAGTCTTCTTCTGGAAAAGTATCTTAATTCTCAGGTTCTCAAGAAAGTAAGGGAAATTCAAAGAAGGTACTGAAAACTGTAGTAACACATAAGAGCTGATGTTTGGCCACAGGACATTTTGGGAAATTAGGATTATTGTCATGAATCAAGAGAACTAAGAGCTAAAAGGAGTACAAAAAAGGGCCGTCTTGAGTTCTGTACAAGACGAGAAGTTAAAAGTAAGGTTATCTATGAATAAAGCCAAGATTCTTAAGTAAATGCATCCTCAGTGAAATATGGATTATGAAAAATTTATCCACCAGCAAAAAGAGAAAAAGAATGTTGTCTGTTTTAGTTGTGCTCTTAAGTTAGGGAAAAGTTCATCCTCAGAATTTGTAATTATAAACTTTTGAATTAAAGTTTATACCACCTGCATGGTTTGAGAAACCCTAAGCCAATAAATTGAAGAACTAAAGAGACTCCTGATGAAAGTGAAAGAGGAGAGTGAAAAAGTTGACTTAAAGCTCAACATTCAGAAAACTAAGATCATGGCATCCAGTCCCATCACTTCATGGCAAATAGATGGTGAAACAGTGGAAACAGTGNTAGCACACCAGGCTTCCCTGTCCTTCACCATCTCCCGGAGTTTGCCCAAATTCATGTTGATTGTATCGGTGATGCCACCCAGCTATCTCATCCTCTGATATCCTCTTCTCCTGCCCTCAATCTTTCCTAGCTTTAGGGACTTTTCCATTGAGTCAGCTGTTCGCATCAGGTGACCAAAATACTGGAGCTTCAGCTTCAGCCTCAGTCCTTCCAGTGAGTATTCAAAGCTGATTGACTGATTTTGATCTCTTTGCTTTAAGATTGACTGATTTGGTCTCCTTGCTGTCCATGGAACTCTCAAGAGTCTTCTCCAGCACCACAGTTTGAAAGCATCTATTCTTTGGCGTTCTACCTTCCTGTGGTTCAGTTCTCACATCCATACATGACTACTGGAAAGACCATAGCCTTGACTATATGGACCTTAGTCAGCAAACTGATGTCCTTCCTTTTTAATATACTGTCTAGGTTTGTTATAGCTTTCTTCCAAGAAGCAAGCATCTTCTAATTTCATGGCTGCAGTCACCATCCGCAGTGATTTTAGAGCCCAAGAGGAGGAAATCTGTCACTGCTTCCACCTTTTCCCCTTCTCTATTTGCCATGAAGTAATGGGATCAGATGCTGTGATCTTGATTTTGTAATATTGAGTTTTAAGCCAGCTTTTTCATTCTCCTCTTTAGAGGTTCTTTAGTTCCTCTTTGCTTTCTGCCACTAAAGTGGTATCATCTGCATATCTGAAATTGTTGATATTTCTCCTGGCAATCTTGATTACAGCTTGTAACTCATCCTCCATGGGGTCGCAAAGAGTTGGGCACGACTGAGCAACTAACATTAACTTACTAGCATGGGAAATGTGTGCAATTGTCTGGTAGTTTGAGCATTCTTTAGTANATCATCTGCATATCTGAAGTTGTTGATATTTCTCCTGGCAATCTTGATTACAGCTTGTAACTCATCCTCCATGGGGTCGCAAAGAGTTGGGCACGACTGAGCGACTAACACTAACTTACTAGCATGGGAAATGTGTGCAATTGTCTGGTAGTTTGAGCATTCTTTAGTACTCTGCTTCTTGGGAATTGGAATGAAGATCAACTTTTTCCTGTCCTGTGGCCACTGCTGAGTTTTTCGAAGTTGCTGACATATTGAGTATAGAACTTTAATAGTTACCTAGGTTGGACATAGCTTTTCTTCCAAAGAGCAAACATCTTTTAATACGGTGGCTGCAGTCACCATCCAGTGATTTTGGAGCCTAAGAAATTAAAATCTGTCACTGTTTCCATTGTTTCACTGTCTATTTGCCATGAAGTGGTGGGACCAGATGCCATGATCTTAGTTTTCTTTCACCTTCATCAAGAGGCTCTTCAGTTCCTCTTCAGTTTCTGCCATTTTCAGTCTTTCTTTCTGCCCTCATCTCTGTTATTTCCTTCCTTCTAATAACTTTGGACTTTGTTCTTCTTTTTCTAGTTACTTTAGGTGTAAATTCAGATTGTTTGTGAGATTTTTCTTGTTTCTTGAGGTANCTTTCTTTCTGCCCTCATCTCTGTTATTTCCTTCCTTCTAATAACTTTGGACTTTGTTCTTCTTTTTCTAGTTACTTTAGGTGTAAATTCAGATTGTTTGTGAGATTTTTCTTGTTTCTTGAGGTAGGCCTGTATTGTTTCTTATGAGCTTCCTTCCTAGAACTACTTTTGGTGCATTCAACAGATTTTGGTAAGCTTTATTTCTGTTTTCATTTGTCTTTGGATTTTATTTTTCTCTTTCGATTTCTTCATTGACCTATTAGTTGTTTAGTAGCATGTTGCTTATTTTTAAAATTTTATGTTTATTATTTTGGGCTGCACTGGATCTTTGTTGCTGTGCGCCGGCTTTCTCTGGTTGTGGCTAGCAGGGGCTGTTTTCTAATTGCAGTGCCCTGGCTTCCATTGTGGTGGCTTCTCTTGTTGGGTAGCATGGGCTCTAGGGTGTGCAGGCTTCAGTAGTTGAACAGGGGCTCAGTAGCTGCAGCTTGTAGGCTGTAGAGCATGGACTCAGTAGTTGTGGCACATGGGCTTAGTTGTCCCGTGGCATATGCAGTTTTCCCAGACGAGGAATTGAACCAATGTTGCTTGTATTGCAAGGTGGATTCTTAACCACTGCACCACCAGGGGAGCCCCAGCATGCTGTTTAATCTTCATATTTTTGTGGTTTTCCAATTTTCTTATCATAATCTCTAATTTCATACCATTATAGTTGGAAAAGATGGTTGATAGATTTCAGTCTTCTTGAATTATTGAGATAACTTGTGGCTTAAATGTGATCTATCTTGGAATATTCCATGTGCATCTTAGAAGAATGAGTATTCTGTACATACCTTTGAACTCCATCTCACCTAATATGTCATTTAAGGCCAGCTGTTTCCTTATTGATTTTCCTGTGAATGATCTATCCAACTGCTGTAAGTGGGGTGTTAAAGTTCCCTACTGTTGTTATTGTATTGCTTTTAATTTCTCCCTTTAGGTCTGATAATATTTGCTTTATATATTTTGGTGCTCCTATGTATGTATAAATGTGTATTTATAAATATATTTTCCTTCCATCTAGTCTGTATGTGTCTTTACTTCTGAAATGAATCTCTTTTATGTATACATAGATATATACACAGATGATGCAATTGTATGTACATACACATACAATGGAATACTACTTAGCCTTAAAAAATAATGAAGTTTTGTCATTTGCAACAACATGGATGAATTTAGAGGGTCAGACAGAGAAAGATAAATACTGTATGATATCACTTATGTTTGGAATCAAAAATACAACAAACTAGTGAATATAGCAAAAAAAGAAGCAGACTCACAGATACAGAGAGTAAACTAGTGGTTACAAGTAGGGAAGGGCATTATGGGGGTGGCCGAACGGGAGGTACAAACTATTGGATGTAAGATAGGCTACAGGGATTA
>SJYA01001209.1:1888923-1922728 GCA_006410615.1 Neotragus moschatus | reverse complement strand
GAATACTACTCAGCCATAAAAAGAATGATATTTTGTCATTTGCAACAACATGGATGAATTTAGAGGGTCAGACAGAGAAAGATAAATACTGTATGATATCACTTATGTTTGGAATCAAAAATACAACAAACTAGTGAATATAGCAAAAAAAGAAGCAGACTCACAGATACAGAGAGTAAACTAGTGGTTACAAGTAGGGAAGGGCATTATGGGGGTGGCCGAACGGGAGGTACAAACTATTGGATGTAAGATAGGCTACAGGGATATATTTGTTCAACATGGAGAATATAGCTAGTATTTTGTACTAACTGTAAATGGTGTAAACCTTTAAAAATCATATAAAAATTTAAAAAATCAGGTGCAAAAAAGGTGTATTAAACCAACATTCAAGAAACTTGCAAAAATGTAAAACATAATACTCTAAATACAAAATTTGTTTTGGAAAATAGTTATTTTTTTATAAAAATATTATTTATGCTAGTATTACTGGGTTTATTGTTATTTTTAATGATACTTTTATGTCTCCTTGGTTTTGAAATCTAATATGGTAAATATTAGTAGATTCAACCCACATAAGCAAAACCTTTGGGGGCACATCAGTAATTTTTTAGTGTATAGGGGACTTCACACCAGAACTGGATGTATAGAGGGTGCATTGTATTAGGGAGAGGCTAACAGCAGAGAGGACTAGACAAATTTTCAGGTATCTAGGTCATTGATTTTGAAACCCTTTGTGCATATACACTCATTGAAGGAATCATCAAAAGCTATATTTTTTATGAAACATTTTAAAATTTTATATGGTTGTAAATATTTTGTAAAGTATTATAAATAATGACATTAATGCAAGGTGTATCAGTCCTTTAGAGGTATACAGTGAAATCCAAATGCCACAGCAACTTGATACAGATTGTCACCCACTTAAAAAGGTATAGGGAGAGACTTTCTTTTTGATAGAAACTTTGTTACTCCTTTTTCTCTTTAAAAGTATGTTTACACTACCCTTCTCAGAATTCTGCATAATGTATTTTATTTTGCACTTGGAATATATCTTGATAATCTCCTTTGTAACCAAAATATATATATAAATTGAATTAATTTTAAAATTTCCTGTGACCACAAAACTATTCATTTTTTTTCCTCTGGATTGAACTATCATTGAAGTTACTATCAGGGTGCAATTTCCAATGCAATATAAATAAATTATTAATTAGGATTAGTAATTTGACTAGTTCTTTAAAAATCCCCCTCCAACTAGTCCATATAGCCTTAGATAAATATTATTTACTTCTATAATGGGACCAGATTCAACATAAATTCCAAGTTTATTTTGTTTTTATAAACACAGAGAAAACTTTTTTGTATAAATGAGATAGGAATGGAAGGAGTTTTGTTATAACAATGTCATTCACGTTTGTGATTTGTGATAAGCAAAACAGTATACAGTGATCTACCAACAGAATTTGTTAGCTGGCAATTTCATGAGATCCATTCTGTTTTCAATTTCATAGAAAACAAAGAATTAAACCCACTTGATTTTCAAAAGTGGATTTACCCAGTCATTGGGGTCTTTAATTTTCTGTTTCTGGGAAGTATGCCAAAATTTTTTTTTTCAAATTAATTCAAATCATGGTATTACTCTCATGTAGAGCCATCTTATTTATACATTTATAAAAAGTTAAAAAACAGAATATTAATTTTGATACAGTATTTTAAATAACGTTTTATCATTTTTAAATACATGATTTAAATATGGCAGTCCCTTGCACTATCTCAAAGATTGAGTCACTTAAGGAAGAATGTCCTTCATTCAATCTGCTTAGCAATACCAGGCCTCATAAACAAATACACTTATTTTCCGACAGAAAAAACTTTAGTTCATTTGTCAGTTCAAGTAATTGTTATGAAATAGTGTTTTTTAAAAAATCATTATAAACTATAGAACACATGGGCAGAGAGACAAGTTTACAATGACGCTAACAAGGCATATCTATCAGAGTTTCTTCCTTTTGAGATTCTTTCTTTGCTAATTTT
Organism: Neotragus moschatus; assembly: GCA_006410615.1. NCBI lineage: Eukaryota > Metazoa > Chordata > Mammalia > Artiodactyla > Bovidae > Neotragus > Neotragus moschatus. The sequence goes on along the minus strand of SJYA01001209.1, from coordinate 1,920,694 downwards.
AAATATTCACTTTCATACCTAACTTTATATTCTTATCATAAAGAAAGCCCCTAAAGCTTTGGTCCCTGTATTTCTTCCTGAGTATCTGGAAAGATTAATCACAGAGGAAGTCAGGATAAGCTTATGTGCTTGCGTGCATGCTAGGTCGCCTCAGTTGTGTCTGACTCTTTGCGACCTCATGGACTGTAGCCTTCCTGTCCAGAGGAGGACTGCAGGCTCCTCCGTATGTGGGATTCTCCAGGTGAGGATAGTGGAGTAGGTTGCCGTGCCCTCCTCCAGGGCAGAATAAGCTTAAGATGATATATATTTAGTGTAATTAATTTCATTATTAAACAATTAAGATAAATTGCTTCTCATTACTTAATTTCCTAATACATATACAGAATAAACTATAGTTAAGATTATGTTTTATGAAGTAAGGCATATGGTAAAAGACCTATTACCCCTTCAGTAAATAAATGTTTTAGGGAAATTGAATTCTGATGTTTGACTTTGTGCTGCTCAGTCATGTCAACTCTTTGCAACCTGTAGACTGTAATTCACCAGGGATTTTCCAGGCAAGAATACTGGAGTGAGTTTCCATTTCCTTCTCCAGCACTTCCGTACCCAGTGATCCAGCCCATGTCTCTTACATCTCCTGCACTGATAGGTGGATTCTTTACCAGTATTGCCACCTGGGAAGCCTGATGTTTGACTTTGGGGACTAATAAGAAGATTGTATAAAAATCAGAAACCATATCATTGTCATCATGATCAAGATTTTATGCATTTAATGAAAAAGAAAGCTATATACTGCTAGAGACTAATCAGATAGTTAGCATATTGTTTTATTTTCATAGTAGCAAGTAAAAATATTAAGTGTTTTATATAAGTAAATGAGGTCAACTAATTTTTACATAAATATTTCAGAAAGAGTTGATAGAATATATTTTAACTAACTNAGCTATATACTGCTAGAGACTAATCAGATAGTTAGCATATTGTTTTATTTTCATAGTAGCAAGTGAAAATATTAAGTGTTTTATATAAGTAAATGAGGTCAACTAATTTTTACATAAATATTTCAGAAAGAGTTGATAGAATATATTTTAACTAACTTATTGAAACGTAAACACTAAATCTAAAGTTTGAAAGAAATCATAATTTTTATCCATAGGATTTAGCCACCATATTTTTAAAAATATGTAATTTCATTGAAAAGAATCATTGTCATCTATATTGCTTTTATTGTTCAAAAGTGTTGTTTAGCTTACAGCTTGCCCTGTAGGTTTGTATTAAGAACTAAGGGAAAATGCTTCTGCTGAGATNCTTTTCTGTACACTTTGTTTTTTGTGTTTTTAAATCCAGTGATTTGCAGGTAAAATCAAAAGTTGGCACATCAAGTAACTCTTTTAAATATATTACAGGTATGCACCAGAATCACTGACAGAGAGCAAGTTTTCTGTGGCTTCAGATGTTTGGAGCTTTGGAGTGGTTCTGTATGAACTTTTCACATATATTGAGAAGAGTAAAAGCCCACCAGTGGTCAGTATGCTTTTTGTTTACTTTCAGTTTTTTTTTAACATGAGAAAAGCTTTTCCAAAGAATAAACTTAGGGTTATTTTAGAGTTCCTATTGGTTATTTATTAATATATTCTGTTAATATTGTTTTTAGTAAAGCCAATAAACTCATTCATCCCAGGAATTATTGTAAATGTTAAACCTTTTAAAGTAATATTTTTTCTATTCATTGTATAATTTTAATATAGGACAGTATAGAAAAGAAAATGAAAGTAATCTCTAATTCAGCTACTCAGAGGTAACCACTTTAATACTGTAGTATGTTTTCTTTCAGGATTCAACTTTATATGTAAAAATTAAATTTTATTAAAAAGTTTTATTTATAGAATAAGTCATACTGTACAGTTTGCTTTCCTGCTTTTTCATTACAGATTATAACATGGACATTTTCCTATGTTAATAAATATTTAATACAAATATGACTTCTAATTTCTTGGTGGTGTTTCAACATAAGGACATAGTTTCTGGACAATCATTTTCCATTTTTCATCCTTATAACACTCATTGAACATAGTGGCTATCCTTATATATAAATATTTATGTTTATCTCTGGTTGTCATCTTAGAGTGAAATGTAATTATATGTGAAACATTATAAGCTCTTATATATAAAAGATTTTGATGATTTCAAAATGCTCTCCAAGAAATCTGTATCTCAATTAGACTCTCAGTAGCTGTGCATAGGGGTGTATATTTTATCATTTGTCAGTGTCGACTGTTACATTTCCACACAGTTTTGCCAAATTGATGGGAGAGAAGTTGTACCGATTTGATTTTAATTTGCATTTCTGCCTTTAGTGTGATTGAGTACATATTTATTGGGCTTTTGGGGTTTGTGCATGTGTGCATTGTAGCCTCGTGTACTTCGCCCACTTTCATATTGGTAATTTTTCTTACCAATGTACAAGAGTCTTCTGTATTTAAATAAATGTGTTCATTGTAAATATTCCTCTACCTTATGGTTCAGACTTTAATCTTATGAAATTTAAACATACGGACATCTCTCCATTGCATTTACGCTTTAATATTCATTCTGCATTTTTTAAATGACCTCTTCTACATTCAGCTTTTTATTTCAACTGAAATGTGATATGATGTATTAAAGCAAAGTGTGTTTTTAGTTCACTCGTTTTGAATTCTTCTCAGGGGATTTGTGTTGAGGGTGTTATAGTTACAGAAATGGCATTATAAAGGTTCCACATTTAACAATCTTTTATGAAGCATGACAGAAAAGGAAGTTTTTAAAGTTAAAATAGTCTTGTTTTTAAAAGTTTCAAGGTAAGGAAACATACATACATGGGATTTTTTCCCATTTACTAGAAGAAATTTAGAATTCTGCTTCAAATTAAATGTACCAAAAATGTGTCATTGAAAAGTGGGTTTGTGTTTCAGGAATTTATGCGTATGATTGGCAATGACAAACAAGGACAGATGATTGTGTTTCATTTGATAGAACTCCTGAAGAATAATGGAAGGTTACCAAGACCAGATGGATGCCCAGATGAGGTAACAAAATTTCTTTTTATCCACAGTAATCATGCATTTTCTTTCTCTTTTTACCCAAGGATTTCAGGTCAGTTTATGCAGTTCATTGGACTTTTAGATAAATAGCATGAACATGACTGGATGTAGGTATGGCCATGACATATGCCTCTATGAAAAAATTAAGTGGGAGTTCCGAATTCATGTCCTCACCAATTAAAAGATGGTGTTCATTATAATTTTGGTTTATTTTCCCTTTTACAGATTTATGTGATTATGACAGAATGCTGGAACAATAACGTAAACCAGCGCCCCTCTTTCAGAGACCTAGCAGTTCGAGTTGATCAAATACGGGACAACATGACAGGATGAAAGAAATGAACTTCACTCTGAGACCAGAATAGACTTACAGAACAAAGTTTTGTATTTCACATTGCTGTGGACTGTTGTTGCTATATCATTATTATGTATATCACAATATTAGCCAGCAAAAGTGTGGAAATACCTGCTTAAAACTTTTGAAGTTCAGTGAATTTTTCTTCATGAGGATACCAGCCAAACACATGGATGAAAAGTCCGTAGCAAAGAGTTTTGTAAAATATTTTGGGAACCTGATCAGTCAGTTAACATCACTTTTCTTTGGCAAAAAAGAAAATTGGACGTTTTTCAACTAAGAATTATGAGAGATTAAAAAATTGTAAATTTTAAATATATACAGAATATGTATGTACAGTTTTTGTCATAGTGAATGTATGACACCTTAGCATCTTGTGTGATGTTTTACACAAGGGCTGGTATTCATAAGTAATGTTTTATAATTTTTCCATAGTAGATCTATCATAACTTCACTCTATAGACAAATTAAGATACTCAGATAATTGAATATGCACCTTTTTGTCCTTGCGCATCTATGTCACTGGCCAGCAATATAAGCAGGTGTATAGTTTAGCTTGTTGTTCTGTGTACTGTAAATATTTTTCAAAGCAAAGGGAACAAATGTTTAGTTTTATTTGTATAGGGAATTTTCCTGACTCTCTAGAATACATTTTGAAATGGAACAAGTTTACAAAGATTAACACAATATATTTTCTTATTTGTCTCCCTTGTATCTGTTTGTGGCATGTATGTTTTTTAAATAGAACTATCTCCAGATTTTTTCTAAGACCACCGTGAACAGTTTTCTTTTAAAATTTTGAGATTACAAATGTCAGGAATATTGTCATCCCTTGAGCTGTTGGTTGCTAATAAGATCCCTGGGACCTATGGTCATGCATTAAATTTAAGTGTAAGCTGTAATATAGATTTTGTTTTTCATATATATAAGCCTGCTAAGATGCACAGTGGGTTAGGAATTTTTTTCTTAAGAATGTATATTTTAGGGATTTCAGAAATCTATTGTAGTCATAAAAGAGATCTTTTTTGTTGTTGTTAGATTCTTATATACAAGGGAGAAATTAAATTGATTTTTTAAAATGCTTATTAATTTTATTCAAAAATGCCAGTAGAAAATTCTTAATGTATATCTTGAAGAAAAATGAGTGTTTTCAATTAAGTATAAAGGGTTGTTTATTATTATTGACATTTTAGTGCTACTCCATTTTAGACATCATACCTAAAATATGGTGGGGTTTGTGTGTGTGTGTGTGTTATTTATACAAAGTTTAAAATACTTAGGATTTTGGTTAGAAAGAAAATAGTTAATTTTCAATGTTATATGTTTCTTTTTTTTTTTAACTTAAAGACTTTATCTTTCTAACTTTTGGAGCTGGTTTTTAAATGCATATTATATAAGGAAAAAAAAGCCTCACGCATAAAGTTTGAGTTTTTTTGTTGGAAGGAAAGGGAAGAAATGCTTTTTATGTTATCTTTAAAGTATTTGGGCTTCCTTCATAGCTCAGTTGGTAAAGAATCTGCCTGCAATGAGGAGACCCTGGTTCGATTCCTGGGTTGGAAAGATCCCCTGAAGAAAGGATAGGCTACCCACTCCAGTATTTTTGGGCTTTCCTTGTGGCGAAGCTGGTAAAGAGTCTGCCTGCAATGCAGGAGACACCAGTTCGATCCCTGGGTTGGGAAGATCCCCTGGAGAAGGGAAAGGCTACCCATTTCAGTATTCTGGCCTGGAGAATTCCATGGACTGTATAGTCCATGGGGTCAGAAAGAGTNAGATCCCCTGAAGAAAGGATAGGCTACCCACTCCAGTATTTTTGGGCTTTCCTTGTGGCGAAGCTGGTAAAGAGTCTGCCTGCAATGCAGGAGACACCAGTTCGATCCCTGGGTTGGGAAGATCCCCTGGAGAAGGGAAAGGCTACCCATTTCAGTATTCTGGCCTGGAGAATTCCATGGACTGTATAGTCCATGGGGTTGCAAAGAGTCAGACACGACTGAGTGACCTTCACTTACTTTAAAACATTTTACCAAATGTAGTTACCAAACACACAAATCTTCTAAAATGATAATATATTGGATTTTAAAAGATTTCTAGTAAATATTTTGATGAAAGTTGACTATAATTTTTATTTAATTTGTAAAAAGACTCCTCCAGGATCTGTATATGTAATGTTAATGCACTTAAGAGATCTTCCGTTCTGCTACTTTTCAAGTCAAAAATAGCATATCATATATGTTTGATTTCAGATTATTGTACTAAAACTTAGGTTCCTGAGGTAGATTCTTAAAGGTCGATAACATTTTCTTTATAAAAAGGATGTTAACAAGATTTCTTTTAAAATAGTTTTTCTTTTAATGCTTGAGTTTTCAGTTTTAGGAGAAAATTCCATATATCTAAAGTTTTTAGATGGAATGACTGCTTTATTGTAAAATTCTAAGTTTTCAAGAGAATTATTGTTCATTGAGTGTTTATGATTTAAATTTTGATTCAGACCTTACATAAAAGGAAAATACACTTGCCGCTGTTCAGTGGATTGTGCATAAGACACAGGTAAGTAAGTATTGTACCAGTTAATGCCAGACAGCGTCTTCAAATTAATATCCTTCAGAAATGAGGGTAAAGATCTTCTTTAAGATCTGTGATTCTGTAAATATACCAGTATTTTTAGTTACACAGTCTTTATATAAATAATTCCCTATATCCATGGCTACCCACTTTGGGAAACAGTCACTTTTTCATGTTATTTATATATGCTTCTGGTAGCACTATAATTTGCTACGGAAGAGTGCTTTCTTATAACCCAAGACTTCTGCTTTAAAATCAAGGTGAAATTTTTATCACAATCATAACTTGATGTTTAAATTTTATTTAAACAATTTTGTTATGGACATTAGAAGATACTGCAGTTTTATACATGGGGACTCGTTTTTGGGGCGGCATGATGTGGTCAGATTGAGACTGTATTATTTTCATAATTGTGCCTTTAGCATGTTCCTACAAAATTGAAATACTGATGTAATAAATAATTCAGAAGTGANCAAAAAAAACCCTTACTTTTTCATGTATAAAGCATAGAAATACAGTACATAAGTAGATAGGCAGTAATATAAAATTCTCATGGTGGAAGAGACTAGGAGGAAATGACTAAAAAGTTCTTTGTAGATACTGAGGATAATGCAAAGAATGTTGAGAAACACTGCTCTTAAGTGTACTCATGTAGACTTGGGCCAAACAAGTACTACCTGAGAAATGACTTCAGTAAGAAAGGGAAGATATGTCAGTGTGAGAACACTGAGTGTATTGGATCTTTAAGCATGCATGCATGCTAAGCTGCTTCAGTCGTGTCCAACTCTGCAACTCCATGGACTGCAGCCCACCAGTCTCCTCTGTCCATGGAATTCTCTAGGCAGGAGTACTGGAGTGGGTTGCCATGTCCTTCTCCAAAATATACTAAATAGTGTATCTGAACTAAGAAAAATTAGTTGGTAATTTTAATCTCTCTAGAATCTAATCTCTAATCTCTCTAGAATCTCTCACCTAATTTTAATCTCTCTAGAATTTAAAGGTTTTCCTTCATAGATGGAAAAATCGAGGCTTTTTCAATGGAGTACCTCCATGAGTACCATCTTGTCTTTGATTTTACATTTCACAATAAATCAGTTAAGATATAATTGTCTCAAAAAACTTAGGGTATCTTAATGATATGCAGTGTATTAGCAGTTTTTCTCCTTGATCATAAAAGGAGATAACAAAGATATTAAAACCATGTCATATTACTGTATATTAAAGGCAGAATAGGGACTTCCCTGGTGCTCCAGTGGCTAAGACTCTCAGCTCCCAATGCAGAGGACCTAGGGTGTTCCATAGTCAGGAAACTAGATCCCACATGCTGCAAATGAGCTCAGGTCACAACGAAAGATCCTACAGGCCACAACTAAAAGATTCCGCATGTCCCAACAGAGACCAAAGATCCCACGGGCTGCAACTAAGACCCGGTACAGCCAAAACTAAAAAAACTCAACATTCAGAAAACTAAGATCATGGCATCTGGTCCCATCACTTCATGGCAAGTAGATGGGGAAACAGTAGAAACAGTGACATTATTTTCTTNGCTAAAAGATTCCGCATGTCCCAACAGAGACCAAAGATCCCACGGGCTGCAACTAAGACCCGGTACAGCCAAAACTAAAAAAACTCAACATTCAGAAAACTAAGATCATGGCATCTGGTCCCATCACTTCATGGCAAGTAGATGGGGAAACAGTAGAAACAGTGACATTATTTTCTTAGGCTCCAGAATCACTGCAGATGGTGACTACAGCCAAGAAATTAAAAGATGCTTGCTCCTTGGAAGAAAAGATATGACTGGCCTAGACAGAATATTAAAAAGCAGAGACATTACTTTGCCAACAGAGGTCTGTCTAGTCAAAGCTATGGTTTTTCCAGTAGTCATGTATGGATGGTGAGAGTTAGACCATAAAGAAAGCTGAGCACTGAAGAATTGATGCTTTTGAACTATGATGTTGGAGAAGACACTTGAGAGTCCCTTGGACTGCAAGGAGATCTAACCAGTCCATCCCAAAGGAGATTAGTCCTGAATATTCATTGGAAGGACTGATGCTGAAGCTGAAACTCCCAATTCTTTAGCCACCTGATGCAAAGAACTGACTCATTGGAAAGACCCTGTTGCTGGGAAAGATTGAAGGTGGGAAGAGAAGGGGATGACAGAGGATGAGGTGGTTGGATGGCATCAGTTTGATGAACATGAGTTTGAATAAGCTCTGGGAGTTGGTGGTGGACAGGGAAGCCTGGTGTGCTGCAGTTCATGGGGTTGCAAAGAGTCAGGCAAGACTGAGCAACTGAACTGAACAGCCAAAATAAATAGTAAAAATATTGAAAAACAGAATTTCTACACAGAAATAGTAAAGAAACTAATAACACCAAATGAAGATCATATCCATTCTATGAAATTTACCTAGTAGTCAAAGCATTCATCTTTGAAAAATGCTACAGCTTTTTACATTCTATGATATCCATTGTAATGGTTGTGATGTTATTTAATGTGGTTTTCATTTGCATTTCACTAATGATTAATGTTCTTTTTCTAAATGATTTATTTTAATTGGAGGCCAGTTACTTTACAATATTCTGGTAGTTTTTTACATTGGCATGAATCAGCCACAGGTGTACATGTGTCCCCCTGTCCTCAACGCCCCTCCCACCTCCCTCCCCATCCTATCCCTCTGGGTTGTCCCAGTGCACAGGCTTTGAATACCCTGTTACATGCATTGAACTTGGACTGGTCATCTGTCTCACATGTGGTGATATACATGTTTTAATGCTCTTCTCTCAAATCTTCCTACCCTTGCCTTCTCCCACAGAATCCAAAAGTCTGTTCTTTACATCTGTGTCTCTTCTGCTGTCTTGCATATAAGATCATCACCATCTTTCTAAATTCCATATATATGCATTAATATAAGGTATTGTTTTTCTTCCTGACTTATATCACTCGGTATAGTAGGCTCCAGATTTATCCACCTCATGATCTTAAGTATCTTTTAATATGTAATTTTATTGGTTACTTGTTTATCTCTTTGGAGAAATGTCTATTTAAGTCCTTTGTCCATTTTAAGATTGGGTTCATTTTTTTAGTTGTAGAAGTTCTTTCAATATTCTGGATATTAACCCCTTATCACATATTTTAGATATTATTCCCATTCTGTGGATTGCCATTTTATTCTGTTCATTGTATCCTCTTATGCACAAAAGTTTAAAATTTTGATATTTTCCTGTTTATCTACTTTTACTTTCAGTGTCATATTCCAGAAATCATTGCCAAATCCATTGTCAAGAAAACACTGGGAAAAAACTTCATAAGTGTTTTATACCTTTAACTCTTAACATTTAGGTCTTTGATCCATAATTTTTCTATATATTGAAAGATAGTATCTATCTATCTATATTTATTTATATATCGCATGTAGATTTCTAGTTTTTCCAGCACCACTTCTTGAGTATCTTTCTTCTACCGAACGACTTTGGGATACCTTTGTTGAAACGTGTTTGACTGTTTACATTAGAGTTTACTTCTGAGTTCTCTATTATATGCTCTTAGTTTATATGTTTGTCTTTATGCCAGTATCACACTGTTCTGATGACTGTAGCTTTTATTGTAAGTTTTGCAGTCATGAAGTGTGAGACTTCCAATTTTATTGTTCTTTGTAAAAACTGTTTTGGCTATTTGGTGTCCCTTGAAACTGCATATGAGGTTTTGAATGGGTTTTCTAAAAAAAAAAATCATGAGGATTTTGAATAGTATTACATTAAATCTGTAGACTGTATTTAGGGTACAGGTGGGGCTTTCCTGGTGGCTCAGATGGTAAAGAATTTGCCTGTAATGCAGGAGACCCAGGTTCAATCCCTGGATTGGGAAGATCCCCTGGAGAAGGAAATGGCTACCCACTCAAGTATTCTTACCTGGAGAATTCCATGGATGGAGGAGCCTAGCAAGCTACATTCCGTGAGGATGCAGAGTCTGACACAACTGAGCAACTAACACTTCATTTCACTTCCAGTATCCTCTTAAATAGTTGTCTCATTTTATCCACACAACTCTATGAGGTAGATACCATTATTTTTCTTGCTTTAAATATGTAGACACTGACATTTAGCAAGATACAATAAATTTAGAAAGTGGAGAAAGAAGGGATGTTAGAGTTTGAATTTAGGCAGTCTGACTCCAAGAGTTTGCCCGAGTTTATAATCGCTTCACTATGCTGCCTTTCACAGCTTTGGTAGCATACATTTAAAAGCAGCAATAAACTAGACAAGCTTTCTTCAGTGATCCATGATGATTTTTCTCAGATGGCAAGATGACAAAATCATTTCAGTTTCCAGTGAAAATTATTGGAACATATTTTTAGTTGGACTGTCACTTTCTGTCCCTCAGTTTAAAAAAATACCCTAAAAAAAAAATACCCTATAAGTGCACAACAGTTTGATAAAATGTAGAAAACAAGTCTTTGTAGAAAGAACAATGTAAGTGATGATAATGCCTTTTGCTAGATGATGAGAGAAAGTTGAAAGTAAATGAACTTAAAAAAAAAAAAAAAAAAAGCTTGTGGTACAATATGACTGTGAGCTGAATAGGAAGGAGCAGGTGTAGCAGCTGCCAGGAGGGCGAACACAAGGTTTCATGTTCACCAGAACTCAGGGCAAAAGCAGTGACTTCATAGGTGCCTAGGCCAGACTTACCTGCTGATCTGTTCAACAGTGGTCTGGGAAAGCAGGGATGGCTGTGACTCTCCCTGGGGTAATAATAACTGATGTTGGAAATATCAGGGAATGTTCATCTACCAGAACTCTTGGGGGAGACAAGTATTTTGCTTTGGTCTGTAGTACCAAGATAACATCCTATAGGCTCCAGTGCTGGAAACACAGCCTAACTGGTTTAACCACCATTCATTCCCTCAAAGTATGTTGCAGCTTGGACCAGAGAGATGGGGACAGAAATAGAAGTCGGTATGCTATTGTGGTTTGGATGGAAAGGATAAGAGAAGAACAAAGCAACTAGATGGAAGGAGTTTAAACCAGAATTCCACTTTGGAGATGTTAAATCTGAGATGCCTAATAGATATCAAAGTAGAAGGAAAGCCCAGAAATGTTACACAGGTAGTCATTTAAAATACTGGATATAGTTAAGCTAACTAAGGAAGTGTTAGATAGAGACAGCAAGTAGAGAATCAGGACCTGAGACAATCTTAACAAAGGTTAGATTGAGGATGAAGACTGGGCGAGGAAAGANAAGAGACACAGATGTTTAGAACGGACTTTTGGACTCTGTGGGAAAGGGAGAGGGTGGATGATTTGGGAGAATAGCATTGAAACATGTATACTATCATGTAAGAAACGAATCGCCAGTCTATGTTCGATACAGGATATAGGATGCTTGGGGCTGGTGCACGGGGATGATCTAGAGAGATGATATGGGGTGGGGGGAGGTAGGAGGAGGGTTCAGGATTGGGAACTCATGGACACCCATGGCGGATTCATGCCAATGTATGGAAAAACCAATACAGTATTGTAAAGCAAAATAAAGTAAAAATTAAAATTAAAAAAACAAGTGACTATACTTAAAAAAATTAAAGTGAATGCTGTACCTTGGAACTGGTTAAAAAAAATTGTACCTATTAATGCACTGTAAGTGAATATAACAGATANATGGACACCCATGGCGGATTCATGCCAATGTATGGAAAAACCAATACAGTATTGTAAAGCAAAATAAAGTAAAAATTAAAATTAAAAAAACAAGTGACTATACTTAAAAAAATTAAAGTGAATGCTGTACCTTGGAACTGGTTAAAAAAAATTGTACCTATTAATGCACTGTAAGTGAATATAACAGATACACGTGGAAAAGAGCTTTGGTTCTAAAAAATAACAGAGCCAAATAGGAATTTAAAATTTTAATTGAAAAAAACATTACAGTGCATATTGGGAAAGAAACTAGAAAAATATTTCAAATGCTACTTACCCCCTAATTAATGGCAGAAAATAGGATTTTCACTTTGGATTCTTTGTATAAGCTTTGCTCTAATTTGTTGCATTAAAAGATTTTCCCATGTGGACATAAAGTGGAAAAACATAACCAAAAACTTAGTGCTATAATACCTATATTGAGTTAAGATATGCAAGCACATAAATAGAATTTCTACAATATTCATACTGTGAATGTTAACAGTGATTGTCAACCTTTAACCTACTTCAGAATGACTCAGAAGGCCTGTAAAAATGCAGCTCCATACCCAGAGTTCTAATTCAGTAGGTCTGGGAGGGGACCTTAGAACTGCATTTCTAACACGTTCCCAGGTGATGCCGACACTGCACTCTATTCTGACCAAGCCTGAATAAGACTTCACATTGTATCAGTACCTTCAAAGCAAAGACAGGGGATCTTGGAGAGAGATTACAACCTCAAGAAAGTCACTGAACTATGTCCTCAATAGAAACTGTGAAAAGACTTACCAGTTACTATACAAAGAATTAAAACCGTACCTACTAAAAATGTGTAAGAGCTACTAGGGGTAGTTGGTTAGCTATTTTAAGTCAGTAGGACAGATGTATTGGCATACTAGAGTGAGCCTAACAGTAATGGGCACCAGTCAGTATATCATACACGTGGAATGCAGAACATTCCATAATCCATTTAAATGCTACTTAAGAGAGTTTCAAAACCATAAATAAGAATAAACAGGTAATCCTTAGATGTGTGCATAGATCATGCCACCTCCAGTAATATCTGCAAATATAAAAATATGTGAAAAATAGAACACCAAAGAAAATACTAAGTCTTATTACCACCACAAAGTATTGTTAAGTGCTTACAAATATAGATGTTGGTCACAGCAGAGAAACTGTAAGGACAGTCACCAAAAAAATAATAAGTAAAATATATTAAGCTTTTTATTAAGTTAGTGTAAGTCTCATGATGGTTAGTATATCTCAGTCAAAACTGCTGATGCTTCCTTAAGTTTTCATAATCAATATATGGAAGGCATGCAATAATTAGTTCTTCTTTTGTACATCCCTTCTGACAACACTTTTCTGAGTATCCTCTGCGTTTTCTTTGGGGATGATTCCCCCAAAACAAATTGCTTAAAGTTTTGATTTTGTTTGTATTTTTCTTCTGAAATTCTATAATCTCATGAATATATGGATTGATGTCTTGTGATGAGGAAGATTCCTCTTGTCTTGTCTTAAAAGGCAAGTTGGCCTTTTTATACTGATACTCAGGCAGTGACTGCACCTTCATATTGTTTATTGCTTCTTCCTGAGAGACAGAAGTAGGGACTGTTGAGAGACAAGAAATAAATCCTTTATTAAAATCTTCCTTTGGCTGAAAATTTAATCATAATGCTGTTAACACTAAAGCCAGCTAATTCTGAAACACAAGTAATCACATTTTAACTAGTAAAGTGGTTATTCAAAAGCAATGTATATTTTAAACTNAGAATAAACAGGTAATCCTTAGATGTGTGCATAGATCATGCCACCTCCAGTAATATCTGCAAATATAAAAATATGTGAAAAATAGAACACCAAAGAAAATACTAAGTCTTATTACCACCACAAAGTATTGTTAAGTGCTTACAAATATAGATGTTGGTCACAGCAGAGAAACTGTAAGGACAATCACCAAAAAAATAATAAGTAAAATATATTAAGCTTTTTATTAAGTTAGTGTAAGTCTCATGATGGTTAGTATATCTCAGTCAAAACTGCTGATGCTTCCTTAAGTTTTCATAATCAATATATGGAAGGCATGCAATAATTAGTTCTTCTTTTGTACATCCCTTCTGACAACACTTTTCTGAGTATCCTCTGCGTTTTCTTTGGGGATGATTCCCCCAAAACAAATTGCTTAAAGTTTTGATTTTGTTTGTATTTTTCTTCTGAAATTCTATAATCTCATGAATATATGGATTGATGTCTTGTGATGAGGAAGATTCCTCTTGTCTTGTCTTAAAAGGCAAGTTGGCCTTTTTATACTGATACTCAGGCAGTGACTGCACCTTCATATTGTTTATTGCTTCTTCCTGAGAGACAGAAGTAGGGACTGTTGAGAGACAAGAAATAAATCCTTTATTAAAATCTTCCTTTGGCTGAAAATTTAATCATAATGCTGTTAACACTAAAGCCAGCTAATTCTGAAACACAAGTAATCACATTTTAACTAGTAAAGTGGTTATTCAAAAGCAATGTATATTTTAAACTAAAACAGTTGTAATGTTTTCCTATAAAAAGGCCTAGAAACCTTTGCACACTTTTATTCAGAAAACATTTTTTGAGCTATAATTCATATGCCATAAAATTAAGCATTTTAAAGTATACAATTAGTATATTCACAAGGTTGCACAAATATCACCACTACCTAATTCCAGAACAGTTCTATCATCCCCAAAAGAAACCTCCCCCCATTAGGAGTCACTCCCATTTTCCTCTTCTTTCAGCCCCTGGTACCTACTAATCTACTTTATATTTCTATAGATCTGCCTAAAACATAACCATATATGGTCATCAGTGTCTGTTTTTTTTTTCACTGAGCATATTTTTGAGGTTCAATCATGTTGCAGCATGTCTGCCAGTACTTTATTCTTTTTATGGCTGAATAATTTTCCATTGTATGCATATATCACATTTTGTTTACCTGTTTATCAGTTGATGAATAGGTGGGTTCTTTCTACTTTTTGACTATTAAGAATAACACTGCTCAGAACATCCACATACATGTTTTTGTGTGAACACATTTTCAATTCTCTTAGGTATATACCCAGGAGTAGAACTGCGGGATCGTATGGTAAATTTGTTTACCTTTTTTTTAGGAACTGCCAGTTTTCCACAGTGGCTACACCATTTTACAACCCCACCACTGATATACTAGGCTTCCAATTGCTATACATCTTGACCAACAGTTTATATTTCCCATTTTTTGATGATAGCCATCCTAACGGATGTGAAGTGGAATCCCATTATCGTTTTGATTTGTAATGACCTTGCAACTAATGATGTTGAGCATTTTTCATGTCCTTATTGTATATCATCCTTGTAGAAATGTATATTCAAATTTTTGCCCATTTGTAATTGAGTTACTTGATTTTATGCATATTTTATAACTAAGTGGTTAGTAGAAGCCATTCTGTTGAAATATAAAGAAATGGAGAAGTGTGATATGCTCAGTGAATTGTTAATGTTACACTGCTCTTACTCAATATTACTTATAAGAAATGAAAATAACACCAGAAGGTAATTAATTGAAGGCTTGTTGAATTTCCATCATTGCCCTTGCCCATCTACAGTTCCTTTTGAGGGATATATTGCCTCTAACCACTGCTGTTGAGTCAGCCCTTAGGCAGTCATGTTCTGAACCATGTGACTCCATCCTATATCCACAGTTGAAAGACAGGAGGTTGGCACCTGACCCCAAAGAAACAAACAAGAGGTTGGCAACTGATCCCAAGAAACCATCTACCACAGTGGCCAGCAATCCATGCCCTGTGAAAAATAAGTTTTCTCAATAAGATTTCCTCTTGCTGAAATTGGGTTTCCTTGGTGGCTCAGATGGTAAAGCATCTGCCTGCAATGCAGGAGACCTGAGTTCTATCCCTGGGTTGGGAAGATCCCCTGTAGAAGGAAATGGCAACCCACTCTAGTACTCTTGCCTGGAAAATCCCATGGATGGAGGAGCATGGTGGGCTACAGTCATGATTGCAAAGAGTCAGACACGACTGAGTGACTTCACTTCACTTGTTGAAATTAGAACTAAGAAGTAATGAGAACAAGATGAGTTAGAACAAAACTGAAAGGATACTATGAAGCTTATCATGAAAGCTAAAGTTATTAGAAAAGATTCAGAGAAAGATGATTTTTAGGCATTGACACGATTCCTTAGGCTTTCCAGAGCCTTTCTAGGTTCATTTACAGATCCTCTTTCTATAATAACTATCCTCAGTTTTTTTTTCTTGAGGATATTTAAGAGAACTTCTGCCTCTTGAAGTTAACAGTCCTATTAGAATATAACAACTTTGATTAAAAAAATGCTTACGATGAAATGTGGAGTAATAAACCTTTAGGATAAATATTAATCTCTTCTAAAGTAGCAAAAGAATAACATCATCTAAGATGGATAAGTAAGTGATCAATAAAGTATGTCACAATGAACAGGGTACACTGAAGGGGAAAAGTGAATTAGGCTGTCTAGGCAGGGGCTTCCCTGGTATACAGGAGACCCATGTTCCATCCCTGGGTCAGGAAGATCCCCTGGAGAAGGGAACAGCTACCCACTCCAGTATTCTTTCCTGGAGAATTCCACAGACACAGGAGCCTGGTGGGCTACACTCCATGGGTTCACAAAGAGTCAGATACAACTGAGTGACTTGCAGCTCTTTTTTTTTTTTTTTTTTTTTAAGGCAGATTGAAGAAAGGGCTTCCTAGATGATATATGCCCCATCTGTCACAAAAAGGGAAGAAAAGGCAGATGATAAGAAGGAACCTTTTTCATGAATGTCAAATTGAGAAAGGGACTTAAATGGAAACAAGCTGTATTCATGAGGAAGTTAGAAAGATTAAAAAATGAGTGTTCAAATCAGTGAATTTGAAAAAGTGCAAGAGAGATAACCCAAATAAGTAAGGAAAGAAATAAGTGAAATATAGAAACAAAATATAAAGGTTTAGAAAACCAAACATTGATTCTTTTAAAGGATTAATAAAACCAAACTTTAGCCAGGCTAATCAAGGAAAAAAGAAAATGAGCAAAATACACTAGGGAAAAAAGGACTACATACAGATACAAGGGAGGTTCATGCAGCTCAACACCAAAAACAACAACAAAAACAACAACCCAATTAAAAAGAGTGCAGATGAACTATTTTTTTTCCCAGAGAGGAAATGCAGATGGTCAACATCACTAATAATCAAGGAGATGCAAATCAAAACCACTGTGAGATATCACCTCATGCTTATCAGAATGGAAGAAAAAATTTTGCTTGAAGAAATTTATGAGTCAGGTATACAGATAATTTTTTGAGACATAAGACTGGATCAGATCACACAGAGAGTAAGTATAAATAGAAAAGAGGGGAAAGGCGCAGTGACCCCCACAAGAGATTGAACCAGAACTGCCTGTGTGGGTTTGAAGGTCTCCTGCAGAGGCGTGGGTCAGCAATGGCTGGCTGCAGGGATGGGCACTGGCAGCAGCAGTCCTGGGAGGCACAGTGTGTGACCTAGGTCCTCCTGGAGAAGGCCACCATTAGCCCTATCATAGAGCTGCCAGGTGGGTGACCCACAAACTGGAGAACAACTATACCAAAGAAGTTCTCACACTGATGCCAAGGTTCTAGGCCCCACATCAGACTTCCCAACCTGGGGATCTGGCAAAGGGACTAAGAACCCTAGCGAATCTGGCTTTTAAGGTCTGTGGGATTTGATTATAGAACTTCCACCAAACTGGGGAAACAGAGACTCTTGGAGGGCACAAAAAAACCTTGTGTGCACCAGGACCCAGGAGAAAGGAGCAGTGACCCCACAAGAGACATGAGCAGGACTTGCCTGTGAATGTCTGGGAGTCTCTGGTGGAGAAATGGGTCGACAGTGGCCTGCTGCAGGGCCAGGGGCCACTGGCAGCAGTAGTCCTGGGAGGCACAGCACGCTCACAAGTCCTACTGCAGCAGGTCGCCATTAGTCCTACTACAGACCCTGCAGACTCCAGGACTGGGAGCTTTAGGCCAAACTACAGGGAGGGAGCACAGTCCCCCAATCAGCAGAAAATTGGACTAAAGACTTACTGAGGATGGCCCTGCCCACCAGAGCAAGACCCAGTTTTCCCCACAGCAGTCCCTCCCATCAGAAAGCTTGCACAAGCCTCTTAGATTCATCCATGAGAAGGCAGACAGATGAAACAAGAACTTCAGTCCCACAGCCACCAGAATGAAAACCACAATCACAGAAAACTAACCAAAATGATCAAACGGATCACAGCCTTGTCTAACTCAATGAAACTATGAGCCACGCTGTGCAGGCCATCCAAGACGGACAGGTCAAGGTGGAGAGTTCTGACAAAATGTAGTCCACTGGAGAAGGGAGCAGGAAACCAGTATTCTTGCATTGAGAACCCCATGAACAGTATGAAAAGGCAAAAAGATATGAAACTGAAGAATGAACCCCCCAAGTGTCTAATATGCTACTGCAGAAGAGGGGAGAAATAACTCCAGAAAGAATGAAAAGGCTGAGCCAAAACGGAAACAACATCCAGTTGTGGATGTGTCTGATGGTGAAGTCTGATACTGTAAAGAACAATATTGCATAGAAACCTGGGATGTTAGGTCCACGAATCAAGGTCAAGTGGACGTGGTCAAACAGGAAATGGCAAGAGTGAACATCGACATTTTGGGAATCAGTGAGCTAAAATGGACTGGAATGGACGAATTTAATTCAGATAACTATTACATCTACTACTGTGGGCAAGAATCCCTCAGAAGAAATGGAGCCCTTATAGTGAAAAAAAGAGTCTGAAATGCAGTACTTGGGTGCAATCTCAAAAACAACAGAATGATCTCAGTTGGCTTCCAAGGCAAACCACTCAGCATCCCAGTAATCCAAGTCTATGCCCCAACCAATTGCTGAAGAAGCTGAGGTCAACCAGTTCTATGAAAACCTACAAGATCTTCTAGAATTAACACCTAAAAAGATGTCCTTTCATCATAGGAGACTGGGATGCAAAAGTAGGAAGTCAAGAGATACCTGGAGTAACAGGCAAGTTTGGCCTTGGGAGTACAAAACGAAACAGGGAAAAAGCTAACAGAGTTTTGCCAAGAGAATGCCATGGCCATTGCAAACATCCTCTTCCAACAACATAAAAGAGGCCTCTACACATGGATATCACCAGATGGTCAGTACCAAATTGGACTGATTATATTCTTTGTAGCTGAAGATGGAGAAACACTACACAGTTAGCAGAAACAAAACCTAGAGCTGACTGTGGCTCAGATCATGAGCTGAACTGCAAAATTCAGACTTAAACTAAGGAAGAAAAACCACTAGGCCATTCAGGTACAACCTAAATCAATCTCTTATGATTATACAGTAGAAGCGACAAATAGATTCAAGGGATGAGATCTGATAGACAGCATGCCTGAAGAACTATGGATGGAGGTTCATAACAATGTACAAGCCAAAACCATCCCCAAGAAAAAGAAATGCAAGAAGGCAAAGTGATTGTCTGAGAAGGCCTTACAAATAGCTGGGAAAAGATGAGAAGTAAAAGGTAAAGGAGAAAGGGAAAGATATACCCAACTGAATGCAGAGTTCCAAAGAACAGCAGGGAGAGATAAGAAAGCCTTCTTAGTGAACAATGCAAAGAAATAGAGGCAAACAACAGAATGGGAAAGACTAGAGATCTCTTGAAGAAAATTAGAGATATCAAGGGAACATTTCATGTAAAGATGGGAATAAAGGACAGAAATGGTAAGGACCTAACAGAAGCAGGCGAGATTAAGAGATAGCAAGAAAACAAAGAACTATAAAAAAGGTCTTAATGACCTGGATAACCATGATGGTGTGATCACTCACCTGGAACCAGACATTCTGGAGTGTGAACTCAAGTGGGCCTCAGAAAGCATTACTACTAACAAAGTTAGTGGAGGTGATGGAATTCCAGCTGAGCTATTTCAAATCTAAAAGATAATGCCATTAAAGTGCCTCACTCAATATGCCAGCAAATTTGGAAAACTCAGCAGTGTTACAGGACTNTTCTGGAGTGTGAACTCAAGTGGGCCTCAGAAAGCATTACTACTAACAAAGTTAGTGGAGGTGATGGAATTCCAGCTGAGCTATTTCAAATCTAAAAGATAATGCCATTAAAGTGCCTCACTCAATATGCCAGCAAATTTGGAAAACTCAGCAGTGTTACAGGACTGAAAAGGTCAGTTTTCATTCCAATCCCAAAGAAAGGCAATGGCAAAGAATGCTCAAACTACTGCACAACTATACTCATTTCACATGCTAGCAAGTTAATGCTCAAAATCCTTCAAGTTAGGTTTCAGCAGTACATGAACTGAGAACTTCCAGATGTACAAGCTGGATTTACAAAAGTGAGAGGAACCAGAGATCAAATGGCCAACATCCACTGGATCACAGAAAAAGCAACAGAATTCCAGAACAACATCTACTTCTGCCTCACTGACTATGCTAAAGACTTTGACTGTGTGGATCACAACAAACTGTGGAAAATTCTTAAAGAGATGGGAATAACAGACCACCTTACCTGTCTCCTGAAAATCCTATATGCAGCCCAAGAAACAAGTTAGAACTGGACATGGAACAACATACTGGTCCAAAATTGAGGAAGGAGTATGTCAAGGCTTTATACTGTCACCTTTCTTATTTAACTTGTACGTGGAGTATCATGTGAAATGCCAGGCTGGATGAATCACAAGCTGGAATCCAGATTGCTGGGAGAAATATCAATAACCTCAGATATGCAGATCATACCACCCTAGTGACAGAAAGCAAAGAGGAACTAAAGAGTCTTTTGATGCACGTGAAAGAGGAGAGTGAAAAAGCTGGCTAACAGTGTAGTAATAACACAAAGCCAAACAAAAAGACCAGTTAAATAAGAATCCCAGACAAACTTAATAAACAATAAAAGTGGCTCTACAATCAGTGGAAAAAAATGACTGTTCAGTAGATGATATTCAGAAAAATACTTCCTCGTGTACAGAAAAGTAGAAGTGTAAGTGAAGTGTCTGACTCTTTGCGACTGCATGGACTGTAGCCCACCAGGTTCCTCCGTCCATGGGATTCTCCAGGCAAGAATACTGGAGTGGGTTGCCATTTTCATCTCCAGGGGAATCTTCCCGACCCAGGGATCGAACCCAGGTCTCCCACATTGCTGGCAGATGCTTTAACCTCTGAGCCACCAGGGAAGCTCCCCACAGAAAAATAAGACTTTGAGAAAACTAAGATAGGATTTCTAGCCAGAACAGAACTAAAAATGGGCCCCAGAAGAATTAAGGACCTAACAAGAAAAGTAAAACTATAAAACAAATAGAGAAACAACAAAGGACCTCCAAAACGTTCAAAAGAATGAACAATAAGGTGAAACACTTATTGTCTAATGGCATAAAAATTAAGACTTTCTATCTAAAAACACCAGTATATAGATAACAGAATAGGAGGACATATTTGCAATATTTAAAACCTATAACTATTACTGTATCTAGATTTTGAATGAGTCTTACAAATTAACTGGAAGATGACAACTTTGACAAAAGTGGGCAAAATATAGAAATAAAATTTCTGAAAAATAGGAAGTTTTCAAAGAAAAAAATAAAAAAGGAACCCAAAAGGCTAATATACATATGATGAGGTTTTCAAATCTAGAACAAGTTAAGACAAAAATGAGATTTTATTTCATGTCTATCACACTGGAAAACGTTAAAAATATATAATTTTAATTCTTGGCATGGATATAAGAACATAGGAATTCTCATGTACTAGTAAAAACCAAAAACAGATGGATGAAGACCAGGAATAAGGGACTACAGCCTATTTAACTGGAATAGGGGTATGGATTATGAAATACTGGTAATGAAACTTTAATAATTTCACTTAGCACTAAGAATTAGGCAGCACCATACTCAGAATTTAGAAATATGACATTAGTTTCACGCTGCCACACTCTGAAATAGGTTGTGGCAACATGGTCCATACATTCGGGATTCATTAACAAGACGTGCACAATCTCAAATTCAACTTATGTCTGAGTAGCTCTGAAGAAGGCATTTTTGAATATCAGTGTACCAAACTGTCATTTCCTGTGTCAGACTCAAAGAAATTATCAGAAGATTAAAATTATTGATAACTGATTTGACCTAACATAGAAATATATTCTGCTTGTATAAGCTAAATAAAAATTAATCAACTTTTCAGCAACATTCACATGCAAAAGAAATGACATAATTATATATTCTATGTTGGAATTATATTTTGGAAATACATGCCTCTCTTCAACTTCTATTAATAAATTAGTCACTGGAAATTAATAGATTATATTCTATCTTTCCTTACAGATTAAGAATTCTTTAAAATCTAATACAAATTCATATTGATAACCTAAATTCATTTTCTTCTTCCATATATTTTAAAAAAACCCATGGTTTCATTGCCACATATTTCCACTTTTACAAACCGTCCTTTATATAGTTCCCATAGTAACATGTTTAATGTGTATGACAATCCTGAAATATGATCAGATATATTTCCATTTCCTACAAATCTTGTTTCATTGCAGATCTCTCCGCACTAAATTAATGGCATTTATCCTTTGGGGTAATGTGAGTAACACCTGAAATAAAGGAGTGATTAACCAGCTACAAGTTTTAAAGTTGATTTAAAAATATTTTATTTATTTGGCTGTGCCAGGTCTTAGTTGTGGCATGTGGGGTCTAGTTCCCTGACCAGGGTTCAAACCCAGGCCCCCTGCATGGAGTCTTAGCCACTGGGTCACCAGGGATTTATTATTGCTTGGTCAAGAAAAAGGATTCCAAACTCATTCTCAATCATAAACTCAAGCTTGGATGTCTGAAGGTAAAATTTTGAATTAAAATTACCTATACCTATGGTAAAGGTAATGAGAGCACAGCATTTGATGTGAGAGGAATGCCCACCAAGCATGAAGTAAAAAGGGGAAGTCCACCTTGCACTTGTGAGAAAAGAATAAAGAAAAAATGGAAAACTGAACTAGTCCCTTCTTACCTAAAAAGCATTATCCAACCAACAGGATCGGCATTACCCAGGAGCTTGTAAAAAGTAAACTCAGGCTCCACCCCAGACCTACTGAATCAGAATCAGTATATTAAGAGCATTCCTGAGGTGATTCATATACACATTAAAGTGTAATATCAGCTAAACTGAAGTACAACTGAGAGTTTGGTGAGAGATAATTCCTTCATTACAAGAACAGGATAAAATGAATTTATATGTAGGTGGTTTTGATGATAGAAAATGATCAAGATTCAGTCTGATACTTTCTATTGTTTCTGTCTTTACATGATACTCTACATAGAAACACTAAAGACTCCACACAAAAACTACTAGAACTGATAAATTCAGCAAGGTAGCAGGTTACAATATTAATATACAGAAATCTGTTGCATTTCTTTACACTAACAATGAACTATCAGAAAGTTAAAAAAAAAATCCCTTTTAAAATCAAATTTAAAAAATACCTAGGAATAAACCTAACCAAGGAGGTGAAAGACCTATAACCTCAGAATTATAAAACATTAATAAAGGAAACTGAAGATGATTCAAAGCAATAAGAAGATAGCCTGTGCTCTTCAGTTTGAAGAAATCGACAGATTTAATGCAATTCCTACCAAATGACCCATGACATTTTTCACAGAACTAGACAAATAGTCCTAAAATTTATATGGAATCACAAAAGACCCAGAATAGACAAAGCAATCCTAAGGAAAAAGAACAAAGCTGAAGGGATAACCCTTCCAGACATCAGACAATACTACAAAGCTATAGCTATCAAAAAAGTGTGGTATTGACACAAAAAACAGACTTATGGATCAACAGAACAGAATAGAGAGACCAGAAATAAACTCAACACCAGTGGTCAATTGATCTTCAACAGGGGAGACAAGAATATACAGCAGAGAAAAGATAGTCTCTTCAGGAAGTGGTGTTAGCAGACTGGATAGCCCCATGTAAATCAATGAAGGTAGAACACTCCCTCCTTACACTATACACAAAAATAAACTAAAAATGGCTTAAAGACTTAAATATAAGACATAACACCATAAAGCTAGTAGAGAGAATAGGCAAAATATTCTGACATAAATCATACCAATGGTTTCTTAGGTCAGTCTCCCAAAGCAATAGAAATAACACCAAAAACAAGCAAAGGAGCTCTAATTGAACTTATAAGCTTTTGCAGAGCAAAGGAAACCATAAACAAAATGAAAAGACAACCTACAGAATGGGAGAAAATATTTTCAAATAATGCAACCAACAAGGACTTAATTTCCAAATTACACAAACACCTCATATAGCTCAATTTAAAAAAAATCAAAAATTGGGCAGAACTAAATAAGTATTTCTCCAAAGAAGATACACAAATGGCCAATGGGAGTATGAAAATGTGCTCAACATCACTAATATAGAAATGGAAATCAAAACTACAATTAGCTATTGCCTCACAGAATGTCAATCATCAAAGTCTACAAATAATAAATGCTGGAGAGGGTGTGAAGAAAAGGGAAGCTTCTTATGCTGTTGGTAGGAATGTAAGTTGGTGCAACCACTATGAAGAACAGTATAGAGGATCCTTAAAAAATTAAAAATAGAATTACCATATGTTCCAACAATACAACTCCTGGGTATATATCTGGGAAAAAAATCTAATTTGAAAATATACAAATGTATACTTTCATAGCAGCGTTATTTACATGCAAGCAACTTAAGCGTTCATTGACAGACAAATGGGTAAAGAAGATATGGTATGTGTACATATATATATGCAACAGAATATTACTCATCCATAAAAAAGAATGAAATTATGTCATTTGCAGCAACATGGATGGACTCAGAGTCACTTTGCTGTACGTCTGAAACTAACACAATGTTGTAAATCAATTTACACTTCAATAAAAAAGTTTTTATTCCCTTAGCATCAATAATTTATAGGTTTTATTCACTCATTAAAAAAGAATATCAAAATATAGCCAATATTTTATAACTTTAAGTGCAATATAATCTACAGAAATTTTGAATTACTTGTACAACAGAGACTAATATTGTAAACCAACTATACTTCAAAACAATAAAAAAGAGTAAGTGCTCATAAAGTGCTAGGCAATGTTTTTTGTTTTACTCATCTATATTAGGGTCTCTCTTTTGACCTGATAGTCTACTCCTTCCTTTAATTTCAGAATCTTGACTTTCACAAAATTTGCCCAAATCAGAATAACTAAATTATTGTAAAAGGCAGTGACTTAAACTATACTCTCTAGACAACTGTTTACAAATAAAGTGCACCTTCTTTTAAAACAGCAAACGTATTTGGACTAAAATGCATTAGCCACAAAATGTAAAAACAGAAGGATGGATCTAAAACAAAAAATGTTTTTCCTAAAGACTGGCTAAAAGCATTTTGTATAAATTCAATATACATTAAGCATATACTCTATGCTTGGCCCTCTGCTGGGCATTTCATATAAACCATAGATTCCTCTGTGTGTGTGTGCCAAGTAGCTTCAGTCGTATCCGACTCTTTGCAACCCCATGGACTGTAGCCCACTAAGCTCCTCTGTCCATGGAATTCTCCAGGCAAGAATATTGGAGTGGGTTGCCATGCCCTTCTCCAGGGGATCTTCCCCACTCAGGGACTGAACCTGCGGCTCCTGCACAGCAGGAGATTCTTTATCGTCTGAGCCACAAGTTCCCAGGGAAGATGATACCTGTATTAGTCTTTAAAGGATAAAATAGAGTTTGCCAGGTGACAAGGGCACTGCAAGAAGGGAAAGTTGGGAAACTCCAGCAGTCTTATACAAGTTTGTAGACTTTACATGTGTGCATTTCTTTCCTCGAAGTTAAATTTTTTGGGGGAAAAAAAAAAAAAAGCTTCACAGAGATTGTGTGTGTATATCAGGCACAAATTCCACTTCCTGAAATTCAATGGCTGGCAGCGCGAATTCGAGAATAAGAAATGTACAAAGATGAACAAACATGCCTTTGGTTTAGACTTTCACCTGGGTTTGTCGCTCTCCTCCAGACCGGAAAAGTGGTTTGGGAGCTTTCTGACCGGTCAGGAATGAAGCTTTCAACCTTTTCTGAGGCCTGGGAAAACAGCTGTGTGAAAGGCTTTTCCTTCTCAACATGGCTCCAGCTAACATCGCCACAGAGTTTTACTATCTCATGCAGTAGATGCCGGCCGCACAATTTCCTGGCTCTGCTAATGTCGTTCAGCTCACGGGAGACACGAACCAGCAGAAGCCCGAGACACAGATACAGGAACCGCGGCATCCCTGGGCCCCTAAACCAGGTATGCCGCACGCTCTAACTGCCGCCCCGCACGACTGCGCACGTGCACGTGGAGATCTTCTGATCGTCGTGTGCGGTCCTCGCGAGAACTTCAAGGCGAGGTACGCACCTTCTGATCTTGTCTCCAGACCTCGCGAGAACTTGAGAACTTCAAGTCCCGATGAGGGCAGCTATGGAGGCGCTGCCTAAACTTCCTTTTCGCAGGGCCCTTAGGCCGCCCCAGGTGGCAAGCTGTTAGTTCTGAAAATGGTTCGTTTTTCTTTCCACCCTCAATAGGAAGATTTATCAAATGAAATATGGGGCCGTAGCTAACGGATAAAGCCTCCCTCTAGTGAAATGCATTTCCCGCCTCTTGCCTACTTGCTACATCGCCTCCTTCTAGAAACCTTTCCTTTTCTTCATGGTATTTATCNGAAATCAAAACTACAATTAGCTATTGCCTCACAGAATGTCAATCATCAAAGTCTACAAATAATAAATGCTGGAGAGGGTGTGAAGAAAAGGGAAGCTTCTTATGCTGTTGGTAGGAATGTAAGTTGGTGCAACCACTATGAAGAACAGTATAGAGGATCCTTAAAAAATTAAAAATAGAATTACCATATGTTCCAACAATACAACTCCTGGGTATATATCTGGGAAAAAAATCTAATTTGAAAATATACAAATGTATACTTTCATAGCAGCGTTATTTACATGCAAGCAACTTAAGCGTTCATTGACAGACAAATGGGTAAAGAAGATATGGTATGTGTACATATATATATGCAACAGAATATTACTCATCCATAAAAAAGAATGAAATTATGTCATTTGCAGCAACATGGATGGACTCAGAGTCACTTTGCTGTACGTCTGAAACTAACACAATGTTGTAAATCAATTTACACTTCAATAAAAGTTTTTATTCCCTTAGCATCAATAATTTATAGGTTTTATTCACTCATTAAAAAAGAATATCAAAATATAGCCAATATTTTATAACTTTAAGTGCAATATAATCTACAGAAATTTTGAATTACCACTTGTACAACAGAGACTAATATTGTAAACCAACTATACTTCAAAACAATAAAAAAGAGTAAGTGCTCATAAAGTGCTACCACTAGGCTCCTCTGTCCNACTCATTAAAAAAGAATATCAAAATATAGCCAATATTTTATAACTTTAAGTGCAATATAATCTACAGAAATTTTGAATTACTTGTACAACAGAGACTAATATTGTAAACCAACTATACTTCAAAACAATAAAAAAGAGTAAGTGCTCATAAAGTGCTAGGCAATGTTTTTTGTTTTACTCATCTATATTAGGGTCTCTCTTTTGACCTGATAGTCTACTCCTTCCTTTAATTTCAGAATCTTGACTTTCACAAAATTTGCCCAAATCAGAATAACTAAATTATTGTAAAAGGCAGTGACTTAAACTATACTCTCTAGACAACTGTTTACAAATAAAGTGCACCTTCTTTTAAAACAGCAAACGTATTTGGACTAAAATGCATTAGCCACAAAATGTAAAAACAGAAGGATGGATCTAAAACAAAAAATGTTTTTCCTAAAGACTGGCTAAAAGCATTTTGTATAAATTCAATATACATTAAGCATATACTCTATGCTTGGCCCTCTGCTGGGCATTTCATATAAACCATAGATTCCTCTGTGTGTGTGTGCCAAGTAGCTTCAGTCGTATCCGACTCTTTGCAACCCCATGGACTGTAGCCCACTAAGCTCCTCTGTCCATGGAATTCTCCAGGCAAGAATATTGGAGTGGGTTGCCATGCCCTTCTCCAGGGGATCTTCCCCACTCAGGGACTGAACCTGCGGCTCCTGCACAGCAGGAGATTCTTTATCGTCTGAGCCACAAGTTCCCAGGGAAGATGATACCTATATTAGTCTTTAAAGGATAAAATAGAGTTTGCCAGGTGACAAGGGCACTGCAAGAAGGGAAAGTTGGGAAACTCCAGCAGTCTTATACAAGTTTGTAGACTTTACATGTGTGCATTTCTTTCCTCGAAGTTAAATTTTTTGGGGGAAAAAAAAAAAAAAGCTTCACAGAGATTGTGTATGTATATCAGGCACAAATTCCACTTCCTGAAATTCAATGGCTGGCAGCGCGAATTCGAGAATAAGAAATGTACAAAGATGAACAAACATGCCTTTGGTTTAGACTTTCACCTGGGTTTGTCGCTCTCCTCCAGACCGGAAAAGTGGTTTGGGAGCTTTCTGACCGGTCAGGAATGAAGCTTTCAACCTTTTCTGAGGCCTGGGAAAACAGCTGTGTGAAAGGCTTTTCCTTCTCAACATGGCTCCAGCTAACATCGCCACAGAGTTTTACTATCTCATGCAGTAGATGCCGGCCGCACAATTTCCTGGCTCTGCTAATGTCGTTCAGCTCACGGGAGACACGAACCAGCAGAAGCCCGAGACACAGATACAGGAACCGCGGCATCCCTGGGCCCCTAAACCAGGTATGCCGCACGCTCTAACTGCCGCCCCGCACGACTGCGCACGTGCACGTGGAGATCTTCTGATCGTCGTGTGCGGTCCTCGCGAGAACTTCAAGGCGAGGTACGCACCTTCTGATCTTGTCTCCAGACCTCGCGAGAACTTGAGAACTTCAAGTCCCGATGAGGGCAGCTATGGAGGCGCTGCCTAAACTTCCTTTTCGCAGGGCCCTTAGGCCGCCCCAGGTGGCAAGCTGTTAGTTCTGAAAATGGTTCGTTTTTCTTTCCACCCTCAATAGGAAGATTTATCAAATGAAATATGGGGCCGTAGCTAACGGATAAAGCCTCCCTCTAGTGAAATGCATTTCCCGCCTCTTGCCTACTTGCTACATCGCCTCCTTCTAGAAACCTTTCCTTTTCTTCATGGTATTTATCTCGGTAGGTTTGCTCACATTTATTTGTGCAGTTGTTTGATAACTTCTTCCCCTAGTTTGCAGGTTTCATGAAGGCAGTGGTTATGACATTGCTTCTAATTGTACATCAGGGCTTGACGAATTGTTGGCTGTCAGATATATTAAAACTTGTGTGCACGTTTTAAAGGCAGACGCAAAGCTTCCTGAGGAAATTCCTACCACTTCTACGGAGAGAAATGGGCCTTAGTCTCAATCTTCAGAATAGAGTATTTGAGATAACCGGTTCTTTTAGCCATGGATTGTAAAGGATTGTCCATTGCAAATTATAGTGTCAACATTAATAATAGCCAGTTATTTTACCAGCAAAGGTGAATTTATTTAGGAATAGCTAGAGGAATGCAATTCAGGATATGTGCACTATCATGGGCCATATGCAAATTCAGAGAACCAGGAAGAGGAACTTGCTTTTGTAGGGAAAAGGGGGAAGGTGGGAGCGGGTGTGATAACTAAAGGACCCACTGGGAATGCTGGGAGTCCAAAATGTGGAGTCTTCTAATTGGCTGTGTTGCTTAATCTCTGATTGGCTGAGATCTGTGGACCAGAGAGACGTTTTTTTCTTCCTGTTGTATTTTAAATAGCGCCCTGTCTTCTTGGAGATGTAGGCAATTGTCTTTTCCTGTTGGGATAGATTGATGATGCATGACAGGGCATGAGTGCGCTCCCTTTAGGTCTCATTTCAGTTCATTTCAGTGACTCAGTTGTGTCCGACTGCGACCCCTTGGACCGCAGCACGCCAGACTTCCCTGTCCATTACCAATTCAAATCTATCCGGCCATAATTTTAGTCGAGAGTGTGACAGAAATTTGTGGAGTATTTTTCTTCTAAGAAAAATAGTATTCTGCTACATCAAGAGGGAAGGGGGAGGGAAGTACAGCGCAATTCATACAGGTTGCCTTATCTTTTTAAATGAAATTTTGTTAGACTGTGTTGGCTCTGAAGGACGTCCTACCAGCCACAAGGGGGCAATCAGGGGCCGTCTCAGAAATAGTCAACTTCAGTATACTAAAGCCTCAGAGGCTCTAGCAATTATCAATGATACTCTTAACTCTTCCCTTTACAATGTTATTTTTTACTCCTTCTCCTTTTTGCCTCTGTGTACTTTTCTCCGTTTTCTGTTCGCCCAGCTTTCCCCTACTTTCCAGTGGTATCCATGAGTATTTAGTAACGGGCAGTCAGATCTTTTAAAAGATTGATGTAATTTGATTAGCACAATTTCATTGCCTACTTTGAGAAACAATATAAACTGTAGTGGCTAGGAGTCCTAAGCAGAACTTCACCAGGGAATCCCTGTGAGAAAGGAAACTATTCATTATACTGAGAAAAAAATATGTATATTTTTAAGAACACAACCAAACAACAACAAAAAACCTCTCAAGCAATATATGTGTAATGTCCGTTCTAGGTCACTTCAGACTCTTTGTGACCTTATGAAATGTAACCTGCCAAGCTCCTCTGTCCATGGGATTCTCCAGGCAAGGGTACTGGAGTGGGTTGTCATGCCCTCCAGCAGGAGATCTTCCTCACCAAGGGATTGAACCCTCTTCTCCTACGTCTCCTTCATTGCGGGAGGAATTTTTACCCCGTTGGCTGAGTCGTAGGGAAGCACCAGTATATGTCCGAACCACACAAAAATCTATACTCCCGTTCTATTTGTGCTCTTAGTATTCTCATCCTCCTTTGTACTTCTTCATTGTGCACATCTTCATTAAAGACTGACATACTATATATATCTTACTTCTTCACATTTTCTGTCTCCTGCAAAAATGTAAGCTCTACACCACAAGGATTTTTGTTTATTTTGTTTACTTTGGCAGCATCTTTGCCTTGAACAGTGTGAAACATAGTAAATTCTCAGTAATAATTTAATGTTAACAATTATAGCAATGTCAACAAATAGTAAGTAAAANATATATATCTTACTTCTTCACATTTTCTGTCTCCTGCAAAAATGTAAGCTCTACACCACAAGGATTTTTGTTTATTTTGTTTACTTTGGCAGCATCTTTGCCTTGAACAGTGTGAAACATAGTAAATTCTCAGTAATAATTTAATGTTAACAATTATAGCAATGTCAACAAATAGTAAGTAAAATGTTAATCATATCAATAATCATATTCAGTAAGTGCATAAACTCCCTGAGAATTGACTACATGTTCCTTTGTATCCTAATTCATATTTATGTCATAATTATTCTTTATTTTACTATGCTGAATTTTTTTTTAATCATGTAATTATCTTTTCTACTAGTTGTAAGCTCATTAAAGACTGGGATTATTTTTGTTTCATATTTATTATTCAGTGCCTAGGACAATGCCTGCTAAGTAGACCCTTAATAAACATTTA
The DNA here is from genome assembly GCA_006410615.1 of Neotragus moschatus. Lineage (NCBI taxonomy): Eukaryota > Metazoa > Chordata > Mammalia > Artiodactyla > Bovidae > Neotragus > Neotragus moschatus. The sequence goes on along the minus strand of SJYA01001209.1, from coordinate 1,889,398 downwards.
TTGAATGAATGAACACATTCCTGACTACAACTACTACTTATTATTTTTATTATCAAGAGTACACAGAAGAACTGTACAAAAAAGATCTTCACATCCCAGATAATCGCGATGGTGTAATCACTCACCTAGAGCCAGACATCCTGGAATGAGAAGTCAAGTGGGCCTTAAGAAGTATCACTACGAACAAAGCTAGTGGAGGTGATGGAATTCCAGTTGAGTTATTTCAAATCCTAAAAGATGATGCTATGAAAGTGCTGCACTCAATATGCCAGCACATTTGGAAAACTCAGCAGTGGCCACAGGACTGGAAAAGGTCAGTTTTCATTCCAATCCCAAAGAAAGGCAAGAATGCTCAAACTACTGCACAATTGCACTCATCTCACACACTAGTAATGCTCAAAATTCTCCAAGCCAGACTTCAGCAATACGTGAACTGTGAACTTCCAGATGTTCAAGATGGTTTTAGAAAAGACAG